>SJXQ01003036.1:481042-536674 GCA_006408695.1 Aepyceros melampus | reverse complement strand
GAATCAGTTCTAATGAGGTGGATGAAACTGGAGCCTATTATACAGAGTGAAGTAAGCCAGAAAGAAAAACACCAATACAGTATACTAACACATATATATGGAATTTAGAAAGATGGTAATGATAACCCTGTAAGTGAGACAGCGAAAGAGACACAGATGTATATAACAGTCTTTTGCACTCTGTGGGATAGGGTGAGGGTGGGATGATTTGGGAAAATGGCATTGAAACATTTATAATATCCTATGTGAAATGAACTGCCAGTCCAGGTTCGATGCATGATACAGGATGCTCTAGGCTGGTGCACTAAGATGACCCAGAGGGATGGTATGGGGAGGGATGTGGGAGGGGGGTTCAGGATGGGGAACTTGTGTACACCCGTGGCAGATTCATGTTGATGTAGCGCAAAACCAATACAATATTGTAAAGTAATTAGCCTCCAATTAAAATACATAAATTTATATTTTAAAAAGGGGAAAGAAATACTTGAACACTATTGCCCTAAACCAACTCAACTGTTTATGAGGTTGTTCCTTGTGACAAGGCAGAGCTCCCTTAAATGAAAGGAAGAAAGAATCTGCACATGATAATTGTATCCAGATTTACAACCTGACAATTGCTTCTTTTTCTAAACTGTCAAAACCTCTACATGCCTCCAAAAAGCCTGACCCCAAAGTTTATAATCTGGAATTTCCTTGCTCCCCATCATCCATCTTGTTCTTACTTCAGCTTCACAGAGCAACCTTCTTCCATACATAGAAACATTTAGAAACTGAAACGGCAGAGTGGGCATCCCATTGAATTTTTTCACTCATTCAACATTTCCAAGCTGCTGCTAGCTGTTTGTACTTGCTGGCACTTACTTACTTGCACATACTATGCTCAGTACAGGAGGGTGAGCTGCAGATTCACTGAGGCTTCCTGCCCAGAACCCTTTCCAAACCACACCCCAGAGAAGAAGGCCTGAACGGGCAGCAGTGGTCCCATAGGGTGGATGAAACAGAGGTCAGGGTTTGGGGTCATGGCAGCTTGGAGTTGGGTACCAGACAGGAGTACTGGGCAGGAGGTAGCTGAGCAGAGAAGGAGCCCTAGAAATCTGCACAGAGTTTCCCCCTGAGTGGTTGGTTGGCATACATATGGCAATTATCCATAGGCATCTGTAGGTTGGTCGTAAGCTCACTTTAAAGCCACAGCACCAAAGCCTAAAAGAATAAGTTTTTATTCTTATTCTTATCTCTTTTAACATTCCTTAAAAGAATAAGCAGAAAAGCAGTAAGAATATAGAAGATTTGAACAACACTACTCATAGCTCAGTTGGTAAAGAATCCACCTGCAATGCAGGAGACTCTGGCTCAATTCCTGGGTCAGGAAGATCCCCTGGAGAAGGGATAGGCTACCCACTCCAGGGTTCTTGGGCTTCCCTTGTGGCTCAGCTAGTAAAGAATCTTCCCGCAATGCAGGAGACCTGGGTTCGATCCCTGGGTTGGTGAAGCTCCCCTGGAGAAGGGAAAGGCTACCCACTCCAGTCCAGTATTCTGGCCTGGAGAATTCCATGGACTGTATAGTCCATGGGGTTGCAAAGAGTTGGGCATGACTGAGCGACTTTCATTTTCACTTTTCATCCACCAGTTGGACCCAATGACATGAGAACACTGCAGCCAACAACTGGTGAATATTCATCCTGAACTGGTATTATAATCACAAACATACCAACATTTGTTGGATGCAGATAAAGCAGTACTTAGAAGGAAATTCAGAGCTTTAAATGACTATATTAAGATAGAAAAAAGCTTTTTAAATCATCGATTTACATCTCTGGCTTAGGAGGCTAGGAAAAGAAATGTAAAAGCATAGGACATTTCAGGAAAACAATAAAGATTAAAGTCAAAATCAATAAAATAGGAAATGAACAATAAGGAAAATCAACATGGTCAAAAGTTGGTTCTTTGAAATATAAATAAAATTGATAAACTCTTAGTTAAACTGATGAAATGAAAGAGGGTCTGTACTATGGATCCTACAGACAGTGAAGGATAAAAAAGGTATATTTTAAGCATGGTTATACCACTAAATTCAACAGACTGAGTGAAATGGAAGAATCCTTTAAAATACAAAAACCAACCACAGAAATATAAAATAATTTAAAAAAACTCCATAGCACTATATATATTTTTAAAAATTGGATTCATAGTTTAAATTTTTATCTAAAGAAAACTCTGGGCTTAGATTGTTTCTTCTGTATTTATTTCAAACATTTAAGGAATAAATACCAATCTTACACAGACTTTTTCAAAAGAGGAGGGAAGCAATAAAATATTGTAAGAAGAGATGAAATCATAGACCAATAATTCTCATTTATTTAATGAATTTAAATGCAAAAAAATTTAAATTGAACTAGCAGTATTAGAAGAATCAAATCTAGTCATATATAAAGAAGGTAATTTGTCATGACTAAGTGGGGTTTATCATAGTAATGTTAATAAATTCAACATTTGAAAATCTACTAATATAGTTCATTATATATACAGAATAAAGGAGGAAAAATCATTTGATCATCTCAGTGGATGCAAAAACAATTGTTGAAATACAAAAACAATTTAAAATTAAAACCCTTGGCAGAATAGGACTCAAAGGAAACCTCAAACTTTAAGTCTTATGGAAATCCTTCAACTAACAACATACATAAAAGTGAAAGAGCAAATGCTTCCTCTCTTAAATAAAAAATAAGACATGAGTGTAGACCTTCACCACTTGCATTCAACATTTAATTGAATGTCCTAGTCAGTGAAATAAGAAAAGCAAAGGAAATATAAAGATTAGAAAAGAAGCAAAATTGTCTCTGTTTATAAGCATAACAATACTATCTGTAGAAATGCCTAAGGGAAAAAAAAAAAAAAAAAAAATGCCTAAGGAATTTACCAAAAAAAAACCTTTACTTTTACTAAAAAAAAAAAAAAAAAAAAAACTTATCAGGGCAGAGTATACAGGATCAATATAAAAAAATCAGTTGTATCTCTATAGACTAGTTACAAAAAATTGAAGTGATATTTAACAAATCTCTTATGAGAGCACCAAAGAAAACAAAATATTTGGGAATAAATTTAACAAAATATGTATAAAATATCTACATATAAAATTATAAAATGTTGCTCACAGAAATTTTAAAAGACCAGAATAAATGTAGAGATTACACGTTCACAGATTGGAAGACTCAATATCATAAATTCTTCCTGAATTGATACACAGTCAATGCAATCCCAAACAAATTAGCAGCTGATGCTAAAAGATAATAGCAAAAAAGAAGAAAAAAAATATTGACCAAAAAAAACTAATTTGGAGGGCTTACATTGCCTGATCTCAGTGGTTACTATGAACATATAGTAATCAAAACAGTATGGTATTGGCACAAAGATAGACAGACAAATGGAACAAGAGTAGTCAGGAAAAAGTTCAATATTAAATGGTCAACTGAGTTGTTTTTTTTTGCAAAGGCACCAAAAGAAACCAATGAGAAAAAGAAAGATTCTTCAACAATGGTACTGGAACAGTTGAATATCTAAATGGAAAAAAATATGTATCTTCACCCCTACTTCATATTATACACAAAAATTAATTCAAGAGGATCAAGATCTAAAGATCAAAACTAAAATTATAGAGTTTCTAGAATAAAATGTAGGAAAGTAACCTTCATGATCTTGGAGTGCCAAAGAATTACGTTAACCATAAAACAAAAATCTAATTAAGTAGGTTTCATAAAATTAAAATCTCACATTAAGAGAGCCAGTTAAGTAAATAATAAGGCATGTTACACACAGGAAGAAAATATTTGACAAATAATTTATAAATATATGCATATCTCTTGTAACTCAGTACCAAGAAGATAAACAGCCCATAAAAATAGGTGAAATGCTTGCACAGACACTTCACAAAAGACATTAGTACATGAAAAGAGATCAATATGATTAGTGATTAGGAAAAAACAAAGTAAAGCCACCATGAGATACCACTACATGCCCGTTAGAATAGCTAAAATTAAAAAGACAGACCATGTCAAGTGTTAGGATGGCAATGTAAAATGATACAATCTCTTTGAAATACAGTTTGGTAGTTTCTTAAAAAGTTAAAAATATACCTATTGTATGGGGCAGTCATTCCACTCCTAGGAATTTATCCAAGAGAAATAAAAACATATATCCAAAAAACATTTGCACAAGAACATTCATAAAAGGGTTTATTCATGATGGGCAAAAAGTAAAAACAAACCAAATATCCACTCTCAGGAGACTGGATAAACAAGTTGTGGTTCATCCACGCAATGGAATGCCATTCAGCAATAAAAGAAGAAAATAATTACGCTGGGTGAAAGAAACCATACCAAAAAAGAGAGGGAGAGTATCTCATGTATGAGTCCATTTATATGAAATTCTAGAATTGGCAAAACAAATCAAAAGTGGTATGAATAAGCTTGGGGCTTCCCTGGTGGCTCAGAAGGTAAAGGATCTGCCTGCAAATCAGGAGACCCTGGGTAGATCCCTGGGAAGGGAAGATCCCCTGGAGGAGGCAATGGCTACCCACTCCAGTATTCTTGTCTGGAGAATTTCACAGACAGAGGAGCCTGGCGAACTACAGGAATCAGTGTAGTGTTATCTGGAGCAGAAATAGAGTGTAATTGGCTGAAAAGGAGCATGAAGGAATTTTTTGAGGTGATGGAAATATTGTATATCTTAATTAGGGTTGGTGGTGATACAGTTGTAGACATTTATTAAAACTCATCAAATTATATACTTAAAAATGTATGAATTTTATTGTATGCAAATCATACATCAGTAAAACTGATTAAAAAAAAAAACAACTAGAATACCACATCTTGCTCACTAAAATAATTTAAAAGCCTGGGACTTCCCTGGTGGTACAGTGGATAAGAATCCACCTGCCAATGCAGGAGACATGGGTTCAATCCCTGGTCTGGGAAGTTCCACATTCTGCATTGCACCTAAACCCGTGTGCCACAACTACTGAGTGTTGCACCCTAGAGCCAGTGATCAGCGAAAAGAAAAGTGAAAAGAAAAGCCACTGCAATGAGAAGCCCAAGCACCACAACAAAGAGTGGCCTCCACTCACTACAACCAGAGAAAGCCTCCATGCACCACAAAAACCCAGCGCAGCCAAACATATAAATAAATAAATAACTTTTTAAAAATGAGAAGACTTTTAGAGCATCCAGTGTTAGTGAGGGTGTTCCTGGTGGGAGTGTGAACATGGAAGAACATCTCTGGGAAACTGGCAGTTTCCTGTAAGGGCAAACAAGCACTTACTCTATGACTCAACACCTCCATGCCTAGATATTTACCCAAGAGAAATAAAAACATATTCCACAAAAAGACTTACACAAAAACATTCATAGCAGCCTTCATCATAATTGCTGAAAACTGGAAACAGCCCAAATATCCACCAACAGGGTAATGGATAAATAAATTGTGGTATTTTCATGCAATGGAATATGAACCACTCAAAAGCAGGAGTGGAGAGAGGGCGTGGGATGAGGATTAAGACAAGGAGGAAAGGAAAGCAAAACAAACAAACAAAAAAAACTACAATCAACATCATTAGAACACTAAAAAAAAAAGCTATATTGAAGAAAAAAGCTAGACACCAAAAAAATTCATAGTGTGATTCCATTTATAGTAAATTTTAGAAGAGGTAAAGCTGCTGTATGATGCTGAAACATGAGAAGGGTTGCTGCCTTATGCTGTGTAGAGGAAGAGCACTTATTGATATGGAAAGCATAAGGCAACTTTCTGCTGTCATAGCCATGGTCTATATACTGATAGATATGTAATCTATACAGATTTATGCATTTGGTAAAACTTATATACACATGGTCTGTGCTTTTCACTGAATGTAAATTGACACTCATTTTTTAAAAAACCATACAAAAGTAGAAATTCACTTCCAAAACTTCATGAGTCAAAAAAAGAAGTATAATAAAGATTGGGCTGAAATAAAGAAACTATTTTAAAATTATTTTATAATGAAAAGACTAAGTCTCAGCAGTTGAGGAGTGTAGCTGAAGCATACTTGGGGAGAAAATGAATCGTCTTAAACATATATTAAAAATAGAAAAAAAGACAGGCTAAAATTAATGAGTCAGGAGTCCAATTTAAAAAGTTTGAAGATGTATGCAGAAATACACATAAAGAGTGTGCTATGCACTCAGTTGTGTCCAGCTTTTTGCAACCCCATGGACTGCAGCCCGCCAGGCTCCTCTGTCCGTGGGATTCTCCAGGCAAGAATGCTGGAGTGGGTTGCTGTTTCTTCCTCCAGGGGATCCTCCCAACCCAGGGATCGAACCCACATCTCTTGTGTCTCCTGCATTGGCAGGCGGGTTCTTTAGCACTTTTGCCACTTGAAAGAAAGAGATAATAAAGAACAATAATTAATGAAATTGCAAAAAGACAACTGAATAGTGAAGATCTTTTGAAAGACTAATTAAATTGATAAACACTAGGCAATATTGATCAAGAAAAATGGAAGACGACATAAATAAAGAATATTTTGAATGAAGAAGGTGACATAAAGAGGACATATTATGAACATTTGATGCCAATAAATTTGAAAACTTAGATGGAACAAACAAATTCATAGAAAAGTGCAACTCACCCAAACTGACTTATGAAGTCAAAAGCCTGAATATTCAGAAACCATTAAAGAAATTGAATCAGTGGTTTAAAATATCCCCCCCAAAGAAAACACTCAGCCCACACAGAAAAACTTAGACGCAAATTCAACGAAAACATTCAAAGAACATGCAATTCTAATCCAACACAAACTCTTACAGAGAACAGAAAAAATAGGGAGAATTCCCCAATTTATCCTAGGAGGAGAGAAAATCTTGTCACCAAAACCAGAAAAGAACATAGATAAACAGATGCAGAAAAAGCATTTAGTAAATTAAGCATCCATTCCTGACTTAAGAAATCTTATCAAACTAGGAATAAAAGAGAACTTTTACACCTAAAATATAGTATCTACTCTGAAAAGTATACAGCAAAATCTTTCATAAAGATTGCGTTGAATTATTCCCTTTAATATACGTTCAACTGATTCACTGTGCTGTACACTTGAAACAAACATTTACAACATTGTAAATCAGCCATACTCCAATACAAATTTTAATAAAAGAAATTATTCCCTTTAAGAGATCAGATATTACACACCTCCTGATATGAGGCAATAGAAAGTACATAGTTCCACCTATAAAGCAAACTTGTCAAAAAAAAAAAACAAAGGTAGAAAGAAAAGGGAAAAAATTGACCCTTATTAAAATCAAGCCTTTAGGTCCATCTCCCACATTACATACAATAGCTCTAAAGACACATGTTAATATTATCTGCATCATCTTGAGATGTCGGGCTAAAGCCAGAATGACTCAGCTTCTTCAACAAATGGCTCAAGACAAGTAAAGCAAAGAGGAAATGTTACAGATTTTAAAAGACTTCAAATTCATCTTCAATTCAGAGTGTAATGAAAAGAGAAACTCAAGAGACATATCAACCAAATGCAATGCGTGGACTTCAGATTTTAATTCAAACTAACCAACTTATAAAGACATTTTTTTTTTAAATCATAGAAATTTGAACACAGATTTATGATTAGACCATTTAAGAAATTATTACTTGTGATACTATATTGTGATTATGGTTTTCTTCAGGGGTACACATCTGAAATATTTAGAGGCAAAATGATCTGATGTCTGGGATTTGCTTTAAAATACTCCATGTGAGGGCCTTCCCTTTGGTCCAGTAGCTAAGACTCCGTGCTCCCAATGCAGGGGGCCTGTGTTCAATCCCTAGTTGGGGAACTGGATCCCACATGCTGCAACAAAGAGTCTTATGTCCCAGTGAAGATTGAAGCTGCTGTGTGCTGCAACTAAGACCTGGAGCAGCCAAACAAATAAATAAGATTTTAAAATACTCCATGGGATATGACAAATCAAACACTATTGGGAAACACTTGATAATTGGAAAACTGGGTGATGGGAACATGGAGTTCACTATTCACTTTACCTTTGTGTATGTTGGAAATCTTCTCTTTTTCTAAATTTTAAAATTTTTTTCTTGAAATAGTGCTTATTTCCAATGTTGTGTCAGTTTTAAGTGATTCAGTTAAAATTATACACACATATAAATCTTTTTTAAGATTCTTTTGCATTATAGGTTAGTACAAGATATTGAGTATAGTTCCCTATGCTGCATAGTAGGTCCTTGTTGATTAACTATTTTTTTTTATAGGAATGTGCATATTTTAACCTCAGACTCCTAATTTACACCTCCCCCTACTCCAGTTCCCCTCTGGGAACCATGAGTTTGCTTTCTATGTTTATGAGTCTATTTGTGTTCTGTAAATAAGTTCATCTGTATCATGTTTTTGGATTCCATATATAAGCAGTACCATATGATTTATTTGTCTTTCTCTGTCTGACTTACTTTACTTGGGTATGATAATCTCTAGGTCCATCCATGTGGCTGCAAATGGCATTATTTCCTTCTTTTTTACAGCTGAGTAATAGAAAATCTTTGCTAATAAAAATTGAAAAGACAAATAATGGTGATAGTGATGATGATGAAAATGTTATTTTAAAAAGAATACAGAGGGCAAGAGGCTCTTCTCCTCCTTGGACATTATGGGGCCTCATGAGCCATCATGGGGCCCAGGCTGCTAGATAAACTGTCTCCAGCCCACCTCCAAGGCTGATGCTTTTACCATCTCTTTCTCCCAGAATTCCTTTCCTGCTGGTCTCTGCAGGCTTCAACCTGCAAATTCAGCACCCCTGCTGCCTAGAGCACATAGCTTACCAAGCATTCACTGCCTCTTGTTCAGGTAACAACACCCCTATTTCCCTTTGGATAAACACCTTTAATCACTCCAGGCGGTTCAAATAGGGTTTACCACACCACCCACACTCCCCCAGAGTGGACCAGTGACTCAGGTGTGACCAGTGAGAATACCACTACTCTGGACACACCCTCTGCAGGAATGGACATGTCACCCAGGCAGGACTTATTCACCAAACAGCATCGGCACCCAGACTTTTGCTGGACATATGAGAAAAGAGGCACTTTCTCTTTATGGGGTAGCAAGGTCAGAAGACTGAAGAGCCTGGAGTGGCTGGGGCCATTTGCCTGAAAATGCAAGAAGATCCTGCCTAGGAAAGAAGCCATCATAAGACAGCAGAGACTCAGAGCCTGATCTCAATGTCATAATCCCTGACTAGAGCCACACTCCCTCTCTGCAAAGCAGTTTCCCCCACAATTTTCCTGCACATTAATGAACAAAACACCTTTTTTTCTGGGAAGGGAGGAAGAGAAAGAGGGAGAGAGAATGGGGTGGGGGAGAGGGCAAGAGACTGCAATACAGGAGGCCCAGATTCGATCCCTGGGTTGGAAAGATCCTCTGGAGAAAGGCATGGTAACCCACTCCAGCATTCTTGCCTGGGAAATCCCATGGACAGGGGAGCCTGGCAGGCTACAGTCCATGGGGTCGCAAAGAGTCCAACATGACTGAGTGACTAAATCATCACACAGTGGTCTCAGGGGAGTCAGTTCTGAGTTACCTGTCAGACCTAATGGGTCAGTTATTAAGCTGTTGTCTTTTTCTTTCAAACTCTGCACTCTGCTCAACGCCTGCTGTGTAATGCCAGGACTCCCTTCCTCACCTGATTTCCATTTAACTCTGCTCAGAGTGAGGGGCCACTAGACAGAAATGGAAGTCTGGAAAAGGAGACAAGACTCTCTCCTCCCCATCTGCTTCCTGTGAGCTTTCATTCTTGAATCTCCCTTCTTCACCAGTAACAGCAGCTGAATCCAGTTCAAAGTTTGTCCAACACATTAACAGCCTGATTGCATTCCCCTCCCATCTCCTGTTGGAAACACTGATACCAGATAACTGGTGACCTTTCTCACAGGTCTTGATCTTCTCTGAGTTTGGAGATACCGGGTCAGCTGAGCCGAGCCCCCTGCCCTCTCTTCAGACATCTGCGTTTCAGCCTCATGGGCCCTTCCTCTAAGTTTCTGAGTTTCAGTAATTCAGGCTTGACCCTTTGTTCCACCAGCCCTGCTTTCTGAAGTTGCTGCCTCATGACACCTTTGGGTTCCCTCCTTGCCTTTTCTCTGATGGACCACTTTATACCAGTCCACACTTCCTTATATTAAATTCTATCTGAATAACCGGTGTGATTTCTGCTTCTGAGTGCATCCCGAATGACACAGCAACTCAGGAAACTTTCAATAATTTAAAAATATTTATTGAATGTCCCTGTCCTTCAGGAATTCTAACTAAAAATGATGGCCAGAACTGGATTCTGTGACAGTCACTGTATCTGTAATCAGTGACTTATGTGTGGTTTGCACTCTAAAATTATTTCCATCTACGACAGTGGGTATTGTGTTGTGCTCCTGATGGTTGATGGTCAGTGATGACATATAACGAGGAAGGAGGGAAGGAAAGGGAGAGAAAAGACACAGGATAAGGGGGGGAAACTGTCAAAGTCTTCCATAGTAGCCAAAAACAAATCAATCAAAAAAAATAGTTTCCAAATTAAAAAAAAATGCAAAGGGAAGATTTACCATAGAAAACCACTTCTCCCTCACCATACATTCTATCTGTGAAGCTTTTTTTTTTTTTTCCTTACCTACAAACACTTCTTCCTAACCCATCAGTGGACTAGGAAGCAGGGTCGGATACTTCAAGTTTGGAGCTTCAACATTTCGCAAGAAGACTCTAACTAAAAATGATGGCCAGAACTGGATTCTGTGACAGTCACTGTATCTGTAATCAGTGACTTATGTGTGGTTTGCACTCTAAAATTATTTCCATCTACGAGAGTGGGTATTGTGTTGTGCTCCTGATGGTTGATGGTCAGTGATGACATATGACGAGGAAGGAGGGAAGGAAAGGGAGAGAAAAGACACAGGATAAGGGGGGGAAACTGTCAAAGCCTTCCATAGTAGCCAAAAACAAATCAATCAAAAAAAAATAGTTTCCAAATTAAAAAAAAATGCAAAGGTAAGATTTACCATAGAAAACCACTTCTCCCTCACCATACATTCTATCTGTGAAGCTTTTTTTTTTTTTTTTTCCTTACCTACAAACACTTCTTCCTAACCCATCAGTGGACTAGGAAGCAGGGTCGGATACTTCAAGTTCTGGAGCTTCAACATTTCGCAAGAAGACCGTGTGTGATTGGATGCTGCTAGTATGGGGGGAGGGGCTTGGAGCTTCAACATCTCGCAAGAAGACCGTGTGTGATTGGATGCTGCGAGTTTGGGGGGAGGGGCTTGGAGCTTCAACATCTCGCAAGAAGACCGTGTGTGATTGGATGCTGCGAGTATGGGGGGAGGGGCTTGGAGCTTCAACATCTCCCAAGAAGACCGTGTGTGATGCTGCGAGTTTGGGGGGAGGGCATTCTGGAAAAACATCTCAGTGTTTCTCAGGCTGTTTCTCAAGCAGGAAAGCGCTTACCTGAATTTCCACACATGATGTAGATAAGGGGGGGGCCACAAGGGGGGACTTCTGGAGCACTGGCAATATTGTATGTCTTTGCCTGGTGAACGTTCCATGGGTGCTGGTTTTAATTTTAAGCTGTACATGTATGTTTTTGTACTTGTCTGAACGTATGGTATAGTTCACAAGTTTTTAAAAAGGGGTGTGGGGAACTCTGTAGTTTAAGAGGCTTTCCTTGGCAGCCCCGAGGCCCTTCCTTAGAACCTGGAATTCCACGGGGGAAATACTCTGAAAACTTAAGGACCAAACCTGCCAATCAAAAAAGACTAAAATCAGAAAATGTCTAAAAGCAGTGTGCCCAGGCAACTGGAAATTTCTGAGCGAGAAATGTGGTAAATGAGTCTGACAGTGTCTAGGAGAGGTACTCTCTGGGCTTGGGGTGCCTTCAGACCCACCCCACCCCCCACCCCCCAGTTCCAGGCAAGGGGTTGACGTGGGAGACACTGGGAACAGCTTTTGTTTCCTTAAAATCTGGAAAGCTAAGAGGGAAAGGGCTGTCAGCCAGGCTAGGGGTAGAAACTCCCTAGGAACACGGAAGTGAAATGGGGCTGCCCATTAAAAGCGTGATTGTTCCTGTGGTGGTTCCAAAGGAAACCAAGTGACCCAAGCGATGAGCTGCATATTGTCTGTAACGCATTTTCCCACACTGCAGAAGAAGGATTCTCTTGGCGAGGGCAGGCTTCCTAAGACCCCATTTCAGAACAGAAATACTCATCCAGAAAAGGGGGGATATATGTATACCTACAGCTGAGTCACTTTGCTGTAGAGTGAAAACTAACACAGCATTGTAAAGCAACTATACTCCAATAAAAATTTTAAAAAAAAGGAACAAAAGTCCTCTTGCGGTTGGATGTGGGTGTTTGGGCACTCAAAAGACCCCCAAATGCTCTAGAATCGGGAATCCTGTGTTTGGGGATTACCTGGCCTTGAGGTCATCTCAGGAACCCAAGACATCACAGAACCTGGTGGGCCTGGGGTGGGGTGGGAGCAGGCCATGTGCTCTCTTAGCTTCGCTCAAGCTGAGCTGGACCCGGCAGATAACCCCCACACATGCCTAAGACCAGTTTGGACCAGAAAGCTGATTAAGGTTATTTATCACGAAGGATGCATAGTTCTAAAGCCCTAGTATCTCTATCCTTTCTCCAGAGACTTGCAACCTTTCCTAGTGCCAGGGTACCTGAGACTGATCTGAAGTTACTGAGTTACTATGGGATTGCTGACACCTTGCAGAGCTCCAATTTCTTGGACAAAATATAGGAACGACTTGCCTCTGCACCTCACAGGATTGTTGGAAGAGCTGAAACAAAGGGCATGGATTAATATAATGGTATCTCTGATCTGTTTTCTCCCATCAGTCAGATGGTTTACAGTGAGCAGCCAGCATGCATCTCAAGAAGGGAGCAAACATTCTCCGTATTTCAAAACATACATACCCTTTGATCTTGCACCTCCACTCCTAGGTCCTCCCCATTCCCTCACACACACACCAGACATGCATATCAGACACACACACATATACGCACACACACAGAGTAATGTTAGTTCAAGGATATTTACTGCCCAGTATCCAGTACTCTTGCCTGGAAAATGCCATGGACAGAGCAGCCTGGTGGGCTGCAGTCCATGGGGTCGCTAAGAGTTGCACACAACTGAGCGACTTCACTTTCCCTTTTCACTTTCATGCATTGGAGAAGGAAATGGCAACCCTCTCCAGTGTTCTTGCCTGGATAATCCCAGGAATGGGGGAGCTTGGTGGGCTGGCATCTGTGGGGTCGCACACAGTCAGACACGACTGAAGCGACTTAGCAGCAGCAGCAGCATGCAGTATATAACAGCAAAAGACTGGAAATTAACCTGAACTCCCAATAATAGGAAAATACATCTAGAAGATAGACAATTATGTGGCTTTTAAGAAGTAATAAGGCAGTTCTTTATGAACTGGTGAGAAATAATTTCCAAGGACTTCCCTGGTGGTCCAGTGGCTAAGACGGCACACTCCCATTGCAGAGGGCCTGGGTTTCATCCCTGGTCAGGGACTAGATCCTGCATGCTGCAACTAAAGAGTAATTTTTTTTTAATCAAAAAGTTAAAATTTGTAAAAAGCATAGTTCAAAAAAACATGTGGACTGTGCTATCTGTATGAAAAATGTCAATATTTACATAGCAGTTTTTAAACGCTGCAAATGTCTTTGGAAGGAACCAAAGAAGTCTGATAATAGGAGTTCCTCTGGAAAGAGGGCTGGGGAAGTGGGTGACAGAGGTAGCCAGGAGACCTATGTTTATTCTTTTGCACCTTTTGGATCTTCTGCATGTGTTAAGCAATTATTTTTAATTTAAAATATGAAAAAGTAAAGATGTTAGGCTTCCCTTCCAAAGTGAGGAGTATTACATTTAATTGAGACTGGGGTTTTTGTTCGGTCGCTTAGTCGTGTCCAACTCTTTGTGACCCCATGGACTGCAGCATGCCAGGCTTCCCTGTCCTTCACCATCTCCCAGAGTTTACTCAAACTCATGTGCATTGAGTCGGTAATGCCCTCCAACCATCTCATCCTCTCCAGGAGAGGGAGACTGGGGAGAGCTTAGCAAATCACCAGGACTCGTCAGAACACAGCTTTCTAGCCACCCCATGTTCGAACCTCCCAGTTTAGGCTCCCTTGACCAGAAGGGCAGAATATCTGAGATATTCTTACTTTAGTTTCTTCTCTTTTTCAAACTCTCTAACTCCTTCCCTTCTTGTTGTACTCATCAGGACATTATGCTTCATTTCCTTAGACTTTCATAACATGGTAACATTTCTAACTAGACCTCTTGTTTCATCCTGATTATAAATGATACTGGCACCCTTGCCGAGACCAGGAAAGATTGGTTGCACTCACCCAGTTCCTGTCTGTCCACGTGTGAGTGACTTCTGGGAAGGCTGTCTGCCTGCTCCATTAATCCCGCCTCCATTGGATTCCTGTAAATTTCAGTATCGGATGACCTTTTGGTCACCCAAGGTTCTGTTCTGCTTCTGACCTCATCCTCAGTCCCTTCTCCTCTTAGATTTTGGACCCATTTCCTTGTGAGTCCTATGATTTCTTTTCTGCAGTTTTCTGTTACTTAAATCTCTGATTTCCTCAGCTAAATTCTCACACCCTCCTTGCTCTCCTGTGTCTAATCACAAACCCTCAAAGATCACTCAGGTTCCAGTGGGAGATTATTAGAGAGGACCCCTAAATTCTGACCATTTCCATCAGGGCAATGCTGGACCACAGGTTTATTCCCTGTACATCTTCTTCCCTTCGTTCCATCCTCAGGGGTCAGGGAACCATATACGCCCTTTGATCACTTAAGATATCTTTCTAAATTAAAAAATTATTTACTTATATTTTTGGCTGTCTTGGGTCTTCATTGCTATGCGGGCTCTTTCTAGTTGCCGAGAGTGGGGGCTGCTGACTAGTTGCGGTGCATGGACCTCTCCTTGCGGTGGCTTCTCTTGTTGCGGAGCACAGGCTCTAGGATGCGAGGGCTTCAGTAGTTGCAGCTTGTGGGCTCCGTAGTTGCGGCTCCCAGGCTGTAGAGTGCAGGCTCAGAATTTGTGGCACACACGCCTAGCTACTCCAGGGGCATGTGAGATTTTTCTGGATCAGGAATTGAACCTGTGTCTCCTGCACTGGCAGGCAGATTCTCTACCACCGAGCCACCAGGGAAGTCCTTGAGACATCTTTCTAGGAAGAAAGTATTGTATAGTGAAAAGAACCCAATTTTGAGCCAGAGAGATGTTGCTTTGAATCCTTGCTCTGCTGATTGCCAGCTGCATCTTGGGGGAAGTTAAATTTACCTCATTGAGCTCCAGCTTTCCATTTGAAAAATAAGTATTACGAATTCTTACTTTACAGAGTAGTAATGAGGTTTAAATGAACTTTATATGTAAAGGGTCTATTTTAGTGCCTTGACTCAGAGTCACTGCTTAGTAAATATAGTTCTCTGCCTTTGGATGTTCTCCAACCTCACTTTGCCAACTTCATTCCTCAGAAAATATGCCACACAGGTTCTCACTAACAGAAGCACAAACATCTCCCATCAGGTGTGTGTAAATCATATATATGTATATGGATGTATTTATATAAGTACACCCACTCCAGTACTCTTGCCTGGAAACTCCCATGGATGGAGGAGCCTGGTAGGCTTCAGTCCATGGGGTCGCTAAGTCGGACCTGACTGAGCGACTTCACTTTCACCTTTCGCTTTCATGCATTGGAGAAGGAAATGGCAACCCACTCCAGTGTTCTTGCCTGGAGAACCCCAGGGACGGGGGAGCCTGGTGGGCTGCCGTCTATGGGGTCGCACAGAGTCGGACACGACTGAAGTGACTTAGCAATATATAAGTACATGGAAATTGATTTACACAAAGATATATACAAATTCATCTGACCCAAGAAAAAAATATTAATAAGAAATAGAGAACCTAGAGACTGTCATACACAATAAAGTGTCAGAAAGAGAAAAACAAATATCATATAATATTGCTTATATGTGGAATCTAGAAAAATGATACAGATCAATTTATTTGCAAAACAGAAATAGAGACACAGACATAGAGAAGAGACAAATAGATCCCCAGGGATGGAAGGTGGGGTTTGGATGAATTGGGAGATTGAGATTGACATATCATTATATATACTGTGCTGTGCTTAGTCGCTCAGTCCTGTCCAACTCTTTGCAACTCCCTGGACTATAGCCTGCCAGTCTTCTCTGTCCATGACAATTCTCCAGGGAAGAATACTGGAGTGGGTTGCCATCTTCTTCTCCAGGGGTTTTTCCCAACCCAGGGATCAAACCCAGGTCTTCCGCATTGCCGGTGGATTCTTTACTGTCTGAGCNACTAGCATGTGAGATGAGTGCAATTGTGTGGTAGTTTGAGCATTCTTTGGCATTGCCTTTCTTTGGGATTGGAATGAAAACAGACCTTTTCCAGTCCTGTGGCCACTGCTGAGTTTTCCAAATTTGCTGGCGTATTGAGTGCAGCACTTTCACAGCATCATCTTTCAGGATTTGAAATATATATACTACTACACATAAGATAGATAACTAATGAGGACCTCCTGTATAGCACAGGGAGCTCTACTCAGAGCTCTGTGGTGACCTAAGTGGAAAGGAAATCCAAAAGAGAGGGGATGTATATGTACGTATAGCTGATTCACTTTGCTGAATAGCAGAAACTAACACAAGATTGTAAAGCAAAATAAAAATTAATCTAACAAAGAAATAGAGAGTAGAAAAACACATACAGAATAAGAAAGGCATGAGCAGATAGTTGAGAAAAGGTACAGCTCAGGAGCAAGGGAGGGACGTATGGGAATAAGAAGTAAATGGAGCCTCCATCAATAAGCAGCTTATCTCCCTACTATGGCCAGCACAGGTTACTCATGGTCTAATTTGTGAATTTGACATGTAGGAGTAATGCAAGATAGTTTCAAAGAGAGAGAGATTTGTACCTATTTATGAGCTGCCAGGAGGTAATGCTGACTCAAAGGAATTAAACACATCTGTTTGTCTCCTCAGGTTCCAGCAGGATCAAATCACCAGAGGGCAAGGCCTTAACTGGAGATCTCCTGCAGGGAAACTTCCCAATGCAGGGATTGAACCCAGGTCTTCTGCATTACAGACAGATTCTTTACCATCTAAGCCACCAGGGAAGCCTAAGGCCTATCATAGTTCCACCCTGAAAAACAAAAAACTAAAGTCAAGCTCTAAAAAATGTCTAAGAGACAGAGTTCAGAGGTTGAGGTCTGTGAAGTTAGAGGACTTACACCTCTATTCAAATAAAAAGATAAATACTGGAAACAAAAAATGTAAAAGTTGTCTTTATTCATAAACAGCATGGTTGCTTATGTAGAAAATCCTAAGGAATCAAATGAAAACAATTATTAATAATTGGATTTATCAATGTCAAAACATAGAAGGCCAATATATAGTCATTGCATTTCTATAACTAGGAGCAAATAATTGGAAAAATAAAAATTTTTAATGATCCAGTAATAATATAAAGTCATAAAATACATCTGGAGAAATGTACAAAAGATGTATATGATCTTTATGCTGAAAATTACAAAACATTGCTGAGAGAAATTTTATAGGGTCTTTATAAGTGGATATATATATTATGTTCATATATAAGAGGATTCAGTATTATAAAGACATCCATTCTCCCTCTGATTCTATAGATTCTATACATTCCCAACACAATTCCAGCACATGTTTTGGTAGAAATTGACAAACTGATGCTAAAAAATGTGTGTATAAATTGCAAAGAACCTAAAAAGCCAACAGAATTTTAAAGGAGAGTGGAGTTGTAGTCTTGATTTCAAGACTAAAGTAACAGTAATCAAGACAGTGTGATAACGGTATAAAGATAAACATATGCACTAAATGAACCAAATAGAGAATGCAGAAATAGAGCCACTTATATATTATTAATTGATTTTCCTCAAAGTCACCAAAGAATTGTAATAAAGAAAAGTCTTTTCAACAAATGATTTTTTCCACAAAAATTTATCTGATATTGACCACAAAGCTAAATGTTGGAACTACATCTATAAAACTTCTAAAAGAAAACATAAGAGATAATTTTCATGACCTTGTGGTAAGCAAAGATTTCTTAATATAAAAATTAAAGCCCTGTCTTCTTCAAAATAAACCTTATAAAATAAAGTAAAAAGGCAAACTACAGATCAGGAGGTAGTATTTGCAATAGATGTATCAGACAGAAGATTTACACTCAGGATATATAAATAACTCTACAATTAAATTTTTAAAAGACTTACAGCCTGGTTTGAAAAGGGATAAAAGACTTGAACAGACATTTTGCAAAATAAGATAGATGAATGACATGGATGTATATGAAAGGTACTCAACTTCACTAACCAGAGAAATGCAAATTAAACTATGATGAGACATTGTTAGAATGGCTAAAAATTTTTAGACTTACAAAACCAAATGTTGGTTGTGTAGCAACTGGGACTCTCGATGTTGGTGGTGTGAAAGTAAAACAGTACAACCACTTTGAAGAAGTTGGGAGAACAGGCTCCCCCATCCCTGGGATTCTCCAGGCAAGAACACTGGAGTGGGTTGCCATTTCCTTCTCCAGTGCATGAAAGTGAAAAGTCAAAGTGAAGTCGCTCAGTAGTATCTGACTTGTAGCGACCCCATGGACTGCAGCCTACCAGGCTCCTCCGTCCATGGGATTTTCCAGGCAAAAGTACTGGAGTGGGGTGCCATTGCCTTCTCCGATAGATAGGAACATGTACTTAACAAATGATCCAGCAGTTCTACTTGTAGGTATTTACCCAAGAGACACAAAGACTTGTATGTAATATTCATAACGGCATTATTCATCATGACAAAAAAACTAGAAAGGACTCGGATGTTCATCAGTTTGTAAATGGATAAACAAATTGTGGTATATCCATTGAGTGAAGCTCAAAAACATGATGTTGAACAAAGGAAGTCAGACTCTAAAGAGTGTGACTCCTGGGACTTCCCTGGCAGTCCAGTGGTTAAGACTCTGAGCAGAAGCAGGTTCAATCCCTGGTCAGGGAACTAAGATTCCACATGTTGCACAGCACAGCCCCAAAATAAAAACAATAAAGAGAGTGACTCCTTTTAAACAAAGTTGTAGAAAAGTAAAACTAATCTGTGTTTAGGAGTCAGGTAAATGCTTACTTGAGATGGGAAGGAAAGAATGGGATTGACTGCAAAGGAGCACCAGGGAAATTTCTGAAGTGATGTAAATATCGGACAGGTGTAACAGTTACATGGATTTATATATGGATAGGGCTTCCCTTGTGGCTCAGATGGTAAAGAATTTGCCTGCAATGCTGGAGACTCGGGTTTGATCCCTGGGTTGGAAAGACCCCCTCTTGCCTGGAGAATCCCGCAGAGGAGCCTGGCAGGCTACAGTCCATGGGGTCGCAAAAGAGCTGGACACAGCTAAGTAACTAACACTATATTGATATAGCCCACCAGGTTTCTCTGTCTATGGGATTCTCAGGCCAGAATACTGGGGTGGGTTGCCATGACCTCCTCAGAGGATCTTCCTGATCTAGGGATCCATCTGTGTCTCCTGCATTGCAGGCAGATTCTTTACCTGCTGAGCCATCAAGGAAGCCCATATATATATGGATATATAAATATATGGATATATATATGTTATATATATATGTTAAAATATATATATTTGTTAAAACTGGTTGAACTGTACATTGAAGTATGTACATTGTGTTGTGTATGAATTATACCTCAATAGAGTTGATTAAAAAATGCTATCCACCTATAGCTCCTAATTGCTCACAGATGTCATCATGGTAAAATTTCCCAGCTCTGGTCCTAAGAGCTAGCCTGTGCCTCCGCCGAGTTGCGTGCCTTTGTATGTCCTTGCTTTGGCCTCTTGTCACATGCTATTATATATCTGCCATTGTTTCCAGATCATGAGCTGCTTGAGGTGTGGGGCTAGCCTGACCAAGCCTCCAAGTGTTCAGTACTAAAACTGAGAGAATCCCAGGCAAACCATGTCTCTTGGTCACTTTACCTGGGACCTTGGATTTAGCTTTATGCCGGGCATAAGGGTGTACGCTCAGAAAACTCTCACTAAACACCTAGAATGTTTGGGTTGAGGGGATCTCAAAGTTCCTCTTCTTCTTTTTAATATTTGTTTTTATTTATTTATTTGGCTGTGCTGGGTCTTCGTTGCAGCAAACAGGATCTTTAGCGGTGGCATGTGGGATCTGGTTCCCTGACCAGGGGTCAAACCCAGACCCCCTGCATTTGGAGCATAGAAGCCAGTGGACCACCAGGGAAGTCTCTCAAGGTTTTTCAACTTGGTGCCCTCATGCAAACTGAGGCCCTGAGAGGTGAAGCCAGAGGCAGTGGATACAGGCCCAGATGCCAGGTTCACTTGCATCCTGCCCACAGCTCTGGCCTCTCTGCCATGCTGCAGGGTGTTCTGGAAGACAGATAAACAAGCCTTATTTAAGTTTTAAGGAGCCTCGAGAGTCTCCCAGGGCCCCGTCTCAGGAAGCTCCCCTCCCCACTCCGGTGAAGTCATCTGACCCCAAGTGGCCTGTGGTTTCCTCTCTCCTCACACCTCCCAAACCTGCCCTGAGTCCCAGGGATGAGGGCTGACCTTTCAGGGAGCAGTTTGCTCAGAAAGCGCCTTTATGTCAACAAAAACAGTCTTCAGGTCTTCCAGAGGCAGCCTTGTTTTCCTCCTTAAGTCCCCGGGGGAGAAAAATCACCAGCGGTAGGGAGGAGGGAGACCGAGGGAGTGACCCGGCTCCCCAGACCTTGGGCTCTGCTCTCCCAGGCCGCTCCTCAGGGCCTCCTTTGTCAGAACTCGGTTCTCAGCGGAGGCTAGCAGGGGTGTGAGTAGGGGATTGAAACAATGCCACCCTGTCTGGCAGCAGGAGCTGGACGCTTGACCTGATTAGGCTCAGTGAGAAGGAGACTGCAAAGGCAGGCTTGAAAATCCCCACCAGGGAGATGTTCCTTCCCTGCGTCTCTGCCAAGGCCACTTCTTCAGTGGAAGAGGCTCTCATTTCCCACCGGTATCTGTCCTCTCAGCCTGGACAAACGCTTTGCCTCTCCGTCCCTCCTTCCCACCAATCGACTCCCAAACACAAAGTGTTTTTCTCACTGCAGCTCTCCCTCCTCTGGGCCCCGCCAGGGCTCAGGAGTCCAGCTGGCATCCACATGAAAGCTCTTCCCGTCCAGAACCCACGTGGAACCCAAGGCCGCCCACACCCACCGGCCTGGCCCCTGGACCCCGCGCGCAGGGCCATGGAAACTTGGCTGTGACACGCCAGGGAACAGACAGCCCCGAGCCACCCAAAGAGGAGCCTCCCGGGGGCACTTGGTCCATGGTGCACCTGGGCCTGGCAGAGGACGCTGAGCACGTGGACACAGTGCTGGGCCAGCACTTTCCGCCTGTTGGTGCAGGTGGAGGGAACACAGGAGCCCTGCTGTTGCCAAGGGCTTGGCAGAAAGAGCGAAAGCCAAGAAGTCAGGGTGGCTCAAGAGGATCAGAGGAGGTGTGTGCCACGCCAGGAATCTGGGTCTGATCCTTGGAATGGTGGCTAAAGGAACAGGCTGGAGCTTTCTTGAGAGAATATCTGGTCTCTCGACCTGGGTGTGGTACCAATGGGCAGGGCCAGGCCTCTTCCTGAGATGCAGATACAGTAGAAGGCCAAGGGGCTGCGATTCACTCAAGGCTGAGCTTCAGCTGCAGACTCCTCACTTCTAAAGAATCTCCTAGTAGATCTGGAAGGGTTCATTCTTACAGTGGGCTTCTCAGGTGTCGCAAATAGTAAAGAATCCATCTGGCAATGCAGGAGACACAAGAAATGAGGATTCCATCCCTGGGTTGGGAAGGTCCCCTGGAGGAGGAGACCTGTGCAGTATTCTTCCCTGGAGAATCAAAAGACAGAGGAGCTTGGTGGGCCACTGTCCACGGGGTTGTGAAGAGTCAGACATGACTGTGTGTGCACACACATACACACACACGTTCTTACAGCAAAACCTGGGAGAACATACACCACCATGTCAAAGACGTGATTATGGAGGGGAACTTTAAGTTTTTGTTGTTGTTTTTTGTTTGGTTTTAGTCCACTTGTGCTTTCTTTCTTTTTTTTTTCTTTTTACAACAAGCAAGGATTACTCTTGTAAAACATTTAAAGAAAAAAATTTTTGTTAAATGACACACTACCCATAAGGTGTTTAGCAAAATGAGGGGCTGGCCCCTCCTCATGGATAAATAAATGTTAGATGTTACTAGTTTAACATGAGAAGGAGATGAGAAGAAGAAGCTGAGGAAAAGAAAACGGATAAAGAGGAATATTCAGAATGAGGAAAGAATCAAAGGAAAAAGAGAAGGAGTGAGTGAAGGAAGGGAGAAAGGGAAAATGTGTGGCCATGCTCCTCTGCACTAGGGGTTTCCCAGGCAAGAAGACTGGAGCAGGTTGCCATTTCCTCCTCCAGGGGATCTTCTCGACCCAGGGATCACACCTGCATCTTCTGCATTGGCAGGCGGATTCTTTACCACTCACACCACCTGCGAAGCCCAAAATGTGTGGACATGAAGAGTTCACATTCCCCTCGCAGATTCCTGGGGCTCCGTGCTGGGTTCTCAAAGAATAAGGCATTAAGGGAACAGAAGAAACATTAGCCAGGGGCCCCCTCACTTACTGGGTCAACAGTAAAGAGCCTGGGCCTGGACTAGGGGGAAATCTTCCTGAACTGGCTGTGGTTATAGCTGCAGAGATTGTTCATCAGTGCCTTTCACAGCCCCTGTGTGGGGTTTCTTTCCCATCTCTGGTTTCTGGGTCTCTCTCACTGTCTCCTTCATACTCTCTCTCTCGCTCTCTCTCTCTCTCTCTCTCTCACACACACACACACACACACACACACAAGACACCGGGCCAACTCCCTTCGGAAGCTCCATTCCTGCTTTGAAATGAATGTTTTTGTCTCCCTACTGAGGGAAGATATGCTGGATATGGGAGTGAGGTGTCTTTGCTGCCAGCACCCTACAGGCTAACCAAGCCATCTTTGGTGACATCATGTGTTCTGAGTGGATGTTTGCTGCAAAAGCTACAAAATAATCTGAACTTTCAGCCCCAGACTGCTCCCCAGAGGGCGGTATCCTCTGAACTGGGCCAAAATGGAACCCACACCTCTGCTCCTTAAGGGAGCAATTAGTGACTTCACACACACACACACACACACACACAAGACACCGGGCCAACTCCCTTCGGAAGCTCCATTCCTGCTTTGAAATGAATGTTTTTGTCTCCCTACTGAGGGAAGATATGCTGGATATGGGAGTGAGGTGTCTTTGCTGCCAGCACCCTACAGGCTAACCAAGCCATCTTTGGTGACATCATGTGTTCTGAGTGGATGTTTGCTGCAAAAGCTACAAAATAATCTGAACTTTCAGCCCCAGACTGCTCCCCAGAGGGCGGTATCCTCTGAACTGGGCCAAAATGGAACCCACACCTCTGCTCCTTAAGGGAGCAATTAGTGACTGTGCCAGGGGGCTGCCTCCCTCCTGCTTCCCAATTGCACATTCTACCCCTCCCTCCCCTCCGCCACTGCCATGAAAATCCTCATAGTCTGAGTCCCTCAGGGTATCTGAGGTAGAGAAAATGAGTGCTGAGGTGGATTGAGGAGGGAAGGAAGGTGGGTCTAAGGAGCCCGGGACTGAACGAGGATGATCCCAACTGCCTCTTTCTGGGGCTGCTGTCCTTTATCACAAGCACTTGGCTGCTGGGAGGCCATGGCAGGACCTTGGCAGACCCAGGAAGAAGCAGCTGAGTTTAGTGCTGGTGGGAAGGGGAAAGAAAGCAGGGAAGTGTGAGAGGTCTTGAGAGGAAGAAGCAGTAGAACTGGGGGACTTAATGGATCTTGCAAGAGGAGAGGAGGCTTGGATGCTGAGAGGTCTGGTAACTATTTTAGCACCAAGGAGAAGGAGAGATGTTCTAGCTGAGAATCTATGAGAAAAGAGCCAGTTCATTTCATAGGCCCTGGAGAAGCTCAGAACTTGAAGGAGGGTAAGGTGAGGTATGGGAGGAAAAGGGGGACATAAGTAGAAAATCTACCTACATTCAGAACACGAGCAGCCAGATTCTTACTCCTTAGGCATGAGACAGGATTTATTCTCAGGAGAAAGAGAACAGAAGAAGTTATGAACTTGGGTACTCCAGGCACCAAATTGTAGGGGTGAGATTCAGGGCTGAAAAGGAAGTATCAATTGACAGTCTGATGGGAATCTTTTCTCTAGGTGGAACAGTGGTAAAGAATTCGCCTCCAATGCAGGAGATGTAAGTGATGTGGGTTCGATCCCTGGGTTGGGAAGATCTCCTGCGTAGGAAATGGCAACCCACTCCAGTATTTTTGCCTGGAAAATTCCAAGCACAGAGGAATCTGGTGGGCTAGAGTCCACGGGGTCACAGAGAGTTGAACATGACTGAGCATACACACACACACACGGAAACAGGATTCTTTAGAAAAACTGAATAGTCCTCAAGAAAAGAGCCTCCAGATACTAATATTCAGAGGGAGCAGTCTTCCAAAGAAATGGCAAGTCTCAAGTGATAAGCAACTTGAAAGTGATAAACACTTTAAAGTGATAAGCAACACAGAGTTTCCAATCAACTTTTGTAGTTTTTCATTGTTAAATATGAACAACCAATCTCATATGTTCATAGAAACATGACAGGCCATAAAACAAGAACAAGGTGCTATGAGAAAGGAATGATCATTTAACAGGAATGAGCTCTTGGAAGTAAACAGATAAAATAAAACATTCAGTTAAAGGGTTAGAAGATAATATTGAGGACATTCCCCAGAAAATAGAACACAGGAATAAGAAATAAGAGAGAAAAGATAAGAAAATCAGAGGATCAAACTAAGAGGTTCAAAGACTAACAGAAATTCCAGAAAGAGAGAGAGAAAATGAAAAAGAAGAAATTATCAAATAAATAATATAGAAAATGTTCTAAGAATTAAGGAGTATACTCACAGGATTAAAAGAATCTGGCAAGGGACAAGATCAAAAAGTTTTGAAAGACCTAAACCTAGGTCTTTGACCCAAAAATTCCAGAACACCAGGCATAAAGCCAAGAATTTTAAAGCTTCTAGAGATAGAATAAAGTAAAAAAATTACACACAAAGGAATAAGAATGACATTCGACTTCTCCTGATCAAATGTATTGATATATTAAAATTATGACATAAAATTATTTTCAGTCTGTGTTTCTGTACCCAGTTAATTGATCAGCCAAGTGTGAAAGCAGAAATTTTTTCTAAACATGCAAAGACTCAGAAAATCAGTTCCATTCACATTGTCTTGGGAAACTAAGGGAGAATAGGTATCAGCAAAACAAAAAGGTAAACTCAGGCAGAATCAGTCACAAGTTCCCAGAAATGAAGTTGCAACTCAGAGGAGTAGTGAAGAGACATCTAAAAGGATACTTTAACAGCACACCTAGGGAGTGACCTGTCCAGACTGTAGAAGGATGAAGGGCTCTGAAAAGGAGCTCTCTAGAAAATACCTAGATTCAATAACATAAACAATATTGTTGAGTATATGATGGAGCTCTTAGAAGTATGGAAGGACTTCCTAGGTGGCCCAGAGGTTAAGTTTCTCTGCTCCCAGTGCCGGGGGCCCAGGTCCAATCGCTAGTCAGGGAACTAGATCCCACATGCTTCAACTGAGACCCAGCATAGTCAAATAAAAAAAGAAGGAAGTATGGGAAATTATGCTAGTAAAAGAAGAGCAATTATTAATTCCAGGAAAAAAAAATCTATATTGGAAAAAGAATGCAATTGCCATGTGCCACTTGACTTTGTCATAAACAAGATTTATAAAGTCTTAATGATGTAAACCCTGATTACTGCCATAAAATAAAAAATAGTGATTCATCTATATGGAGAGAATGGGGAGACAAGAGGTAGGTGGTGGGAAGAAAGCTCATATTCATATATTATCATAACAGAAAAATCAATAAATACACTATGTCTAAAACTGAGAGAAAGCAGTATAAACATGTAACCTTCATATTATGGAAATAAATGCCAAAAGAAAAGACTAAAGGTGGTCATGTGGGTGATGGGTTCAGTTCAGTTCAGTTCAGTCGCTCAGTCGTGTCCAACTCTTTGCGACCCCATGAATCGCAGCACGCCAGGCCTCCCTGTCCATCACCAACTCCCGGAGTTCACTCAGACTCACGGCCATCGAGTCAGTGATGCCATCCAGCCATCTCATCCTCTACCGTCCCCTTCTCCTCCTGCCCCCAATCCCTCCCAGCATCAGGGTCTTTTCCAATGAGTCAACTCTTCGCATGAGGTGGCCAAAGTACTGGAGTTTCAGTTTTAGCATCATTCCTTTCAAAGAAATCCCAGGGCTGATCTCCTTCAGAATAGACTGGTTGGATCTCCTTGCAGTCCAAGGGACTCTCAAGAGTCTTCTCCAACACCACAGTTCAAAAGCATCAATTCTTCTGCACTCAGCCTTCTTCACAGTCCAACTCTCACATCCATACATGACCACAGGAAAAACCATAGCCTTGACTAGACGGACCTTAGTCGGCAAAGTAATGTCTCTGCTTTTCAAAATGCTGTTAGGTGCCCAAAGTACTGGAGCTTCAGTTTTAGCATCATTCCTTCCAAAGAAATCCCAGGGTTGATCTCCTTCAGAATGGACTGGTTGGATCTCCTTGCAGTCCAAGGGACTCTCAAGAGTCTTCTCCAACACCACAGTTCAAAAGCATCAATTCTTCTGCGCTCAGCCTTCTTCACAGTCCAACTCTCACATCCATACATGACCACAGGAAAAACCATAGCCTTGACTAGACGGACCTTAGTCGGCAAAGTAATGTCTCTGCTTTTCAAAATGCTGTCTAGGTTGGTCATAACTTTTCTTCCAAGGACTAAGCGTCTTTTAGTTTCCTGGCTGCAGTCACCATCTGCAGTGATTTTGGAGCCCAAAAAAATAAAGTCTGACACTGTTTCCACTGTTTCCCTACCTATTTCCCATGAAGTGATGGGGCCAGATGCCATGATCTTCGTTTTCTGAATGTTGAGCTTTAAGCCAACTTTTTGTGGTGAGAGGTAAACTCTCATATTTTTCATTTACAGACTTTAAAAACACACACAGATATTCCTTTTATACATTGTTTTAGCTTAAAAAGTTAAATGTAAACAAAAAAGCCAAGAAAATAAATGTAAGTTCCCATCTCATTTCCCTCTTTTACAGTGTGAGGAGCTCCCTAGCAGAGTGGCCCTTGCATTTCATAGTCAGGAAAAGGGAGAAAGGCAAGTTACTTGAAAGTTCATCTATAATCCACAGTTGTCTTCCAGCAGGCCACACAGAGGTGACCTTGGTCAGGCACCCAGTATAGATTACCTCTTCAAGAAATGTCAGTTTTCCTTTCTTCCCCTATTTGAATATGCACTTCCCATATATATGGGTGGTTTTGTTTTGCTTTGTTTTAATTAAATGAACACAGTTCAGAGAAAAGCAGAAGATCAGGCAGGAAAACTCCAAAAGCCAAAGTGAGATGATTTAGTGACCATTTGGAGTAGTATGTGGTTTCTTTCTCTTTTTAAAAAACATTTATGTATTTATTTGGCTGTGCCAGGTCTTTGTAATTGTTGCGAAACTCGGGATCTTTGATCTTCATTGTGGCATGTGAGATTGTTAGTTTCGCCATGTGAAGTCTTGGCTGTGGCACATGGTTTGTTTTTGTTGTTGTTTAGTTGCTAAACCATGTCCAATGCTTTTGCGGCCTCATGGACTGCAGCATGCCAGGCTCCTCTGTCCAATTTCCAAGGCAAGAATACTGGAGTGGGTTGCCATTTCCCTTCCAGGGGATCTTCCTGATCCAAGCACAAGGGATCTTTTTTTTTTTTTTAGGTTTTGGCATGTAGGATCTTTCATTGTGGCATGCGAAATGCTAGCTGCTGCATATGGAATGTAGTTCCCTGACTAGGGATTGAACCTGGGCGCCCTCCATTAGGAGCATGGAGTCAGTCAGTGGACCACCAGTGTAGCCTCAAGTGCATGGTTTCTAACCTGTGTGATCATCAGAGTCACTGAGGAGATTTCACAAAAGGTTTCTGGGCCCGACTCAAGACCTAGAGTCCCTGGGGCCCAGGGAGGAGTAAGTGGCCAGGCCAGAAAGAAGCGTGACTGGCCGAGGGCCAGCCTCCTGCCCACAGTACTGTCGCCCCCACACACCCCCTTGGGCCAGCCAGGCTTTCTCTTTGATGAACTCCATTTGGTCCAGGAAGCTCCAACCATGCACCTCACTGGACAGGCTGAGATTCAGGGCTGGGGCAGCAGGGGCTTCAAGACCCATGAAGTCCCGCTCAGACTCACCTGCCCACCCTAGGATTCCCGCAGACTCAGAGGAGCAGTGGGGCTCTCTGTGTCAGGTGGGCAGCTGCCTGGCTTCCCCAAATGCCCTCCAAAATGTGCCCAGAGGCGTGGGATGTTGGCACAGGACTGGAGCCAGACAACCCAGCTGGCATTTGGGTGGCCAACCTAGTGTTGATGCCCGGTTCCAGCCAACTCTGACTCATAACACTTCATCACTTGGACAAGATCCCATCCCCAACCTCTCCTTCCTTCCCTCCCTCCAGATCTCTCTCCCTGCTGGTGGTTGATGGACTTGTCCAGGCAGTCCACCCTAGGACACAGATATCAGATCCTTGGGTCAGCAAGTTCAGTGGTATGTGGCTGCAGAAAATCAAAGAGAGACTTCTCTTAGGCTTGAGTAATCCCATCATACTTGTTTTTCCTATATTCTTATGGCTTGGGGCCAAGAAAAATTCCATTTAGGAGAAGGGTTTGAAAATAAAAACAATCTTGCCTTACATTTGCATATCATTTTCTACATACAGGCTCTTTCGTATATATTTTCTCAGACATTTGAGCTTCACAAGCACTCTTTATTTATTTATTGGGTTGTGCTGTGCTGTCACTTCAGTCCTGTCCGACTCTGAGACCCCCATGGACTGTAGCCCACCAGACTCCTCTGTCCATGGGGATTCTCCAGGCAAGAATATTGGAGTCAGGTAGCCATTCCGTATAGCTTTAACTGTACAGACTTTTGTCAGTCAAGTGATGTCTCTGCTTTTTAATATACTATCTAAGTTTGTCATAGCTTTCCTTCCAAGGAGCAAGCGTCTTTTAATTTCATGGCTGCAGTCACTGTCGACAGTCATTTGGAGCCCAAGAAAATAAATTCTGTCACTGCTTCCACTTTTTCCCCTTCTGTTTGCCATGAAGTGAGTTCTTTTTATCCTAAGGTATTTCTCGCTAAGAGTGTACAGTCCAATTACTGTGTTTTAGGTAGTTTAAAGTAATTACTTTCAGTGTGGTTAAACCTCCAACTCAAAATGCAGTTGTATATCATGCTTGTTAGTTTCTTTTGCTTTTTTGCATCTTAGGGATAATTAGAGGGAGAAATGGAAATGACAACCCACTCCTGTATGCTTGCCTGGAGAAGTCTGTGGACAAAGGAGCCTGGTGGGCTAAAGTTCATGGAGTCACAAAGAGTTGGACATAACTGAGCGATTAATACCCTTCTAGAAGGAAAGAAGAGATTTCAGTTGGTAATAACTTTTGGCAGAAACAACAGGATGGGTGGAAGATAGAAGAGAGAGGTTCCAAAAGTTAGTTCTTTTCATAGAAAAGGATTGAAAACCCACAAAAACCAACAATGTCTTTGGAGAGGAACTAGCCAATATCTACAAATATATATTTACAAATCTAAGAAGTAATTTTATTTATTTACTTATTTTCGGCTGTTCTGGGTCCTTGTTGCTGTACAGGCTCTTCTCTAGCTGGCGCGAGCAGGGGCTACTCTCCAGTTGCACCATGAGGGTCCCTCAGTGTGGAGGCTTCTCTTGTTGCAGAGCACAGGCTTAGGTGCTTGGGATTCCGTAGCTGTGGCACATGGGCTCAGTAGCTGCGGTTCTTGGGCTCCAGGGCACAGGCTCAGTAATTGTGGTGCGTAAGCTTAGTTGCTCCGAGGCCTGTGGGATCTTACTTCCCTGAACAGGGATCGAACCTGTCTCCTACACTGGCAGGCAGAATCCTAATGACTTAAGCCACGAGGGAAGCCCTCCCAATGTATATTGGATATTTCACCACTATGTAACATTTATCACTTACTGTAGACCTAGTAAGTCTGTATGTAAAAAGATTTATTAAGCTAGATATACATGCTCCATCTGAGCATGAGCCATCTCAAAAGGTGAGAATGGCCCCAAAGCACAGGGTGGTTCGTTTTTATGGGCTGGGTAATTTCATAGGCTGACAAGTGGGAGGGTTACTCCAACCACCTTGGAGAAGGGACGAGGATCTCCAGGAACAGGGCCACCACCCACTTGTTGGCCTTCTATTGTCAGTCTGGGAACTGTCACAGAGCCGTTGGGTGTGCCACTTAGCATATGCTAATATACTGCAATGAGTATATACTGAGGCTCAAGGTCTCCTGGAAATTGAATCTTCCAGCACCTTGGACCTCAGTGGTTCTCACCAGCTTATATCATATCCTCAGGACTACATCATTCTTTTATAAGCTGTACCCTGCCCAGTTCTCTCCTATTTTAATCCCAGCACTAGTCAGGACCTGTCCCTTACTGGATCTCTCCAGCAATGCCAAAGGTGTCACTCTTTCCTCTGGGAAGAAGAGAGAGCTCTGACCCCCCCAAGAGGCCTATTTTCAACCTCTCCAGTCAAGTCCTTGCAGGTCCTTCTAAGCTGTGGTTGGGAATCTTGTATTGTTCTCCAAGTGTAGGGCCTGGTAGGCCTGGAAGGCAGTTCAGTCCTGTATGGATGTGTGTACCGGGGAGGCATGGGGGACTAATGAGTATATACTGAGGCTCAAGGTCTCCTGGAAATTGAATCTTCCAGCACCTTGGACCTCAGTGGTTCTCACCAGCTTATATCATATCCTCAGGACTACATCATTCTTTTATAAGCTGTACCCTGCCCAGTTCTCTCCTATTTTAATCCCAGCACTAGTCAGGACCTGTCCCTTACTGGATCTCTCCAGCAATGCCAAAGGTGTCACTCTTTCCTCTGGGAAGAAGAGAGAGCTCTGACCCCCCCAAGAGGCCTATTTTCAACCTCTCCAGTCAAGTCCTTGCAGGTCCTTCTAAGCTGTGGTTGGGAATCTTGTATTGTTCTCCAAGTGTAGGGCCTGGTAGGCCTGGAAGGCAGTTCAGTCCTGTATGGATGTGTGTACCGGGGAGGCATGGGGGACGAGTGTAGGCCACAGACAGAAGTCTGTGCCTACAACTGGTAGATCTCAGTTTGAGGCAGTCTGAAGCTGATACAATTTGCCAGGAGGGCATCTTTAGGAAGAACATAACCTTACAAAGGCAAAAATTGACACAGACCTTGGAAGGGGCTCTGTGCAAGTGAGCTGACTCTACACACACTGGTTTCATGGTGAGCCTTTCTATGCTAAGACACACGCCACATTCTCCCCTCACTGTGGGGTGGGTTGGGGTGGGGTGGGTTGCAGAAAGAATAAGTATAAGCCTCGGATCCTGATTCTAGTCCAGTCTCTGCCCTGAATAATCCGATCAGGGCATATCTCTGTTCTGGCTGATCTCTAAGGTACTTTCCAGCTTTATTCCTTCATCATTTCAGGAACATGGCCATTGAAAAATTGACCAAGCCCTTGTTCTCTTTTTTGGAAACTCTAGTCCATCTCACATTAAATAAGTGTATTTAATTAAACATGCTGGTGGCAGTGGTTTAATTGCTAAGTCATGTCTGACTCTTGTGACTCCATGGACTGGAGCCCACCAGGCTCCTCTGTCTATGGGATTTCCCAGGTAAGAATATTGGAGTGAGTTGCTGTTTCATACTCCCAGGCATATTTCTGACCCAGGAATCCAACATGAGTCTCCTGCATTGCAGGCGAATTCTTTAGCGAGTGAGCCACCAGAGAAGGCCATTTAATTGAACATAAACCCATTACATATATATTTGGCTATGTAAAATTTGGAAGTTGTTTTTACAAAGTGAAGTGTTTTCTTCACTTTGGGAAATGTCATTCATTAAGCACATATGTACTGCGAGGCCATGAGGAGTCAGGCACTGTTCTAGATATTAGGGTACAGAGTTAACAAAACCCCCTGACTGTATGGCAGCTATGTGGAATGGAGCCCAACAAGCAGATACTAAAATTAGATATTGTGGCACATGGTGGTAAGTGCTATGGAGAAAAATAAAGCAAGAGATTTAAAAGAAAAAAAAGGAAAAATTTTTTAGAAAGAAAGCAAAGATGGGGATGGGTGCATACCAAGTCACTTCAGTTGTGTCTCTCTTTGTGACCTGCTGGACTGTAGCCCACCAGGCTCTTCTGTCCATGGGATTTTCCAGGCAAGAATACTGGAGTGGGTAGTCATTTCCTACTCTAGAAGATCTTCCCAACCCAGGGATCAAATCGTGTCTCTTGTGTCTCCTGCAATGGCAAGCAGATTCTTTACCACTAGCAGCATCTGGGAAGCCTCCAAAGATGGGGCTGGGGCTGGTTCATCGCATATAAAGGCCCCGGGGTTTGGCAGTCAGTTTTGACCTTTGGTAATGACAGATGAAAGACAACTGGATCAGTGGTGGCCTCTAATGATAAAAATCAGCAAGACTGGGGGTCTTGCCAGCACACTCAGGACTCTGGAGCTCAAATCTCAATTCAGGCATGATTCAGATGCTGTTTGGCTTTGATTAACTCAAATAGTTTGCAGCTGGGTGTGATTTCTCAGTCATCAATGCGCATTGCTAACTTAGGAGTTTGAAACAAAATGTTTATATGCTATATCTAAGCACAAGGATGGCAACTAGTATTACATTTGTAGACATCAGTTAAACATGTATTCGTGTGCTGGTTTCTATCTGAATTTGGAAGCCCATCCATGTTTTTATCTTTTTAAGATTTTTTTTATGTGGACCATTTTTTTCCCCCCAAAGTCTTTATTGAATTTGTTATAACATTGTTCTGTTTTCTATTTTGGTATTTTGGCCGCTAGGCATGTGGGATCTTAGCTCCCAAATCAGAGATTGAACCCTGCCCCTGCACTAGAAGGCAAAGTCTTAACCACTGGACCACCAGGGGAGTCCCACCCATCTCTGCTTTTAAAGGTCTCATACATTTTTGTCTGCTCTGGAAAACTTGGAGGAATTGTGCTGAATAAGTGACCTTCCCTGATAATGACCTCTACCCATTGAGGCAGGTGCTCTGTGGACATGAAATTGAATGAAGACCCAGACAGGCCCTGGGTGCAGAGCCCTCGTTGTTTTTGCTCACATCTACCCTGAAGTTCCACGTCTCTAGAAGGAAGATCCTATTCGTGGACTATCCCATAGGGGAGTTCAAGGCTTTAGCAACATCACTCCTGGTCCTCACACAGACCTCCCAACTTTTGAGTCTTCATCGATATTATCCAGAGCGCTCCTTGAAAAACAACCCACCACTCCACTGTCACAGCCTGCAACTCACCTATGGGTCCCACCCAACTCCTAAAGACCTGACTCTCAGAGCTGCTGTCAACAAGCGTGACCTTCCGGCTTGTGCCTCCGAGAATGAATTTTCGTTCACTCTCAAACCCTTCCTCTCCTTCGCCCTCCTTCTTAGCCAAAGTGGCTCTCCCCTGTCCCCTGGGGACTTCTTCGACTCCCGTCCTGCTCTATGGCCATGTAGGGAACTCGGTCTCCACCCATATGGCAGCCTCCAAGCCCATCACCGACCTCTGCTCTTTCTCCGAAGTTCACACCATCTATTTTTGTCTTTTACTCTTTACCTCCAGCGGCTCTGGCACCTAACATGGGCCATGTGCCCTGACCTAGTCCACAATGCTCACCGGCCTGGGAAGGCCTCACCTGAGCCTGCTCCTACCCTCCTGATGTCACTTTCTGGGGTGAACCTAGCAAGCAAGAAGCACCCCTTCCGCAGACCATATCATCACCCTACTCAGTGCGTCCATCCGCCTGGCCCCTCGGTGGCTTCCCTTTCCTACCATAACCACAACCCACTCACCTCTCCTCAGACCCCCAGTCATACCACCTGTCCCATCTCCCCCCCACCCCCCACACAGCCACACCATCTTCATGCGATCTGATTTCCTTTCCCTGGGAGCTGGAGCCTTTTGGATAGTGTCAGCCTTTTGGAAGGAGTCCTTGCCAACAGCCTTAACTCATCTCAATTTGCCCCTCAGCCCCAAACTGTCCTGTCTTCTTTCTCTCCTCTCCTTGCCCTTGACTGGTGAAGAAAGCTATCATTCCATGCTAAATGGACCAGCTACAAAATCATTTTAACTCTGCCACTTTCTTTCTGCAATCTGATCCCTTCCCTGCAAAAACACGCTTTTCATTACCCTGGGACTATCTCAACCTTGGCCTTTCACCCTCAAATTCTTAATACCTCTCCTACAGCCAATTTCTTAAAATTACTTCACCTACCACTTTCTGGAGGCCAGTCTTTAAGAGCTTTGTCTTCTTCCTTCTTTGCAGTAAACATGCCTTTCTTATCTCTGGGGATTAGCTGCCTCTGAGCCTCTCCAAGTCTAACTTCCTGGTCCAGGTCAAAGGCGCTCTGGGTACTGAAAACGTGTGAAAGGGAGGTCTCCTGGTACTGTTTGTGGACTTCAAGAAATCATGGAAAGTAACAGATCAGAAAACATAATTCCGGTTTTTCAAAGTTGAAGGTAATTTCCTACAAGTATAGGCTTGGTGACCTTGCCCTCAATCTCAACAGTTCAGTTCAGTTCAGTCGCTCAATCGTGTCCAACTCTTTGCAACCCCATGGACTGCAGCACATCAAGCCTCCTTGTCCATCACCAATTCCCAGAGTTTACTCAAACTCATGTCCATTGAGTTGGTGATGCCATCCAACCATCTCATCCTCTGTCGTCCCCATCTCCTCCTGCCTTCAATCTTTCCCAGCATCAGAGTCTTTTCAAATGAGTCAGTTCTTCACATCAGGTGGCCAAAGTATTGGAGTTTCAGCTTCACTATCAGTCCTTCCAATGAATATTCAGGACTGATTTCCTTTAGGATGGACTGGTTGGATCTCCTTGCAGTCCAAGGGACTCTCAAGAGTCTGCTCCAACACCACAGTTCAAAAGCATCAATTCTTCAGTGTTCAGCTTTCTTCATAGTCCAACTCTCACATCCATACATGACTACTGAAAAAACCATAGCCTTGACTAGACGGAACTTTGTTGGCAAAGTAATATCTCTGCTTTTAAGTATGCTCTCTAGGTTGGTCATAACTTTTCTTCCAAGTCTTTTAATTTATGGCTGTAATGATTTTGGAGACCCCACCCCCAAAAAAGTCTGTCACTGTTTCCCCTGTTTCCCCATCTATTTGCCATGAAGTGATGGGACTGGATGCCATGATCTTAAGTTTTCTGAATGTTGAGTTTTAAGCCAACTTTTTCACTCTCCTCTTTCACTTTCATCAAGAGGCTCTTTAGTTCTTCTTCACTTTCTGCCATAAAGGTGGTGTCATCTGCATATTGGGGTTATTGATATTTCTCCTGGCAATCTTGATTCTAGCTTGATGTACTCTGCATAGAAGTTAAATAAGCAGGGTGACAATATGCAGCCTTGACGTACTCCTTTCCTTATTTGGAACTAGTCTGTTGTTTCATGTCCAGTTCTAACTGTTGCTTCATGACCTGCATATGAGATTTCTCAATCCCACACAAAAACATAAAAATCAAGACTGTTTTATGCCATTTAGAAAGCAGTAGAGCAATTACTTAGAACCAATACACATTTTTATGAGGTTGCTGAACTGGTAGATCAGGAAAATGCCATAAATATAGTTTATCTGATTTCAAGCAAGGTTTTGTTTTTTTTAAACTAAGATCTAAGATATAGTTGATTTACAATGTTTTTAGTTTCAGGTGTACAGCAGTCATTCAGCCATATATATATATATATATATATATATATATACTTCTCCAGAATATAGCTTCCTGTGCTTCATAGTAGGTTCTTACTGTTTATTTTATATATAGTAGCAAGGCATTTTTTGATAATCATCTGAGCAAGTAGAAAAATAAAGTCTGAATTAAAGTAAAACTAGGAGAATTCATTACTGGGTGAGTGTACTCAAAAAGTATTAAATAATGGATTCATCTGAGTCAGAAAGTATGTTTCTAGAAGTTTGCTGAAGGTACTATCCTGAGACGTACCCATTCAATACTGCCCCCGAGTTTTTTTGGATGATAATATAGAAGGAATACTTACAAATATGTAGATAATATCTATAAAGGGAATTGTGTTAGAGGAAATAATTAAAGCCAGAATTAACTAGACTGTAACAGTATATCTTTAATAGGGAAAATTAAACACGTAATGTTGAATGAAAGAAGCAAGTCATAGAAAAAAATCACAATAAGATTCCATCTATATATAGTTGAAAACATGTGGAACTTACCAGTGTATTGTTTTGGGGAATTCGTGTAGGAGATCAAAACCATGAAGAAAAGCAATGGAGTGATCATCAGAGAAGCCAGGAGAGTTGGAAGGGAGAGGGGCCCTGATCAGGGAAAGGAACAAAGAGCCTGTAGGGGGTACTTTGTAATTTCTTACCTTGGGAGATGCAGTGTTGATTCAGTCCTGTCTGACTCTTTGTGACCCAATGGACTGTAACCCACCAGCCTCCGCTGCTCATGGGATTCTCCAAGCTAGAGTACTGGAATGGGTTGCCATGCCCTCCTCCAGGGGCTCTTCCCGACCCAGGGATCAAACCCGTGTCTGTTATGTCTCTTGCATGGGCAAGTGGGTTCTTTACCACTAGTGCCAGCTGGGAAGACCTTGGTGATGAAACACAGTACTTATATTATCTTTGCAATTGAATGCATTCTTTTGAGTGTTTGTTACATTCTACAGTAAAAAAATTTTTGAAAGGAATTAATCTACAGTCCTCTGGTCTAAAAAACTACCCCAAAATTCTAATAGTCTAATCAATGTGATGTATGGAAGAGATAGGGGGCTTAGTTGATAACGGAAGTCAAAGACTCAGGTGATCAAAAGCCACTGAGTGGGGTCCTGGCCAAGGACCGTGCACAGTTGAGGAGCTGCTCTTTACCTGGGAGGAAGGGAATTTGACCCAGGAGATGTGAAGATTCATTGTCTGTCCCCAGATGCCTGCTTTTCCTGCTAATACGAGTTTAGGAGGAGTCATGGGTGCAGTTGACTGCTGTCTTCAAACCTTTCAAGCTGTTACATGGAAGAGGAATTCAACTTGCCCAGGTAGGCTCCAGAAGACAAAATGATGTAGAAGCCACTGTGAGGCTCCATCAAGTAACTTTCTAATAGCCAGATGGTTTTGAAAGGTCACGACCTACCCATCTCTGGATGCATTCATGCAGAGCCTGGGGGAGTTCTGTTAACAGGTAGTTGGAAAGGACATAGGAGAGTGTGGTTGGTTTAAATGACCTTTCAGGCCCCCTGCAACTGCTGCAGGCTCTGACTCTGTGCATTTTCATGATTCTGTGAGACTTGGGCCTTATGCCTGGGAAGGCAAGTGAGAGGCTGATTCTAAAACAAGGGGATTTGTTTTCAAATATAAGCCTTATGTTTTGACAACCACTTCCTTTTTATTTTATTTTTTTTTATTCCATGACTTTTTAAATTTTTTGTTTTGGAGTAGAGCCGATTAACAATGTTGTGATAGTTTCAGGTGGACAGCACAGGGATTCAGCCATACATATGCATGTATCCATTCTCCCCCAAACTCCTCTCCCATCCAGGCTGCCACATAACACAGAGGTCCCTGTGCTATACAGTAGGTCCTGGTTGACAGACACTTTCTTTTAAAATCAATAAATGGTATTGGTACCATGCACTTCTCAGATTTCAACTGCTTTGAGACCCTATCACCACCAACAGAAACATCACTTTTCCAGATGTGCTTCAAGATTCTTGGTGCTGGAGAGATTCCTGGGGTCATGTGTCAACCTCCCATCCAGCTGCAAGAACAAAAGAGGGGCTCAGACCGACCCCCAGAATCACAACTGATGGATGGAAGCTGGGACTTGTGCTATTCTCTCCTGCCACCTGCTAGCCCTTCCCTTTACCTCCTGCTTCTCCAGATTGTTGGAGGTATCCAGGTGACACCCAGAAATCCTTCTGGGAAAGGACCCTTCCTATAAGGAGAAAAGCTTGGATGACTTCCAGTGCCTCTTACTAAATCTAGGAAAAGCATAAATTCACAGATGATGAGGGCTGGAAGAGACCTTAGAACTCTTCTAACCAAAAGCCTTCAAACTGATAGCCATGGGTGATGGACAGGCCTGATCTGATCCAGCAGTGGTGAATAATCTTGAGCTCTCATATACGCATCTGGAAATTTGACTGAAAATGAGATTTGTAATGTCACTTGCTATCAGATATTCGTGAAGTCTCAAAACTGAGAGCAGTAAGTAGTTGAGTACATCCACCTTCTAGTTGCAAGACACTCCAATAGCCAGATTTCAACGGTGCTTATCCCCNTGGCATCATGGACTCAATGGACATGAGTCTGAGTGAACTCCGGGAGTTGGTGATAGACAGGGAGGCCTGGCGTACTACGATTCATGGGGTCGCAAAGAGTTGGACACGACTGCGCGACTGAACTGAACTATCCCCTTCCTCTTGGCTACCATAGAGGAAGACCAAGCGGTAAGAAAGCCTCCTAAAACTGTCTTTCTAGGCTTGGCCCCACCCCTAGAGGAGGTGGCTGCTGGTGGCAAGGGGAGAATCAGACGTGAACCAGAAGGTGGGCTGAAGTTTGGAATCCTATTTGTAATTGAAGTTTGGATTTAAATGAGACTGGAATTTTTAAAAAATTTTTATTGAAGTAGAGTTGAATTACAACGTTGTGTTAATTACTGCTGTGCAGCAAAGAGAGTCAGTTATATATATCTATACACTCTTTTTCATATTTTTTTCATATTATGGTTTAATCACAGGATATCAAATATAGTTCCCTGTGCTATGTGGTCGAACCTTGTTGTTTATCCATTCTATGTAAGACTGGAGTTTTTAATACATAAAAGCAAAATGCCATTTAAAGATGGAACTGTTCCTATCCTGGGAAGTGGGTCAGAAATCACAGAATCTGGCCTATTCATCTGAAGTATCGACCAATGGTAGGAAAATCAAACCATTGTTGAAAATGATGAAGATAAAAAGCCCTGGGACTTCCCTGGTGGGTAGGGTAAGCAGTTAAGAGTCCACCTTCCAAGGTAGGGGGGTGTGGGTTCATTTCCTGGTTGGAGAGCTAAGATCCCACATGGTTCATGGCCAAAAAACCAAATTATAAAAAAGAAGCACTACTGTAACAAATTCAATAAAGACTTTAAAAATGGCCCACATCAAAAAAACACCAAAATCTTGTTGAGGGGAGGTGGGGAAAGCCCTTTCTTTTTCCCTATACTGCCAAGTTCGACCTTCAATGAATCGGTTACTCATTGGCTTATCCTATGGAACTCAATTTCCCTGTGACAACTCTCAGGTGGGGCTGAGCAGCAGACCCCTCCCCCATTTAGAAGGGCTACCCACGTGTGCTGTGCACACACTTGCCCACCTCACCCCAGCGGCCCTCAGTCCCATCATTTGCCTGCCCCCCACAGCGCTAGGATTTAGAGTCCTTCCTTTGCTCCTATTCCTTTTCCCCTGGGTACCATAAGGCCCAGAGGGGACACGTGACTTGCCATAAGTACACAGAAAAGGAACTGAGTTATATTCTAAAACCCACACTCCTAAAGGTAAAATCTAGGATGAAAAGGGTGAATGGCTCCCCCTCCTTCACCCACACTAGATCTTCCCCGCCATCCTTTCTGCAGCAGTAAGTGGAGGCACTGGGGCGCTGGGTGGCTAAGGTATTAAGCTGAGGGCAGAGAACCAAAGCAGGGGCTGGGGCGCTGACATCACAAGGCGCCTGAGAGGTCAGTCCTGTTCCCACCTCCTCCCCACCCCCACGCATAAACCAAGAGGAAGAAGCTGTCTTCATTTCCTTTGTTTGTGCTCCACTAAGATCAGATTTTAATTAGAACACGGGAGTTGAGAGAGAACCCATCCTGTACCTCCTTGTCCTGGCAGAGGTTGTTTCATGGGGGAGGACACCGGGACACTGCCCTCTTGTTCCTCTCCATTTCTGAGCTCCTGACCATTCCCTCGGCCCCAGCCAGGGGTGACTCTAGGAAGGGGTTGGGCATTTTCTTTTGGATTAAATGCCCCAGGAGGCAAAAGCATAGAGAAGCACCCCTGCCCACACACACCCCTACACACATACACACCAAACACACACACCACCTTTTGCTGAGCCCCTGCTGCATCCAGTCCAAGAAGCAGGCAGATTGAGCTAAGTCCGGATTCAGACATTTGCCTTTAATAAAAAAAAAACAAAAACAAAAAACAACTGGTACTACTAGTTGCCTTCAAGAAGGGGAACCGGGAACATTTATCACTCTATACCCTTTTTCTCTTTTAAACAGATTTTAGTTTTTAGAGCAGTTTCAGGTTCACTGCAAAATTGAGAAGATACAGAGATTTCCCATGTATTTCTTGCCCCCACACATACACAAAGCCTCCCCTACTATCAACACCCTCCCACACCAGAAGGTACACATTTGCTACAGTTGATGGACCTATAGGACTTGTCTGCATCCAGTCCAAGAAGCAGGCAGATTGAGCTAAGTCCGGATTCAGACATTTGCCTTTAATAAAAAAAAAACAAAAACAAAAAACAACTGGTACTACTAGTTGCCTTCAAGAAGGGGAACCGGGAACATTTATCACTCTATACCCTTTTTCTCTTTTAAACAGATTTTAGTTTTTAGAGCAGTTTCAGGTTCACTGCAAAATTGAGAAGATACAGAGATTTCCCATGTATTTCTTGCCCCCACACATACACAAAGCCTCCCCTACTATCAACACCCTCCCACACCAGAAGGTACACATTTGCTACAGTTGATGGACCTATAGGACTTGTCATTATCACCCACAGTCTACAATTTACAGTTGGGTTCACTCTGGGGTTCACTGCTGCTGCTGTCGCTTTAGTCGTGTCCAACTCTGTGCGACCCCATAGACAGCAGCCCACCAGGCTCCCCCGTCCCTGGGATTATCCAGGCAAGAACACTGGAGTGGGTTGCCATTTCCTTCTCCAATGCATGAAAGTGAAAAGTGGAAGTGAAGTCGCTCAGTCATGTCCAACTCTTAGCGACCCCATGGACTGCAGCCTACCAGGCTCCTCCGTCCATGGGATTTTTCAGGCAAGAGTACTGGAGTGGGGTGCCATTGCCTTGGGCTGGAAATTCTGAGTTTGGACAAATGTATAAAGAGGTGTATCCACCATTAGAGTACTATCCAAAGAGTTTCACTGCCCTAAAACACCTGTGCCTTCTTTTCCTTTCAAATTCTGAATTTCTACTCATATCAAAGAAAACTTTTAAAATATTCTTCCCAACTCAGAATCCTGGGAGATCCATGGAATTCACAGCTGCTTGGAGGAAGGAGAGGGCATGCTGAAGCGAAGGAGGGTCTGTATGTTTCCTTTACCCTCTGTTGTTGTTCAGTTGCTCAGTCATGTATAACTCTTTGCAACCCCGTGGACTGCAGCATGCCAGACTTCCCTGTCTTTCACCATATCCTGGAGTTTGCTCAAACTCATGTCCATTGAGTTTGTGATGCCCTCCAACCATCTCACCTTCTGTTGCCCCCTTCTCCTCCTGCCCTCAATTTTGCCCACCATCAGGGTCTTTTCCAATGAGTTGGCTCTTTGCCAAACGACTGGAGCTTCAGCATCAGTCCTTCCAATGAATATTCAGGGTTGATTTCCTTTAGGAATGACTGGTTTGATCTCCATGTAGTGCAAGGGTCTCTCAAGAGTCTTTTCCAGCACCACAATTTGAAAGCATCAGTCCTTCAGTTCTCAGCCTTGTTTATGTCCTGCATTTGTACACATTTGTAGATGACTACTGGAAAAACCATAGTTTTGACTATACAGACTTTCATTGGCAGAATGATGTCATAACTTTTCTTCCAAGGAGTAAGTGTCTTTTAATTTCATGGCTGGAATCACCATCTACAGTGATTTTGGAGACCCCCAAAATAAAGTCTGTCACTGTTTCCACTGTTACCCATCTATTTGCCATGAAGGATGGGACCAGATGCCATGATCTTAATTTTCTGAATGTTGAGTTTTAAGCCAACTTTTTCACTCTCCTCTTTCACTTTCATCAAGAGGCTCTTTAGTTCTTCTTCACTTTCTGCCATAAAGGGAAGAAAGTGTCGTCTGCATATCTGAGGTTATTAATGTTTCTCCCGGCAATCTTGATCCCAGGTTGTGCTTCCTCCAGCCCAGCATTTCTCATGATGTACTCTGCATATAAGCTAAATAAAGCAGGGTGACAATATATAGCCTCATGTACTCCTTTCCCTATTTGGAACCAGTCTGTTGTTCCATGTTCAGTTCTAACTGTTGCTTCATGACCTGCATACAGATTTCTCAAGAGGCATGTCAGGTGGTCTGGTATTCCCACCTCTTGAAGAAGTTTTCACAGTTTGTTGTGATCCACACAGTCAAAGGCTTTGGCATGCCAAGAAAGCATAAATAGATGTTTTTCTGGAACTCTCTTGCTTTTTTACTGATCCAATGGATGTTGGCAAATTGATCTCTCGTTCCTCTGCCTTTTCTAAATCCAGCTTGAACATCTGGAAGTTCATGGCTCAAGTACTGTTGGAGGCTAGCTTGGAGAATTTTGAGCATTACTTTACTAGCATGTGAGATGAGTGCAATTGTGCGGTAGTTTGAGCATTCTTTGGCATTGCCTTTCTTTAGGATTGGAATGAAAACTGACCTTTTCCAGTCCTGTGACCACTGCTGAGTTTTCCAGATTTGCTGGCATATTGAGTGCAGCACTTTCACAGAACCATCTTTTAGGATTTGAAATAGCTCAAGTGGAATTCCTCACCTCCACTAGCTTTGCTCGTAGTGAAGCTTCCTAAGGCCCACTTGACTTCGCATTCCAGAATGTCTGGCTCCAGGTGAATGATCATACCATGGTGATTATCTGGGTCATGAAGATTTTTTTTGTACAGTTCTTCTCTGTATTCTTGCCACCTCTTCTTAATATCTTCTGCTTCTGTTAGGTCCATACCATTTCTGTCCTTTATTGTATCCATTTGTGCATGAAATGTTCCCTTGGTATCTCTAGTCTTTCCCATTCTATTGTTGAAATAAGTTATGTAAACCTTATTGGGTGCTGAGTATATTAACCAAAGAACAAAAATTTCAGAGTTCTGAAGGGATGTATTGAATAATATAATGAAGCAATGGGCTTCATAACTGAAGACAATTCTGGTAAGGCCGAGCTGGATAAAAGACCGTTGCCTCAAATAATATTTTCCCTTTATATTTCTCAGTCTGTAATTTTAACCTGTTGCCATGCATTTTGACTAAGAGCTAAAATGGTTCAAGATCAACAGACTAGCCCTCAACACCTGGAAGATCCTGTTCTCATAAGCATATCCCAGAAATCATAAGCAAATGTTGACCTTTTTACAAGGCAAACCGCTGAGGCAGAAACCAAAATACCATCAAGTACGCAGACATCTAAGGCTTCATCTAGGCAGGATGTAAAATGTCAGGCCATTAATCTTATATTTTTAATGTAGTGGTTACAGATTTAGAGAATTCCTCTCCTCCCTCCCTTTTTTTAAGCCTTAAATACTGACACCCACTCACCAGGGTTGGGAACTAGCAAAAGCTACATGGGATTCCAGGGTGAGCGTTCATTTCCCAGCCTCCATTCCTTGGCTGTCAACAAAAGCAGAAAATGCCCAGTCAGGGCCCATTGGTGCTTGCCAACAAAGAGACCTGTTTCTTATTTCATCCGGCAGAGTGCAGAGCTGTAGTTACCATCACTAAGGTGGACAGCTTGTCATCCCTCCAACAACTGATACTGTGAATTCAGCAAGACAAAATGAAGCAATCAGTTGTGAGACAGAAAAACAGGGGTGTGTATATTCTAATGGTAAGCCATGGTTAACACACAGCATTAGACAGGTATTAGTATTTTGTATACTCTTGAGTCCAGTAAGAACATAAATGAATCTCTACATTTTTCTATGTGAAAATTCTGGTTTCCACCTACATTCCCTAGATAGGTTGATTGACTCAAAAACTTAAACCCCAGAATTCTAGTAGCTAAGGCAGTTAAAACCAAAAGAATGCAGGTTTGCCTTGACTAGTGAGAAACAGAACTCAGTATCCTCTAATGTAGCGGTCCTTGACCTTTTCTGGCACTAGGGACTGGTTTCACGGATGATTTTCCCTTGGACTGGGATGGGGCGGGGTGGGGGGATAGTTTTGGGATGATTCAAGCACATTACATTTATTGTGCAGTTTATTTACAGTTCATGGAATTCTCCAGGCCAGAATACTAGAGTGGGTAGCCTTTCCCTTTCCAGGGACTCTTCCCAACCCAGGGATTGAACCCAAGTCTCCCACATTGCAGGCAGATGCTTTACCAGCTGAGCCACAGGGGAAGCCCCTCACTTATTTCAGTTCTACCTCAGATCACCAGGCATTAGATCCCAGGGGTTGGGAGCTGTTGAATCCTGCCCCAAGGACACAGGTGCAAGGCTTTGCACCAAGGCCAGAGAAGTGGAGGCCAGAACCAAAGTCACCTCCAAAGCTGACTAAGCCCCTTTGTAATCATTGCCAAAAGCCCCAGTGACCATCACTAATAGGATTCCCGACTCCAAATTAAGCAAAAATGTCCACCCCGGTAGTCACCCTACAGCACTTTAACCAATCACCTAATGCCAACCTTGCAGCAGGAATTTTGTATTGAGGCTATAAAAATTGGTTACTAACCCACAAAAAGTGATGGCTCTCTCTGGTCTGTCAGGTCGGCCTACTGCACTCAGAGCCCACATTACCTCTGCTCTCTGTTCTAATAAACTCACTCCCTTCTGAAATGCTGTGTGTCTGGAAATTCTTTTCCAGTCTGTGCTCGGACTTCCTCAATGGGGGCCCCTGCTCTAATAAACATTTAAGAAGTCAAATATGCTTTTTACAGCTGGGAGAGAAGTCGTCTGTTTCTGTGGTTCCTCCTACCCTGATACCTCCTGCCAACACACTGGGTAACGTGTGCTGTCAGTAGTGAGAACACAGGATCCCAGAAGGGGTGGCTCTGTGAACAGAGCACTGGCCCTGAGCTACCACGTTCATCAAGGATACTGTTCCAGCAAGTCTGCAGTTCACACCTCATCCAGGGGTCAGGGTCTCAGGCAGACCCCTAGGAACTCTAGAGGGGTGGGGAATTGAGTTGTAGACTTCACATTCTGCACGGAAATCACGGCCCCGAGACTACGAGGTTTTCAGTTCTCTTCCTGAAATCCCTGGGCATTTCCCCTTTGCTCTAAGTTGTTCTTTTCTTCCTGCTAAAGAGCAAAACTGACTGTTCGAAGGGCATCATACCAGTAGCCAAGGACCTCCTTCTTCCTACTTGCCTAAAGTAAGTACACACAGCCCATCCAAGAGACTGTGTCATGAAGGAGGAAAGGAAAGTGAAAGCCCACACACATACTTGGTTCTTCTCAAACTATAAGCTTTTACTCTATTTTACATGTCATTCATCCAGAACATGACAAGTGTATGGGTGGCATCGTTCATATTCAACATGAAATTACGTGATGCACACAAGTCACTTGCCCTGTGCTGGGCCCACGTGCACCAGCAGGAAAGGGCTCTCACGAAGCCCACCTTAAACGGTGGCCTGCTGGGGCACTGGATGTGCCATCCTCATTTCCCAGCTCTCACACACTCCCTGGAGTTAGATGCGTCGAGATGGACATTTAAGCTTGGAACTGAAGTTTCTAATTTTACACTGCTGAGTACAGCTGGACTGTTTCCCAGCCTACTTCAGAATCAAGATGTTGCCCACTCAGTCTACTGTGATCATTCTGAGTGTGGGATTTGTTATTCACAACGCTGTCCTTCAAATCAAACAGAGAAAAGCAGGCTTCAAGACCACAGGTCAGGAAAAGTTGGAACGTGTTTTCCATTTCTCCATCCTGCTGTTTTTCCCGTAACCTGTTCCAGCCTGTAAGAGGAGAGCTTTCTGTCTCTGATGGATACAAATGTGGGAGGAACAGCTTTGGTCTTAAACAAGAGGCCAGAACCGACTTCCCTCTCTAATCTTGCTACATGTATGGCCCAAGTGGGGGAAACCACTGGCACTGAACAGTTCAAAGGATCACCAAAATCTGGGCTTTAGACAATGTTCAACACAGCACAGCAACAAAAAGAGATACTGAAGGGGTTCCACCACAGCTGAGTGCCTACTTTGCAAAGGTCAAAAGCTTCCCTATTTTGGTAAACTTCCTAAAGTCTGTTCTACCCCACGCACTGTAACAAACTTCCCTTGCCCAAAAGATTGTGACTCCGGGTCAAAAAAAGGTGGATAAGAAATAAATTCTCAAGCTACAGGAATACGATAGTTGTTAAGTAAATAATCATGTAACCCTGACCTGCACACAGATCAGAGTGGGGAGACTGAAGGTGGAGTGGAAAAGAGAAATGCTCACAGTGTGTGATTTGATCAAGGGCACAGCTTACAGAAATGCCAACAGTCTGGAATTTTCCTATAAAAAGCTGAGGAAACATGCCAATAGCCAGAAATGAGATGACTTCAATGCCAACAGTTTGACCTGTTGGTACTGAGCCAATGTTCTCAGAAGGAGGATGCTTCCTCTGGGGCCATGGGAGCTAGCCAAAAACCCCGCCCATCGCACAGAAAGAGGGGGAAGGGGGGCGATCAGCGAAGAGCAGCTGGAAAGGGTTGAGGACCAGGGATTTGAAACCAGTGCCAGCTAGGAGTTTACCATGTGGACCCCAGGATCTCTGACCCTACAGTAAAAATACATGTATTCTTCCAAAGTTCCCCCTGTATATGCTGTAACATGGGGCAGAGAGATGAGATTACACAGGCAATGCCAGAGGCAGTCTCCGCACTCTAGACAGCGGCAGCACTTCGTTTACAGTAACCAGGTGGGAGGGCTATCTGACTGAAGAAGCACCGTTGCTGATTTACACTCAACCAAGAAGGTGTCTGAGAAAGGTCATCCACTCTGGCCCCCATGGGCATCTGGGACAGACACACCTGTCAGTGAGGGAGGAAGATCACCCCTATAGAACCTGTCAGATTAAGCCCATGTGACAGAGAAGGCTTTCACAGCCTGATCACCCTAAGAACCAGCTTGGGGAGGGAACTAACGAGCAAATTCTAAGAAGTTATAGATTACTGTCCTCCCAAATAAAACATGAGTCTTTATTGTTACATTTCCAACTCACAGAATTCCGGGCTATCATGAGACATATATACAGAGATAATCACTAATCTATGCAGTCATCTTCTGCACCCTCTCTCAAAATTTGGCCCAAGATGTTTTCCAGTTCAACCCCACACACCAACTTGGGATAAACAGAAATAAGTCTTGTTTCTATTCCACTATTACAGGTGGATATCTGTCAGAGGAGGCGCTTTTGCTGGGCTGGAACAGAGCTGAAGACTTCTGGGTGTGGTTAAAGTGTGAACCTCTCTGCCTTCTGACCCACAGACTTTGTGTCTTTCCTTTTCATTGTTTTGTCTCTTTCCATAGCAGTTGCTTTACAGATTGTCACAGAGATCTCTTTTCTATTCAGAATCACCCTGGAAGGCAGGTGGTTCAGATGAGCAGGACTGTTACCTATTAAGTTACTGAGTCTACAACTGAGGAATCTGAACTCTGGAATTACCACTCAAAATAAATATTATTTCAAAGTAAATAACAAACTACTCGGCTGGCAAGTGAAATGCTTAAGTCTTTTTAAACCATAATTGCCAAGTAGACTTGGGCTTTATGCTACATCCCAAGACAGAAACCAGGTAACCTACATCTTCAAAGGAATTCACAGAGCACCCCTTCCTGACTCTTCCCTCAATGCTGAGAAATGACTCTGGAGCCGGAAGTTGTAATATACAACTTGGGGCTCAGGTAAAAACTGCCATAAGGCCCAACCCTGATTAACATTGACTATTCTTTTTCTTAAGTCGGATGGTGCCTGGGTGGAGGCTCTTGATGGGAAAAGGAAGGATGTAGCAGGTGGAGGCCTGGAGAAGCTGAGAGATGAGGGCAGATCCATTAACAAACTCGGATGGCACTATGGGATATGACCACTGAAGCCAGTTATCTTCTGAAAATATCACTATCACTTTCAAAACCCATATCTTTTTTTTTTTCCTTAATCAGGAAGTCAGGGGTGAGAGGAACATTCACTTATATTGCTCATCAATATGTTCTTCTTAACAGAACTGAGACTATTTTAAGAATATGAGGAGCTTTTCAAGGCATCTGTTTTCAGGACAGACCGCAGTAATAGAAATACTTTCCAGAGTTGGTTCATTCTAGAGTCTATTCCAAGAACAGGGGCGGCCAACTTTCGCGAGGTTCCAAGGCATGTTCTGGCAAAAATATTTTCACTTTCCTAAAGTTATATGCTGTATTAAAGTCCAACTATACTGTATACACATTTATATATACATATATATTCATTTGATCCTTTGCTGACAGCAAAAAAGGGAACACTTTTTTTAAATTCCGAAGTTGGTAATATTTGTAGAATATTATGAGGGCAGAATTTTGGTTGGTTGTTTTTTTATGACTCAGAACATAGATGAAATGAAAACTTCTGCACACTGCCCCAAATTCACATCTTTAAAAGGTCCTTTTCTCCATTCACATGAATTCGTCTGAATCATTGCCATCCTGTAAGAGACAAAACAGTGAAACCATAAAAGTCTTCAAAATAAGTAACTCAATTTAAAAACTTTAAAATATTAAGTAACAAGCTTTCTTATGACGAACTATAGAATTCAATTAAAAAATAAAATAATTAAATTCAGTCATTTCTTCTCTATCTTAAATTGTTAGCTGTTTAGAAAAACGACAAGAGCAGCTGTGTTCTCTAAGGTGTCATCACTACATGGCCTGGATTGCCCGGCAATGAGAGACCAATGAGTCCCAAACTGTGAAGTGAGGCCCAACGACTTACTATAGGGTGCAGAAAACATGACTCCTCCTTCAACAAACAGACCACAATATGCAACAAGACAAATAGTGCCTCGATGTTTTAATGACAACAAAGCTATAAATATGCAAAAATATTTTTGATCTAAATTCCATTATTTTGAGCCTCAGGGGATCATGTATTTGTTATTTCACAAGGTGGCATCTCTCTCTTTTTGTTAAAAGAAAAAGTCATCCAGAAGCTACAGGCTAGTTACCAAGTTAGCTGGCTTGCCAAGTTTTTGTTAAAAAAGAAATCCTCACACGGCAGTGGTGTCTATGTAAGGACTGATTTTATTGTGCATAGACAAGCCCTGGAGACCAAGCACAAAAGTGAACCCCAGAGCTCCTTTCTGGGCTTCCCTGGCGGCTCAGACAGGAAAGAATCTGCCTGCCATAACGCAGGAGGCCCGGCTTTCATCCCTGAGTCGGGAAGATCCCTTGGAGAAGGGAATGGCTTTTTAATGACAACAAAGCTATAAATATGCAAAAATATTTTTGATCTAAATTCCATTATTTTGAGCCTCAGGGGATCATGTATTTGTTATTTCACAAGGTGGCATCTCTCTCTTTTTGTTAAAAGAAAAAGTCATCCAGAAGCTACAGGCTAGTTACCAAGTTAGCTGGCTTGCCAAGTTTTTGTTAAAAAAGAAATCCTCACACGGCAGTGGTGTCTATGTAAGGACTGATTTTATTGTGCATAGACAAGCCCTGGAGACCAAGCACAAAAGTGAACCCCAGAGCTCCTTTCTGGGCTTCCCTGGCGGCTCAGACAGGAAAGAATCTGCCTGCCATAACGCAGGAGGCCCGGCTTTCATCCCTGAGTCGGGAAGATCCCTTGGAGAAGGGAATGGCAACCCATTCCAGTATTCTCGCCTGGGGAATTCCATGGACAGAGGAGCCTGACAGCTCCTTCAAGTCCAGAGCATGGCAGAGAGTTGGACACAGCTGAGCGACTTTCACTGTGAAGTTCCTTTCTAAGCTACTGCATACCCTAAGACAACTGCTCTGGACGCCAACATTCATTAATACTGTGAGTTCTGGTACATTTGCATGAAAATATCGTAACCTGAACACAACATTGTTTTGGCTTCTCTCTCTTTCCCATGCTTTATACCTGCCTTGATAGAGAGGGAGAGGACTTAGGCTTACAGGTATGCGACATGCTTTTCTCCTTAATAGCTTGTGTTAAAGATGGGCAGGGAAACCGGGGAAAAGGTAGAAAACAGCGGTTTCTGGGAAGTCTGGCTTGATTTCCATTCAGCAGGCTTCTCTGTGCCCGCTTCAATTAGCACAAGGAATTCAGGCCACAGTGAAAATGCCTTGGTTAATTGTACAAAATGCAAACTACTGTTTGTAGTCTATCCACGCACGCGACTCTGACTGCCCAAGAGTTCTACACTGAAATAATAGTATCAGAGATGTTGAAAGAGTCATCCTATATCTTCAAAGGTCAGCTTGAGATCCAAGGATGATCTGAGGATATTTGTGTCCCCAAAACTCACTAAGATAATGTGGCTTGGTGCCAATCAAAGTGAATTACTCCTGATAAAACCTATGAGTTAGATCTTCGGAGTTCCCATGTGTCAGGGGATCTGTGTTTTTTTGGGATTACAGTAACTTTTAAATATATAGCTGCAATCTAAGACTTGACTTGGACAATTTCTGTATTTTGATTCCCTTTAAGAGTCAAAATATTTTTTGGGAAGATTCCCTGGAGAAGGGAATGGCTACCTACTCCAGCATTCTTACCTGGGAAATCCCATAGGCAGAGGAGCCTGGTGGGCTATAGTCCATGGGGTCACAAAAGAGTCAGACACAATTTAGTGACTAAACAAGAGTCAACATGCTTCTCAGTGTAGCAAAACAGGTCATACACTTAAAAAGTGATAAGCAAATAAAATGTCACAAGAAACGGTCCATGGTTCCTGATACCAAATTTAGAAATTAGAAATGATAGATGGAAGAAAATTATTCTAAACAGGAGAGCAAAAACTCAAAATTAAATCAATCTCAGGGTGGAAGACTAGTATAGTATTTTTCCTGATGAACTTGTGTAAGCTAAGTTAAAAATTAAGTAAATACCAGCCTTTGGCTGAAAATCAACTGACCAAGCTGTGGATTCAAAAATATGTGTCCCCTTAACATAAGATGGTTACAAGGAGAATGAAAGTCCATTCTTCTGAAGAAGGAGGAAGAGCTATGTGAGTCCTTGCACTGTGAGAGAATAGAAACACCCGGCACAAAACTTCCTCGGAAATTTGAACCTGGTTCTGGCATGGGCATGGGAACAGCAGCAGTAGTGACGGAGGGAGGGGAAAGGCAGGAAGGTTAATAATCCTTTGGTCTACAAACCTGACTTTCTAATCCTGGAACTTTTAACATGTCACTAATCGGGTAGTGTCTGTACAGAGATGTCTATTTGTGTGTGTGTATGCGTGTTTCTTAATTCCAAAACAACATCCAAACTTTGAAAATCCATAATGAAAATGGCTAAGGTCATAACACAATATACATTCCAGATTTCTGCTGGGAAGTTGTCTCTAAATAACGGAAAACTTCAATCGCAACAATAACCACAGCAAAGACATCAGACTTGGGTTATGTTAACGACTTCTGCTCAACTGTTAAACTGTTTTCTCAGAGTAGTTTCCAGAAGGGATTAAATATGCCTCATCTCTTGATACTGATGCTCCATGGATAAATAACAACCAAGGACTACATGGATAAGAAATAATAATGACTGTTATATTCATAGAGTGTCTAAGTCAAGAAGGAACTTTCACACACATGACCTTCTTTAAATTCTAGACCAGCCCCATGAGATAATATGTCTCTCTTTACTGCTGATGAATACTCCCTCGGAGAGTTTAAGTAACTTTATTAGTCTTATCCAATTAGTAAATGGCAGTTTAAGCCTCAGAACTTCAAAGTCAAGGCTCTATATAATTACCTAATACTACTTTGGAATTTTTCACGAATAAATTATAAAGATACATCTCTGACTCATAAAGGAGCCCCATAACTTTAGTTCTGCAAAGGGACAGGAATAAGACTACTGTTCTTATCAATTTTTAGGACATTTACAGACGAACAAGGTGCAAAATCCTATTAACAATTACAATTCACGCATTGAATATGGGGTTTGGCAAGGTGATCTTTAAGGAAACAAGTTCTGTTATTTCTAAGCATCTAAAGCAGTGTTGCTTAATAGATTTTTTGCTGTGATGGAAATGACCTACTTCTACACCATCCAATAGCGCAGCCACTAGACACACATGGCTGGTGTGACTGAGACATTGAGTTTTTAAATTAAATAAAACTAAATGTAATTTAAATAGCCACGTGCAAAGAGTGCCCAGTGCATGGGACAACACATCTAAAGCATCATATGCTATACTATAAACACTCAACATAGAAGCAAATACACCTGTCTAATTTCATTTCTTTTGCACAGACTGTTTAATAACGGCCTAACTATGCTATTTCCAGCCACTTCAAAATAAATTTTGGGCAAGACAGCACTTGTGGACAGTAAGTCCCTGCCACGGTTCCAATAAAATAATGATGTGCTTGCTGATGCTAAGAAGACCCCTTCTACACTATAACGTGGATCACCATCTCTCTTTATCTTAGGTCCTGAGGAACATGAAGACAACCAATGTTGGTGCTTAGACTACAGTTAAGATCTTTCATTTAATTTAACTGAAGGTGATAATTTTGTCCTCGCTCAATTAAAACAGAATCTGCAGTCACATTACTATAGAACATTAATAAATAAAGGCATTTTTGGCATGCCTGCCGGAAAAGAGGGAAACAGGGAATGAAAAAGTTCTTGAAAACAAACACACTACAAAGTCCACAGGGAAGGTGGGCAGTGTCTAACAGAATCCACCTGAGCGTTCAATCATTGCCAAACCACTGTCAAGCCAACTGCGACATGTCAACCAACACTGGCCAAAAACTCAATTGTTACAAACTTAGTGAGTTATTTCAAGGCACAAAATTAGAGTGAATACCTGATTTGAAGACATATTCTCAACTTTCATTAGTGATGAATAGCTCCTAGAAGAAAAAAAAACAAAACACATTTTAAGTAAGATTTTCTGGCTGGCAGTATTTCATGAACATTTACCAAGTATCTAGCAATGCTGAGGGCTTTCTGAAGAAAACAGCATTTCTGCTGTGACTTGCGGAGAAGACAATGGCACCCCACTCCTGTACTCCTGCCTGGACTAAAACACATTTTAAGTAAGATTTTCTGGCTGGCAGTATTTCATGAACATTTACCAAGTATCTAGCAATGCTGAGGGCTTTCTGAAGAAAACAGCATTTCTGCTGTGACTTGCGGAGAAGACAATGGCACCCCACTCCTGTACTCCTGCCTGGACAATCCCATGGAAGGAGGAGCCTGGTAGGCTGCAGTCCATGGGGTCACTAAGAGTCAGACACGACTGAGCGACTTCACTTTCACTTTCCACTTTCATGCATTGGAGAAGGAAATGGCAACCCACTCCAGTGTTCTCGCCTGGAGAATCTCAGGGACGGGGGAGCCTGGCAGGCTGCCGTCTCTGGGGTGGGCACAGAGTCGGACACAACTGAAGTGACTTAGCAGCAGCAGCACCTGTGACTTGTCATCTCACTGGAGTCTCGTTCTTTTCTAACTCCAATCACCTGAACCTTGGGCTTCAACTCTATCTCTGAAACTGCCAACTCTGAAACATCCCCACCTTAGATAGACTGAGGTCCTACCCTTGGTCTTTTCTGATCTGTCACACACTTCTCCTCTATTGACTCCCTTTCTGATTGCTGCTTATTCCTTCCAGTTTCAATGTTACACGATGAGCTAGATTTCAATGTTAATAAAAGTTTGGTACAATATCACAAAAGCCAAGTTAAGTTATGCAAGGTTCTAACAGAGCAGGTGAGCAGGCTATGACCAGGAATCCAACTACGGAGATGAAACTGACTCGGACACCCTGCAGGAAAACGAGACACTCCTCTCCAGTGTGTGTGAATAAACGATGGTGTCCCCTGGGAGACTCACAGGTACCTGTTTGAAGGCCCTCCAAAATCCACATGAAATTGAGCAGGAGCTGTTCTGCTTCTCTCACTTTCCCAGCAAGGTCACTTCTAAGGCTCCGACTACTTTCAGAACTGAGGCTGTGCTGCTTCTGCTGCGTCCTTACTCTAAGTGTGGCTTACAGCACAGCCGGTAAGGAAGGAACATGTCACTCAAGCCTTCCTCTCTACAGGTAACCCTACACAAAGATTCTCTACACAAAAATCCCATTAGATACTAAGCTATAGGGCAAGTGTGAGCCAAAAAGCTGTCCAAAGAGCTAATGAACAAGATGGTGAGAATTAGCATGTGGAGTCTAAATAAGGGGAATTTTTCATTATTGTGTAAATGAATAAAATGGTTAATAGAAGGACTGATGCTGAAGCTCCGATACTTTGGCCACCTAATGCAAAGAGCCAACTCACTGGAAAAGACTCTGATGCTGGGAAAGACTGAAGGCAGGAGGAGAAGGTGACTACAGAGGATGAGACGGTTGGATGGTATCACTGACTCAATGGACGTGAGTTTGAATAAACTCTGGGAGTTGGTGATGGACAGGGAGGCCTGGTGTGCTGCAGTCCATGGGGTCACAGAGAAATGACTTACCAACTGATCAACAACGAAATATACTGCTACCACTTAACCGTCACAGTTAGGCATTCTCCCAACAATCTAAATATTTCTTTAAGAAAACTACCTCAAAGAATGATCTTTACGTAGACCTATTCAGAGTATATTGCATAGGAACCTGGAATGTCAGGTCCATGAATCAAGGCAAATTGGAAGTGGTCAAACAAGAGATGGCAAGGGTGAACGTCAACATTCTAGGAATCAGCGAACTAAAATGGACTAGAATGGGTGAATTTAACTCAGATGACCATTTTATCTACAATTGTGGGCAGCAACCCCTCAGAAGAAATGGAGTAGCCATCATTGTCAACAAAAGAGTCCGAAATGCAGTACTTGGATGCAATCTCAAAAATGACAGAATGATCTCTCTTCGTTTCCAAGGCAAACCATTCAATATCACAGTAATCCAAGTCTATGCCCCAACCAGTAACGCTGAAGAAGCTGAAGTTGAATGGTTCTATGAAGACCTACAAGACCTTCTAGAACTAACACCCCAAAAAGATTTCCTTTTCATTATAGGGGACTGGAATGCAAAAGTAGGAAATCAAGAAACACCTGGAGTAACAGGCAAATTTGGCCTTGGAATGCGGAATGAAGCAGGGCAAAGACTAATAGAGTTTTGCCAAGAAAATGCACTGGTCATAGCAAACACCCTCTTCCAACAACACAAGAGAAGACTCTACACATGGACATCACCAGATGGTCAACACC
>SJXQ01003036.1:436359-480011 GCA_006408695.1 Aepyceros melampus | reverse complement strand
GGAACAACAGACTAGTTCCAAATAGGAAAAGGAGTCCGTCAAGGCTGTATATTGTCACCCTGCTTATTTAACGTCTATGCAGAGTACATCATGAGAAACGCTGGACTGGAAGAAACACAAGCTGGAATCAAGATTGCTGGGAGAAATATCAATAACCTCAGATGTGCAGATGTCACCACCCTTATGCCAGAAAGTGAAGAGGAACTCAAAAGCCTCTTGATGAAAGCAAAAGAGGAGAGTGAAAAAGTTGGCTTAAAGCTCAACATTCAGAAAATTAAGATCATGGCATCTGGTCCCATCACTTCATGGCAAATAGATAGGGAAACAGTGGAAACAGTGTCAGACTTTACTTTACAGACTTTTTGGGGGCTCCAAAATCACTGCAGATGGTGACTGCAGCCATGAAAGTAAAAGACGCTTACTCCTTGGAAGAAAAGTTATGACCAAACTAGATAGCATATTCACAAGTAGAGACATTACTTTGCCGACTAAGGTCTGTCTAGTCAAGGCTATGGTTTTTCCAGTAGTCATGTATGGATATGAGAGTTGGACTGTGAAGAAGGCTGAGTGCAGAAGAATTGATGCTTTTGAACTGTGGTGTTGGAGAAGACTCGAGAGTCTCTTGGACTGCAAGGAGATCCAACCAGTCCATTCTGAAGTATATCGGCCCTGGGATTTCTTTGGAAGGAATGATGCTGAAGCTGAAACTTCAGTCCTTTGGCTACCCCATGCGAAGAGTTGACTCACTGGGAAAGACTCTGATGCTGGGAGGGGTTGGGGGCAGGAGGAGAAGGGGACGACCGAGGATGAGATGGCTGGATGGCATCACGGAGTCGATGGACGTGAGTCTGAGTGAACTCCGGGAGTTGGTAATGGACAGTAAGGCCTGGCATGCTGCGACTCATGGGGTCACAAAGAGTCAGACACAACTGAGTGACTGAACTGAACTGAACTTAGCTAAAGGTTGATGGATACACTCCTGAGTAGAGCTTAAAGAACCTGGACTTTACGATGGCAATTCCATCCTTTTTTATTCTCCTGATAGAAAGTAGCAATGAAAAGCTGATTGCCATTCTTGTTCAGAAAGTTGAAAAGGGGAGTTTAGAGTCTAAACAATGGCATTAGAATTGGGACGAAGTTGTGCATCACCAAGATATGAGGCTGTGAAGGACTTCCTCCCTGAAACTGTTTGGAAGCACATGGATACTGTCCAGGGTAAGAATGTCTTCTCACTTTATCTGTAGAATTCCCCAAAGATTCAAACATCAGTTTCTTCAGCTATCACAGCAATTAAACTAGTCGTTTCTTAGCAGATGGTCCAAGTAAATGAATCCACTGCTGGTGAAATTTAATGGTATTTGCCATGTCAGAAAGGCAAGTGAATGGCTTTAGAATGAGAAGATTTTGTAGGCAGAGCATTCAATCTCTTGGGTCAAAGAGTCAAAGACAGAAATTAAAGTGATACTAGCACCGATGGGTTATAAAACAAATCTGAGCTTTGAGCTTGTTGTTGGAGTTTCACTATAACTCTGAAACAGACGAAGAGAGGGCAGAAGGGAGTGGAAACAGCGTGTGTGAGACTGAGAAGCAGACAGAGATGAGCCGCATGTCTCTGGGTGAGTTACTCAATCTCTCATTTTCCTCTTCTACAAAATGCAGATGATAAAAAACATTTGCCTCACATGGCTATTGTTAGGATTAAATGAGATAATGCAGTTAAGCACAATACAGTATTGGGAAGATGACAAGTATCCAAAGATGTTAGCTAACCTTTCTTATTAAATATTCTAAGTAAATTAAGTGACATTATCAAGGAGCTTCCCTGGTCGTTCAGATGGTAAAGAATCTGCCTGCAATGCAGGAGACTCAGGTTTGATCCCTGGGTTGGGAAGATCCCCTGGAGAAGGGAATGGCAACCCACTCCAGTATTCTTGCTTGGATTCTCCATGGGGTCCCTGCAGTCCATGTGGTGGCAAAGAGTTGGAAATGACTGAGCTACTAACACTTTCACTTTTTTTCATATTTCTAACGTATAGTATTATGTTTCTAAAGAAAATTGTGGTATATTTGTAAAATGCACAAAAAGGTATGTTTTCAATTTTCCACTGCACATTGAAAACAAAAAGAATAGTCTAAATCATGCATCACTCAAATTCCACACATTTTTGAAACTGATGATGTTGCTAATTGTTCTTTCATTCACAACACAACAGAGACTCACAATTCTACATCAAACTGAATGTTTAAGTCTCTGCAATAGTCTGTCTCATGCTGGCAGGTTATAACTTGGGGTAACACTTTCAGATTTCTCCACTCAAATACTGTATTATAAATGAGACCATGCAACCTATTTTTAGCAGAACTCCCAACAGGGACATGTGCATATCGATAATACCAGCACTTGATCATACCTCCATTCTGGCCGAACAATCTTGCTAATAATCCAGAGTATTCCAAGGAAACCAGGTCAGGACAGGGCAAGACAGCTCATGTTGATCCTATACCCTTCCCAAAGGAATCAGTAACTTTTTTGGTATATGTATCACAAATTAAATCTACCATTCCTAAGGGTTAATTCCCAATTAAGTCAGCAGTGAGGACTCGTCCAAGGTCAATGTGAGTGTCTTAGCTCCAGCATACCTAAGTTCGTCCATCTCCCTCTTCTTTTTCATCTCTTCCTTTTCTCTCCTTTTCATTTCCTGAATCTGGGCTTTCTTCTCATTTCTCTCTTCATGGTCTCTGCATTCCTTTTCTGCCTCTAGGTCTGGGAACCGCTCCATTTTGGTCTTTTCCAATCGGTTCAAGATCTCATTCACTTTCTTCTCTACTGTCACAATTTCACCTTTGAGGGAGATGTAGGAAAAAAGATACTTAATCTTTATGGTTCCCTCCTCCCCCTCAGAATAGGGCAGAAGCTTTCCTCTGCCACCCAGGTAGACTCCCTTTAGGAAACAGACATGCGGAGCCCTCGACAGCAGAGACAGATGCCCCTGAGCACGAGGGCGCCACCGCTTCCAGTGATGGCACACTCACATCCTTCTGCCTGTGAAAGCCAATCTGGCCCACGTCCATGTCGGCCGTCTTCTTCAAGTTAGTCCACGGGGTGTACACCACGTTCACATTGTTCATCTTGCAGCCTGCCGAGAGAGACTGTCCTAAGCATGTGGGCAGGGGGACGCTGAGCAACACGTGCCCACACCCATGATTAAGTCACCATAATCCAACAGGGGAAAAGGCTGAGAATGAACAAGCCACGGAGTGTTTCAAACCACAAAATATTTTATCTTTTTAAAAAAGAAGCCCCCCTACAAAGACAAATGGTAAAGCCCACAAACAATTCAAGCTAAAGTATTCCAGTGGAAAGCAGGGGTCTAGAGATCAGCTTCAGGGACTCTGAGGCTTTCGAAAGTTGAATAACATCTACTGTATATATTTTTAAAGAGAAAAGGGCCAAACAGGTTTTCTCAGATTCTCAAAGGAGCCCTTGACCTAATGAAGATTAAGCAGTAAGATAAAGGAATTCAGGAGACAGGATCCTACCCGGCCATTACCATAAACCAGCTGGTTCACTTTGGGCAAGTCCCCATGACTCCTGGAATCTTGTCTGAAATATGAGGAAGCTGGACTTGTTTAGTAGCGCTCCTGTTGTTTGTTTCTTTTAGCAGTGGACCGTCTTTCACCAAAGAAAACATGTCAAAGTAGTCAAAGCAAAGATGCTCTGGATAAAAGGGGTGCCAGAAGCCCTGTTCACTCCTATGCCCTCCCCACACCCACTTCATGTGCCCCTCCACGCCAACAGCCTCCCAGGCAGCTCCAAGAATCCCAGTTTAATCACTGGTCCAATGCTCTCTAAGGCCCTCTGAATTTGATGGTGATACATGTCAGTGTTTATATTCAATGACCACATACACTGGGGAAATCTGGGGAACACAACCCTATTTAAATGATCAATGTTAACATCACCAAAAACAAGGCAAACTGGCAGCAGGTGCCTCCTGACTGTAATGTACGAGGCTTCACTTGCACAGTATTCCTGCCAGAAAATCTGATCCTACTGAACAGGAAGCATCAGACCAAACCAAAGTGGCCTCCACTCTAAGTGTCAAAGTCCTGAAAGACAAAGAAGTGTCCAGAGTAAAGGTGACCAGAGAGACATGCCAAGTGAATAGAATACAGGATTCTGGATCAGGAGAAAGAGATGCTATGAAGTGACAGAAGTGAGACTACTGACAAAACCTGCATATGGTCTCTATATCAGTAACGGCATTCTCCCGTTACACCTCCTGAATTTAATCACTGTAACACAGTTACTTTAGGCAATGTCCTTAGGACATACTGAATGGTCATGATGGCTATGATTTTCTTTCAAATGGTTCAGCTAAAAAAAAAAAAAAAACCCTTGAGTATATCATAGGGAGAGAGCAAACAAATATGGAAAAACTCCTTGACTCTAAATGAAAGGCAGATGAGAGCTGTATTTTTCTTGCGACTTTTCTGCAGGTTTGAAGTTTCTTTCAAAATTAAGTTAAAAAAAATCTCCACATGCAAGGCACTGTGGGAGACAGAAACATGGCTCAGACAATGGATCCTGTCCTCTAAGGTTAAAAGAGGACAGATAAATACATTTGTTTTTTGTGAAGTCACTAAGTTGTGTCCTACTCTGCAACTCCATGAACGGCAGCACTCCAGGTTTCCCTGTCCTTCACTATCTCCTGGAGTTTGCTCGAACTCATTTCTGTTGAGTCAGATAAATAAGTTCAAGTAAAATGAGACGTTGTCAAGTGATATGGAAAGATATAGGTAAAGCGTTAAGGCAGTTCAGAGAGGGCAGAGGTCACTCAAAGATGGAAAAAGGGAAATATTCCACAGGAGAGTTTAAGTCCTTAATTCTTAATTGTTTAATCTTGGCTTCCTCATCTATAAAATGAAAATAACATTCTTAATTCAGTAGAGTTGACAAATGAAAAATGTGTAATGCTTCGGACACAGTGCCAGGCATGTAATTAACATTCAATGTTAGCAGCTCTTACTGGAGAAGGCAATGGCACCCCACTCCAGTACTCTTACCTGGAAAATCCCATGGAGGAGCCTGGTAGGCTGCAGTCCATGGGGTCGCTAAGAGTCGGACACGACTGAGTGACTTCCCTTTCACTTTTCACTTTCATGCATTGGAGAAGGAAATGGCAACCCACTCCAGTGTTCTTGCCTGGAGAATCCCAGGGGCGGGGGAGCCTGGTGGGCTGCCGTCTATGGGGTCGCACAGAGTTGGACACGAATGAAGCAACTTAGCAGCAGCAGCAGCAGCTTTTACTATTATAACTACTGTGTCAACCCTCAGCCTTAGCTTGGATCCAGACATGTGATGACTGAGCAGGAGCATAACATTGAAGGCAGAGGGAACAATATAAACAAAGGCACAAGGCAGGAAAACAGCAGATATCTGCTTTGGCTGGAGTGTGAAATATACGATGGGACACAGTGTCTGTGGTCAGATCTGAGATGCTTAAATGCCAGCTTGGGAAGTCTGGATTTAACTGTATAGACAAGGTGTAGGATGTCATGGAAAGTATCCAAGCTTTCAGACAGTATAATCTGGCAGGAGATTATAAACTGAATAAAGAAGAGGCTGACCAGATTCCATGAGGACAAAGAGCATGGGAAGAGGTCAGCCAGGGAGGAAAATATTTTAAGGACACAGTGACACAGATGGAGTGCACTCAGCAAATCCCACAGCAAAGACAATCTTCTTCACTGCTCAGCATCCTCTGCTATTAACTCCTGACAGTGAGATGCCTGGGCTCAGCTCCTTCCTCTGCTAAGTGAGCCATCCGTGTGGAAGGCTGAAGAGGAGAGGCTAACGATTCAGTGATTCAATGACTCCTCTTTTCTGTTTTCTCCAGAATAGTAAACTACAAAGAGATTAAGAAGAAAGAGGCTGGGCCAAGGGTCGTTTAACAAAGTTGCCTCTGCCAGCCAGAGGCGTGGGAAGGGGATAAGAATACGTGAAAAAGGTTGGAACACACAAGGCAAGAAGATGATGACAGTCTCAATTTTTACTATTTTTACTTCGGTAACCAGAGATCTTAACTGGAAATCTAAGGAACTTGATTCTACTCATAAAAATGGAATGTCCTAGGATGAATTACAATTTAATGATTTATAGAGCCGAAGATGAATGGGTCTACAGGACAAGATTTCCACTTTCTTTGGCCAGGCCCCTAACCCAGGAAAGCTGCCTGCCTGAGATCCGCAGGCTAAAAGGTGGGGGAGGGGCTCATTTCCAGCTCTTTTCCAGTAATCACCAACCTCCGCGACCTGCTATCACCTCTGTGTCTGCCTCATGCTTATCTTCTATGTAAACCATATTTTTTCTCAACCCTCTGGATCGGCCCTCAACTCCAAAGAAATGCAGACTTACCTCAACCCTATCTAGGTCCATGTCCTACAACTAAAATCCAGTCTATCAGCTCAATCATTCTTAGCAAAACACCATCTCCCTACACTCCTTTATAACTGCCATCTCCACTCCATTAATTGTCCTTCTTGACCTACAGTGACCATTGAAAAACTAAATCCTGTACAGTAGAACTCAACAGGCACAAGCCCAGTATTACAGGTCCTACTTAAAACACAGAGGCAGATTGTCCCAACACTCTTTGCACATTGGAAACATCTGGAGAGTACTATAAAAATACTGATTCTAACATATCACCCCAGACCAATTATTTAAGATTCTCTCTGGGAGATGACAAGATCAGTGGTTGATATCTGTAAAATTCATAGGGAGAAAAAAGTCTGTAAGGAGAGAAGAAAGAAAAAGTAGGAAAGAGCAAATGGGAGACTTGAAATCTAGAATGTATTGGGTTGGCCAAAAGTTCATTTGGATTTTTCTATAACATCTTATGGAAAACCTCCAAAGAACTTTTGGCCAACAAAACAGTAACAAATAACGAAAATAAAGATATCCAACAACATTACAAATAAAGACCTGAGACACATCTATCGCCTGGCTTTTAATATAACCTAACTTCCAAAAGTCTTTTCACAAATAACCTTAAGGTAGGCAAGTCTAGACAACTTTCTATTCAAGGAAAAGAAAACAGGGTAAAAAAAAAAAGAAGACTTGAAATGGGACATGAACATTGGGGAGGTGGGGAGATTAGTCTTCAGTTCTCTGACAGGTAGCGAGATTGCCATCTTAAACAACAAAACAGGGGAAAGGCATATTATATACATGTTCTTCTCTAGACTCAAGCCAAAGTCAGTAACATGTTCTCAATGATGTAATCCATTTCAGACACAAAGTGGTGTGAGTTCTGAAAACACCTCTAGGAAAACTGACCTTGAATGCTATTGGCCTTCACAAGATGGGCACAGTCCATCAGCACCTCCTTTGGAATATCTTCTATTTTCTCTCCCTGAAACACAAAAATAAACCATATGGCCCACCATCTTGTTTCTGAGCAATACTGGAACACTTTTATAGGGCTTTGCTACCTTAGTAGGCACAATTTTACTAAAAGCAAGGGGCTCTTCAACTGTATTTCAAGACATTGAAAAATAAAGTCAATTATGGAAATGTTTGAGAAGGCAGTAATATGGGAAATACTAATACTTAATAGGTAAATAAAAACGGTATGAAAAGAAAACCACCAAAATATTAAGCATTTTTATGTCTGAGTAATTTTTTCCTTCTTTCTTCTCATTCATACTTTTAGAAACTGTGTGGAAAGTGGTGTCTGTTTTTGGCAATGGGAAGATTTCTTAAATGAGGTCCCTATAATCTCCCTTTCAAGAGCTTCCCCAATGGCTCAGACAGTAAAGAACCTGCCTGCAGTCAGAAGACCTGGGTTCAATCCCTGGGTCGGGAAGATCCCTGGAAAAGAGAACAGCAACCCACTCCAGTATTCTTGCCTGGAGAATCCCATGGACAGAGCAGCCTGGCGGCTTACAGTCCATGGAGTCACAGTCAGACATGACTGAGCGACTAAAACACACACACACACACACACACACACGCAGCATATTACAGTTTTCAGTCTCAAATCATCTGGTAGGTCATCTACCCTCAGCTTTAGTCAGGAACCAAGCTCCTGGTGTGTTAAATATAACCTTCCACCATAAGGGAGAAAAAAATATCGATTCATTCACTTTATAGATATGGTATCAAAGTCAAAGCTGAATAAGCAAAACCATTCCAAAGGAACAAAAATATGTCAGAGGCAAGAGCTAGTGGAAATCAGCTCAGCACTGGCTGTTAGGCATGGGATTACAGAAGCACTTCTGTCTAGGTGTGAAAGGTTTTATCTATCTAAATATTTGAAAAATTAAGTTTATTCTTTTTTCCCCTTAATGTTTCAAAATGGGAATCTCTCAAATATCTAAATTTTGACCAAAAAATAAGTGATTTAAGTGTCACTACATAAACCCTATCTCATCCTGTGAATAGACTTATTCACTTAAATACAGGATTCTGAATTTACCAACTTAACTAACAGAAGGCCATCATCATTAATATCACCACTACACTAGGCTACAATATAGTGATGGTGATGCCATCAGGGGCTTCTAACATTCATAGAAGCTGACTGACCCTATACTAAATACATCAAATGAATAATAAAGAACAAATTAGGAACCGCTTTAGGAATATTCACTTTTTGAATGCTAGGAACACTAAGTAAATAGACGTATGAAATGGATAGTATTATTAGCTCACCTTACCAATGAAGAAAATGAAGCTTAGTGAGGTTCAGTAACTGGGCCAAGATCCTCCATGTCTTGTATATGTCAGAGCTGAGAGATGAACCCAGGACTAAAGTCATGCTCTAACAACTGGACCCAGAGTACAATGCTTATGGAGTTTTTGTGGAAATGTTATCTTGGCCCTTAATATCAGGTTATGTACCAATGCTCCTCCTTACTACCTAAAGCTATTGCTATTCTTGAAGCAATCCCCTCTTCTTGTTTGCTACTTCTAATAATATGAGCAGACCAAATAAAATAAAATCATTTGGCTTAGTATTATGCATTAAGTCAGAGTAAACAAAACGCATGGGGAGTCTAAGGTAAAGGCCATAATTTTGACTATAGGCTTTGTGCCATCTGTGTTAATGAGACAAGAAACCTCTTGATAAGTGAGATTTTTCTATAGGCTTTCAAAAAATCAAAGAAGCATAGGAAAAAACCAAACACTTGATGAATATCCTTAAGCTTTAAAGCCTGGGTTGAAGTCACCTGAAATTGACAAAAAAAAAAAAAAAAGAATAAACACACATAGCACTAAGCAAGTGCCAGGCACTATTAGAAATGCTTTAGTTGGGACCTCCCTGGTGGTCCAGTGGTTAAGACTCTGAGCTCTGAATGCAGGGAGCAAGGGTTCAATCCCTGATCAGGGAACTAAGATCTTGCATGGTACAGCAAAAAAAAAAAAAAAAAACCACCTACAAAACTTCAGTCATGCTAGCTCATTTAATCCTTACAACGACCCAGTGAGTCAGGGGCTTGTGAGCTCCCTTTTACAGAGGAAACTGGCACAGCTGAATAACTTGCTCAGAGGTGCACAGCTGGTATGAGTAGAGCCAGGATTTGAAGCCAGCAGTCCAGCTCCAGAGTCTAGGTTCTGAATTACTTAGTCTCACTGCATCTTCAACACTTACTTGGTACCTACTAATTAATACAAAGGGCTATGGCCTTTACTTTTTCCAGTGGTCATGTGTGGATGTGAGAGTTGGACTATAAAGAAAGCTGAGCACTGAAGAATTGATGCTTTTGAACTGTGGTGTTGGAGAAAACTCTTGAGAGTCCCTTGGACTGCAAGAAGATCCAACCAGTCCATCCTAAAGGAAATCAGTTCTGAATGTTCATTGGAAGGACTGATGCTGAAGCAGAAACTCCGATACTTTGGCCACCTGATGTGAAGAACTGACTCACTGGAAAAGACTCTGATGCTGGGAAAGATTGAAGGCAGGAGGAGAAGGGGATGACAGGTGAGATGGTTGGATGACATCACCAACTTGATGGACATGAGTTTGAGTAAACTCAGGGAGCTGGTGATGGACAGGGAGGCCTGGCATGCTGTCACGGGGTCGCAAAGAGTCAGACATGACTGAGCAACTGAACTGAACTGATGACCTTTACTGCAGGACATCAACCAGGCAGAAGTTCCTTTAGGAGCACAGATTTTTATTGAGCACAATTATGGGCTTCCAAAAGAAAATGAAATGGAACTCCTGTTCAGACAAGTACTAACTGGTGGTAAGGTAAACTTGGGATTATCATCGTTATTTCCATTTTCTGACATAGCAGAATCCAAAGGAAAAACTTCAGTTCAGTTCAGCCGCTCAGTCGTGTCCGACTCTTTGCAATCCCATGAATCGCAGCACGCCAGGCCTCCCTGTCCATCACCAACTCCCGGAGTTCACTCAGACTCACGTCCATCAACTCTGTGATGCCATCCAGCCATCTCATCCTCGGTCGTCCCCTTCTCCTCCTGCCCTCAATCCCTCCCAGCATCAGAGTCTTTTCCAGTGAGTCAACTCTTCGCATGAGGTGGCCAAAGGACTGGAGTTTCAGCTTCAGCATCATGCCTTCCAAAGAAATCCCAGGGTTGATCTCCTTCAGAATGGACTGGTTGGATCTCCTTGCAGTCCAAGGGACTCTCAAGTCTTCTCCAACACCATAGTTCGAAAGCATCAATTCTTCGGCGCTCAGCCTTCTTCATAGTCCAACTCTCACATCCATACATGACTACTGGAAAAACCATAGCCTTGACTAGACGGACCTTAGTCGGCAAAGTAATGTCTCTGCTTTTGAATATGCTATCTAGGTTGGTCATAACTTTTCTTCCAAGGAGTAAGCGTCTTTTACTTTCATGGCTGCAGTCACCATCTGCAGTGATTCTGGAGCCCAAAAAAATAAAGTCTGACACTGTTTCCACTGTTTCCCCATCTATTTCCCATGAAGTGATGGGACCGGAAAAAACTTAATCTGAACCAAAAGGAAAGTTGGGACACCATTCTTTATTTTCTTTAAACTTAAAATAGTTTCAGAATGGCAAGAAGTTGCCTAGGAAAATTCAGAATTTTGTTCCAGCACCGAGTTCACAAACTTATTTTGTTTTCTTTTTTACAATACAGTTCTCAAAGACACAAGCAGAATAAGTAAAGGTAGGGTAGCATGTTTTATCTTGTTAGTACAAGGAGAAGTAAATATTATCAGCATAATGAAATCTTTTTTTTTTAAATTAAAAATAGTGAAAAGGTTGCTCTTAAGTTATAAAAACCCAAAACGTTTTTGGAAAACCTATACATATCAGGTAGCATTTTAAATCAGCACAATATTTTCAAAGGGCAATCTGGCATAAAAGGAGTTACTAAAATGTTTATATCTTTTGACCCAATAATACGCTTAAAAAAAAAAATCAAAAGAAAAAAAGGAAATAGTTCATAAAAAATATTTCTTGTTGGGGTTTCATAATACTGAATGCTGTAAACAACTTATATTCTTACAGGGAGCTTTCAAATTAACTGTGGCATACTGTCAACTCAAAGCAGCCAGTCAAAACAATAAATATAAAAACAGTATGGTCATGTAATACAATCAACGAGGTGATGTCAAGGAGGAATGCAAACTGAGACGAAAAAATCTAAGTGCATGACAAATATCACTGCAAGGCATTGTGGAGAAAGCAGCTTACAAGTAACTTTGAAAAACAGCATTCTGAATGGAAACTGTAAGGCAGAAACCAAAAATAACGGCACATAAACACTATACTTTAGTTGACAAAGTTGTTTCTTATGGGTATACAGGTCACCAAATCTGAAAGCACTTCCACATAGACTGGATTCAAATAAGCAAATGATGGTGGGAGCCAGGTCTCCCTTCCCATTGTCTAAGAAGGAAGTAATAATAGAGGAGCAAGGAAGGAAGGTGAGAAAGGGCCCCACAGTAATGGATTCTCCAGAGACATCAGTAGGAGCTCATGTTTCGCTTACTGTAGGTACAGAAACAATTTTTCACACAAATTACTAACTGGGTTAATATATATATTTACACACACCTGTTTCCTAGCTCTGTCACGTGAGAGGGCCTAGAAGCAATGGCACTCCAGTAGCAACGAGCACTCCCAGAATCCAGGTCTTGGTTTCTGAATACCACTTCTCAATAAAAGGAACCAAGGTTCTTTGGAGAAATGGCTGATTCTAGGGCTGGAGCAGGGAAAATACATGAGCCTGGAGCATCTAGGAATGTCAGAAAGCAAGGAAGGGCTCCAAAACCAAAACGACAGGAGCATGTCAGAGGAACACAGGAGCTGAGGTGGAAGAGTCAAAGCAGGGGCGATTTTAGCCACAAAATGCCATAGTCCATACTGACATAAGTAAATGACTAAATTAAATACATGGGGGAGAAGAGACGAATCTTTACAGAAGAATTCCAAACAATGCATGCAAATACTCCCTACTCTAGGACGTGGGACTTAGTGCGATCCTCTTCCTGCTTGAGTACAGGATGGACTTATGACTTGCTTCCAAATAATGAAGTAGTATGGAAATGGGGAGAAATACAACTCTCTGGTGGAAAAACCCGGCAACCATTACCCTGGCCAGGAGACCAAGGTTAACAACATTCATTAGTGCTAAGTCCTGTGAACAGACATACCCCTGACATGATGGGATAAGAGCACTCCACCTCTGTGCTATTCTTTCCCTAAACCCGTAACTCCAGTCTAGTCATAAGAAAAACCCACACTAAGCGCCATTCCATAAACTCCCTGAGCGGTATTTCTCAAACTGTCAAGGTCATGACAAACAGAGAAAGAGAAAGAGTAAGAAACTGTCACAGACCAGAGACTAGGCAGATTCGACAACTAAAATGCAATGTGGGATCCTGGACCAGATACTAGAACAGAAAAAGCACATTAATGGAAAAACTGTAGAAATCGAAACAGACCCCAGGGGTTAGTGAACAGTGCCGCACCCGTGGTTCCTTAGTTCTGACAAATCTACCATGGTAATGTAAGATGTTAGCAATGGGGAAAACTGGACATGGCGTGTAAGGAACTTGTACTACCTTTGCGACTTTTCTGTAAATCTAAAATCATCCCCAAATAAATTTCAGTTCAGTTCAGTTGCTCATTCGTGTCTGACTCTTTGAGACCCCATGAATCACAGCACGCCAGGCCTCCCTGTCCATCACCAACTCCACCTAACAATTATCTATACCCTATGATTCAACTATACAAAATATATGGATATAAAGACAGATTAGAAAAACAGTTTTATGTGACTAGGGAACATGGAATCTTTTTCCTTTACTATGATAATGCTGTTTTAAACCTCCTGAAGAAGCCCTGGGTAACAGGTACATGTGCCCTTGGTGAGACAGGAGAATCACCAGTCTAAGAAAAAGGAAACATAGTGAGATCTCCCCAGAAGACAGGAAGTCCAGTAGTGTCAACTGAAATGACAGGAAGAGAGAGCAGAGGTGACACACAGCACACCTCAGCTGGCGGGACAAGACAGTGCTTCTAGCTGGAAAGTATGTGCTGTGCTCCCCTTCCAAACTTCAAGTTACCAGATTTGCCCTTCGTGATTTCCTAGGTGAGGGGAAGACGTCTCTTCATCAGCTAATTTGTAGACTTTTGTACATATTTATTACTCTAAGCAATTTATTTAAAAAAAAAAAAAGGACAGAGGACAAGACAGGATGCTCATCACTAAAGAAAAAAATTTTGAATCCATGTTTAAATCCAGTTACCTTATGCAATCGAAGGTACACATGAGCTGAAGAGAGTTTGTCCACATGAAACCTACAAAGAATGAAAACCACTTTTAGCAAGAGGTACAAGATACCCATCTCCTCATGCCACCTGCGTTAAAAGCCCTCCAGGCCAAAAATATGAATTCAGTTGCCTACTGCATGCTGAGCACCATGGTGAGCAGAAAACACAGCCACCCACCTCTGAAGGGCTCACTTTCAACTGGGAGAGGTGAGAAAAACACGGAGAGTTCTGCAGCTGTGCAAGACTAAGTGCCAAGAGGAGTATAGGAGGTGACAAACACTAAATGCCCAGGAAGGTAATTTTTCAGGTGAGAAAGAGCTATCAGTGACCCAAGGATTCACTGGTGAACTGAGATTTGGAGGGTCTCAGGTTGAAGCATGGGATGTATACAAACATGGGAAAGGAATTTTAGAAGGGAAGAGAAAGGAATGAAAGAAGTCATCAAGACTGCAGGGCTGCAAGCCTGGGAAACCTGCAGGACCACTGACAGACACATCTTACAGCTGGAAAGGGAGCCAGCTGGGAAAGATGATAGGTCTGGTTTGGGACATCCTGAGTTTCAAGCAATGGCAAAACAATCCAAAGAGAATGTCAATCAGAGACAGAAGAGTCAAGTAAGGGCTGAAGCAGTGAGTGGACCACCTCCCATTAGGGGTCAGACTAGCAATTCATCCAGCAACTATACTCCAGTAAAAATTAATTTTTAAAATTAATTTTAAAAGAAAAAACAAAACCAAAAAAACTCCAAAACCCAATTCATTTAGCCTTACATCTAACAATGAAACTAATAACTCGATTCCTGGGAAAGCATGGTGATTGCCCTTTATGATGTTGTCCTAAAAATATTAGAAAGCCCTCTTACTCCCAAAGTCCTGCATTTACCTTTCATTAAGGCTCTATCATTCATTAATTTAATTAAGTCTTTTTAAAATGTCCTTTTCTCACCTAACCCAACATTTGGGGATTCTAAGTTATTCACCTTTAGAAATCACCAAATGAGGTGGATCTCTCTTCCCAACCCCCAAAGATGACTTCAGAATGCTAGCAAACAATGGTAACACACAGCTGTCACTCCTGATTCTGTTAACTTCAGTCTTCTCTTCCTCAGTCCTTTCAAGACTGAAGAATGTTCAGTAAAATTTTAAGGGAACAACATCACAGCCCATTATGTATTTCTCTAGATATTTTATTAGCATTAAAGGATTTTTTAGAACTGAAAATGGTTACACATTTATACCCAGTCCAAGATGTAGACAGTGTGATTCTATACAAAGGTCAAGATTATGCTGTTTGTAATGCCCTCTTTAAAAAGGTTAACATCTTGCTAGTGCCTTTGAATACAAAAAAGTTTTACACATTTTTTGGCAGTCTATGATGACTCTAGGTTTTACTCCTCACAAATCCTGACAGCCAGAAATGAACATAACATCTTGGTTTATTTTTCTTCTTCAGGTTCATTTACTCATTTGTATTCTCATGTAAGAGATTCCTACTGATTTTCTTCTGTTTGGCACTGTCCAGCCAGAAAATAAGCTTCTTGAAAATCTAGAAGTTATATCTCACTACCCTGTTTGAGGATGTTAGAAAAATACCCCATTCACCCCATTCATAAGCAAGCTCAATTGAGAAAACCTCTCCCATTCCAATTTAAAGTTCTCTATTTATAACAACTCTTTTCTACATACCCATAGTAGCTTGACTGTATTCTCACTTCCCTTACAGGTTCCTGATGTGGAATTTTGTCAACAGAAATACATATATAGTTCAACATACATATATACTGGGTTCATACACAGGCAGGCAAAGTACTGAAACACACACAGGAATACCACTGCTGATCTACATGAACTTCAGGCTTATAGGTACACCTCAACAAAGGGCAGGGGAAATGTACAGATATTCAGGGCTTTGGTTGAAGTGTAAGACAAACAAAAAAGTCAGCTCTGTAAACCATTTGGAGTAAGCTTGCTTAACAAACGTCCCAAATGCTCACTCCAAGTTTAAATTATGCCCACTAGTTCCCTAGTTCTCTCTCTTCCGGTTACTTTCCTCTCCCTGCTTAATCACTCTTACCTTCACTGAATACAGAGACTAGAAACTTGAATATATGATCATCCCTGACCTGAGACTGTAGAGATGCAGAGCACCCAAAGTGGAGTCTCTGGATATATTACTCACTGGGGAGTCTGGAGGCAGTAAACGCACACTTTTTCTATTTTCCTTTGTTTAAAAAGAATTTAGGGACTTCCATGGTGGACTTCCGTGGCAAGACTCTGCACTTCCAATACAGGGGGTGCAGGTTTGACTCCTGGTTGGGGAGCTGAGATCCCACATGCCTCCAGCCAAAAAAAAACACAAACATAAAACAGAAGCCATATTTCAACAAATTCAATAAAGACTTTAAAAAAGGAGTTTAGTTCCATTCTCATTTAATCCTAGAAAAAGTCTTTGCTTCCAAGCACTGTAGGAGGTTTCCTAGTATAAACTCAGATGTTGACATTCCCAGAAGTTCAGTTCCAGTCTACGTCAAGGTAACCCAGGTTGAAAATCTGCCCTGGAATGCAGATCAACTCATTTGTTTTTTGCATGCCTTGGAATGTTTCCAGGATTAATGGTTTATGAACTGGAACAGGTCTTGAAATTTAGGGCTATGCCAGCTCACATCAGACCTCAAATAGCTTCTGGAAGTACTAGTCGATCACTTCCAGCAAGACATTAAATCTCAAGATTATTAATATTAATAAGAGTGTTGAAATGGGTATCAGGCATCTGTAGACACCAGTTCAGTAAGTGCACTCCAGGAGATGCAGGCTGAATGTTGGAAATTTCTCTTCCACTTACTTTTTTCTTTTAATGTCAGGTAAAAGGCTGTTGTGAATTGCCTTTCATAGAGCATCTGAATATGTAATCATTTCTCTGCAGGTATGTCTGCCCCAAACCTCACAGCAGGCAACTACATAACAGATATAATCACTCTTATCTCTTGCGCGACAGAGCTGGAGATCTCTGGGGCTTCAGTGAGGCTGTCTCAGCCACCTACTCTGAGGGACACACAGACAGTAAAAGCAAGCCTATGTTCCGAAGACCTCTGCAGTCAGGCCTGAGGTCCATCTCTGAGACCTCCTTCCCAGTTAACGTGGTCCTTATAAGTGAAGGGAGCTGGTGGTCAGCTTTTTACCACTGAACAGTCATAAACAAATGGCAAACCATGAGTTGTGGTTTTAATCACAGGAGTCAGGTGGTTGGCCCAGTCTCAGAAAGTAAATAACAATCTGTAAATAGCAGAATGAAAATTTGTTACCTACCAAATATCTTCAGGCCAGCCATACTTTATCAGATCTTCATCTGCAGAGACAGAAGAAACAAAGAAAAGGAAACAAATAAGCAACAAGATATACTGTTCAGTACAGAGAAATACAGCTGCAATAACTTTAAATTTTATTACTTTGTATGAACTTTAAATGGAGTACAGTCTATAAAAATACCTAATCACTATGTTGTACATATTAAACTAATATAATATTTATTTTTTAAATTTTAATTCAGTTTTAAAATTATTCTTTGGTTCTTTTTTTTTTTTTTTGGCTATGCCATACAGCTTTCAGGATCTTAGTTCCCCAACCAGTGACTGAACTCAGGCTCTGGCAATGAAAGTGCTGAGTCCTAACCCTGGACTGCCAGGGAATTCCCTAAAGTAATATTTTAAAACAACTATACTTCAATAAAAAATAAATAACTTTTAAATAAAATAAAAACTGTTCAAAAAATTTTTTTAAAATTTTCCATCATCAAAGCCTTTTTGAATTACTCTTTTCTTCATTGAGAGAGAAAAAGTTTTGTGGAAAAGACTGGTATTTTTTCCCTTCCAAACTTACAGTAAACTTGAGTGTATTTCACTCAAACTTCTTTTTTAAAAAAACACTTTTAACAGTTTTTACAATTGAACAATTATAATCATGAAGTATTTGTTCGAAAGGTGAAGTGACAAAGGTGAAGTATTTGTTTAAGTTGTATGCTTTTTTTTTTTTTTTTTTTTAATTTTAGCCACACCACATGGCTTATGGGATCTCAGTTCCCCTACCAGGGACTGAACTCTGAGTCATGGCAGTTAAAGTGCAGAGACCTAACCAATGGACTGTCAGGGAATTCCCATGTGTGTACATTTTATTTTAATGTATACCTCCAATGAATCATATCAATAATTAGAACCTAACTGTGTTTAATACAAAAGCATTACTTGGTATTGATATTAGATAAAAAGATTTTTTAAAAAGGTAAACAAAGTGATTCACATATGATGATTTAAAATGTACTCAAGTATAATCTATCTAACTTGAATGAGGTATTTACTGTCCAGAAAAGCAAAAAGATAGAGTCCCCTCTTAATGAGGGCACTTTAAGAAAATGCATATACCTTGAGTTTTCTGAAGAGTTTTCTGTAAGTGCAAGTAAAAAGTTGAGCAAACCTCCAACAAGTAATCACAAAGATGAGAATAAGGAAATTATAAAAACTTCTTTTCATTTGGGCAATGTCTGGCTCCCTGGTGACACCTGCTGGCGTCACATCAGAAAGCTTTTTTAGCGAAAGTAAACTGTCCAACTTAAAATTCCTTTTTGTTCCATCCAGTCCTTTGTCAGAAGTCATCAAGACTATTAGAAGTAAGTGTGATGTGCTAGGCACAGTAGAGAACATAGCAGCTGAAAAACGTAATACCATTTTAATGGCAGACTAGGAGAGTGGATGACTTTAAAAGTACCTGGGGAAAACATGTTCTACACAACAGATGCTTTTTCCTACATATACTTTAACAACAGTGAAACACCACTCCAGTGGAGTCTGGGTAGAATCTAAATTTACATCTGGAGGTGTAAACTCTGTATCTAAATTTATATCTATAGAAAGAAATTCCTATAACTGAGGTTTAAAGGATTCCACAATCTAGCCAGTCTACTTTAACCCACTCCTCCCAGAAGCATTCTTGGCTCTCCCTAATCACATTTACTCTCTACATGTCTGCTGTTAATATTACCTCATTTTGCATTGAAGGTGAAGTCGCTCAGTCGTGTCCGACTCTTTGCGACCCCATGGACTGAAGCCCACCAGGCTCCTCAGTCCATGGAATTTTCCAGGCAAGAGTACTGGAGTGGGTTGCCATTTCCTTCTCCAGAGGATCTTCCCAACCCAGGGATCAAACCCAGGTCTGCCGCACTGCAGGCAGATGCTTTAACCTCTGAGCCACCAGGGAAGCCACTTTATTTTTCAGAGCAGTTTTAGGTTCAGAGAAAAACTGACCCTTATTCTAGTTCCATTACTTCACGGCAAACACACGGGAAAAAGGTGGAAACAGTAACAGATGTTATTTTCTTGGGCTCCAAAATCACTGTGGACAGTGACTGCCATCATGAATTAAAAGATGCTTGCTCCTTGGAAGAAAAGCTATTACAAACTTAGCATATTAAAAAGAAGACACATCACTTTGCCAACAAAGGTCTGTAATCAAAGCTAGGGTTTTTCTAGTAGTCACATACGGATGTGAGAGTTGGACCATAAATGCTGAGTGCCGAAGAATCGATGCTTTCAAACTGTGGTGCTAGAGAAGATTCTTACAGAGTCCCTTGGACTGCAAGGAGATTAAACCAGTCAATTCTAAAGGAAATCAACCCTGAATAATCACTGGAAGGATAGATGTGAAGCTGAAGCTCCAATACTTTGGCCACCTGATGTGAAGAGTCAACTTAATAGAAAAGACCTTGATGCTGGGAAAGCTTGAGGGCAGGAGGAGAAGAGGGCAACAGAGGATGAGATGGTTGGATGGCATCACCGACTCAAAGAACATGAGTTTCAGCAAACTCCGGGAGATATAACTGTGCATTATTTATTGCTCAGTGTAATACAGGAAGGTATCAGTAGCATCCTCAGTTACGTTCATCAGGAGGATGCTATGAGAAAATTTACCCAGGACATTCATGGATTACAAGGAGAAATATAAAACTCAAGTTTTAATACACTGCACACTGCTTCTCCATTAAGTCACACCCAGAGTCAATGGCATAAATTCATTATAAGGAAAAAAACTGTTTAAAAATGAGTTATGCTATATGTTTTTTTTCTCTTGGCTAGGATATGAGTCTTGCTTACACTGAGTCTGCTTATGATTATAGCAAGGTTCAAAACTGTTGTATAGATCTGATTTATAATTATATTGTTATATAACTATCACATCATATTTACAATGTTATATACATTTTATGTGATAGATGTGTGTGTGTGTGTGTGTGTGTGTGTGTGTGTATATATAAAGATACAGATATATGTGTGCGAGTGGTCAAGAAAGCTTCAAAACACTGTTCACATTTCAATTCAAAAAGAACCATCTTCTGCCTCAAAAAAACCAAGATATGTTTCTCAAAGGAGGTAAAAATGTACGAAAACGATCTTTGCAAAAGTCTAAGCTACAGATTATTTTTATTTGATGAAAACTAGCAAAGGTTAACTTCTGATTCCCATCACCCCTAAATCAAATGGTACCACAAAACTATGTAAGTTCCTAATCAGCAACAAATGGTCTAATTCTCTCAATTATCACTGGATACAATACATTATAAGAAAATTAATCATTTGGAATTCCTTCTAATGGGTTATAGTCATTAACTGAAAACCCATCCAACAAACCATGGAGAGAAAAGGCAATTAACACTTACCTGCTGGAAATTTCAAAATCAAATGCTTTTGAAAACTTACTTTCATATTTATCCTTTCCCATGTAAATAGTGTAAGCAGATGAGTTAACTAAGACAAAACAAAAATAAGACATAGTTAGATAACATCATTACAGACACACCTATTTGGTGGGAAAAACAAGGGAGAAAGGCTTATGACGGGTTGGCAAAACATGGCTGGTAGGCCAAATCCAGCCTTGTTTTTGGACAGCCCTTGAGCTTAGAATGATTCTTACATTTTTAAAGAACTGAAAGAAGCAAAATGAAGAAGAATAAGCTAGAGAGACCTTATGTGGCTTACAAAGTCTAAAATACTGACCATTTGTAAAACATTGACCAACCCTCATAAAAATGGCTACTTTCCTACTTCCTCAGGGAGGTAGCACAATGCAATTCCAGTTCCATCATCTACTTTTGCCTTCTTCTATATATATATATATATATATATATATATTTTTCCCCCCTCCAAAAAACCACCAAAACTCATCATCTCAACCATTTAAAAATAGGTTCCTATACCTAGGTAAGGTTTATCTTCCATGACTTCATTTAGTTGCATTCCAGGGGTGCTGCAAATCATACCTGGCTCCCTATCACATTCAGGGGAAACATGGTTCTCAAGCTTCTTCTCATCAGTAACACTGAACCCTGTTTATAGAATCACCTAATTTTGCCCCAGCTCCACTTAAGACCAACCAAATTCAAATCTCTGGAGATTGGGTTTTTTTTTTTAAAGATCTCTTTCAATAGCGATTTCTAATGTGAAGTCGGTGTTAGGAACTTCTACTCTAAATCAAACTGAATATTCTGGGTATGGCTCAACTTAGAAATGATATTGGCTTTCCTGAGCTAGTGTGTTTTGCTGTGCGAATCCTCCATCTGCAATCAGTTAAGTTTTGTAATTGAAATCTTAACTGGATCCTGAGTTTCTGAGCTAGTCTACCAAAATCTGTTAGACCCCATTTGGATCTAGACTTCTGAATTAACAGCCACTGGGTCTCTGTCTACAAAGCCTGGCTGACAGGTGTTAAGGTTGGGCTAGGCAGTCTGCTGGCTGTTGCTCCAGGGCTGGAACTCCTCTAGTAAGTGGAGCCCTGAACTCCTTCATTTGTAGATTGGTAAATTCAGGGTTCCCTGTAATTTACAAATGAAAAGCTCCTTAAATGATCAAGCATAGTTGCCCTTCTTGGGAACAGAAGACTCCCAATTCCTTCAGTGAGTAGTTATGATGACTACCATCCATAATTACTTGGAAGTAGTTGAGAGAAGTTTGAAAGGAGAGAATGTCTGTATTGACTAATTGACAGAGAGATCTGTCTATAGTTAAGTATTGTATTATCCTGGTAAGCCCTTTGCACAGCACTGGACAAATACCAATTGCAGGAATACAACTAAAAAGTGTTTCAGAGGTTCATTTGGGGCGCTATTGTATTTGTACACCCTTTTGATCCTATAATGTCACCACTAAGAGTACATACCCTACTAATTAACACTTCACCAAGCAATGAAGCTCTTCATACAAACTGAACAGGCGTTAAGACCATAGAACACAGAAACAAAATGCCATGGATCCATTAAAAAGAAGAGTAGGTGAATAACTGGCAGAACAGTATTTCTGTTATCTATAAACAGTAAGATTCAATATGTAAAAAAAAAAAATAATTGTACATATAAACATGCTTACATATGTTTCTAATACACACACCCATTTTATTTATACTATGGAAGGATATTTAACTGTTAACAGTGACTTACCTACTTGCTTACAAAATATATAGATGGTTTTTGTAATCAGAAAAAAAGGGTTTTGGTTTTTTTTTTTAATGATTGAAGTAAACAAAGCTGTCTCTGCAGGGCAAGCTAGCTAAGCTCCTGCCAAGAGAATGACAGATGATGAATGGCGGACCTATAAAATGAGGTGGTTAATAACATAACTGCTACAACCCCAAACTGAGGGGCATTCTACAGAATAATTTTTCAACAGACAGTGTCATGAGAGACAAAGACTAAAAATTGCTCCGACCAGAAGACTCCAGAGAGCAATGAATGACAACAGAATGGAACAATTGATTTGCAGGTTTCTTTTGTGGTAAGTTCATAGCACTCTGATGAAAACTGGATAAAAGTTGCTGACTAGGTAACAGTATCACTGCAATGTTAATTTCCTAATTTGGATAGTGAACAATGCCTTCTGATAACAGAATATCCTTTATTTTAAGAAAAATACCCTGAGGTATTTAAGGGTAAGACACAACTTACAGATGGTCCAGGGGGAAAAAAAACCTGTGTGTTTGTGTGTGTGCAGAGAGAGAGAGAGAATGGGGCAAGGGGAGATGGAAAATGTGGAAAAAGAAGAAAGAGGGAAAGGAGATAAGGCATATGTGGTAAAATGTTAGAATTTGGGGAATCTGAGAGAAGGCTATAAAGGAAATCTTTTAATAGTCCTATAACTTTTCCAAAAGACTGAAATGTCAAAATAGAAAATAAAACTTAAAAAAAAGGAGCATGACTTCTGAGTAAGAAGTCTCAGTGAAGCTCTCCTCCATGGCTTCCCTGATAGCTCAGTTGGTAAAGAATCCACCTGTAATGCAGGAGACCCTGGTTCGATTCCTGGGTTGGGAAGACCCTCTGGAGAAGGGATAGGCTACCAGTATTCTTGGGCTTCCCTTGTGGCTCAGCTGGTAAAGAATCTGCTTGCAATGTAGGAGACCTGGGTTCAATCCTTGGGTTGGGAAGATCCCCCTGAAGAAGGAAAAGGCTACCCACGCCAGTATCTGGCCTGGAGAATTTCATGGGCTGTACAGTCCATGGGGGCACAAAGAATAGACACGACTGAGCAACTTTCCCTTTCCATGTTAGAGGGATAAAGGAAGAGTAAACTGAATTATTCTAGTATTCTTGTAACTCTCATCCAAATAATGTGATGAGTATGAGAACCAGTTGTCTTGAAGACTCCTGACTCAGGTGTACCAATCAACCCAACTTTTGAGGCATTGTGATAATTTCATAATTTATAGAACCATCTACATTGAGGTGGACACTGGTAAAAGATACTAAAAACAAGTGAACTTAACGTGCTTAATGCACTAATGTGCAGGAACCCATAAATCAGAGCATCTTGAATTTGACACTGAAAATAAAACAGAGTTAATGTTTCCTTAATCTATTATGGGAGCATGAAAGAATAAGCAGATTTTAATCAGAGATACTAATCTTAAAAGAGAAGGCAAAAATTTTCTATTGTGATTTCCAGCCCATTTTTTAAAGGGTTTGTTTCTTTTTTTTGCAGTAAACCATCAGTTGGTTGAAAAGTTTGGCTATCTATCTATATGAAGTCATTTCCTGAAGATTCTGTATGTTCAGATTGTTTTCCGTACTGGAATATGTAAAAAAAATTACTACTATATTACTCTGCAATTTTAAAAGCTGGACAATTGTAGATTTATTAGACTTAAGAGACCAAATATTTTTCCAACAGGAAGCAGTTCTGATGCCACAATGGAAGCCAATGAGGAAAAAATGACCCACAAATCAACTGAATCCCTCTGCTCTATTAGGGGCATCTCCGTATATATGACTGGCACTCAAAGAATTTAGAATCGCTTTAAGGAGAATAACGTAGCCTGTATAAAATACATTTTTTTTTTTGCAGTAAACCATCAGTTGGTTGAAAAGTTTGGCTATCTATCTATATGAAGTCATTTCCTGAAGATTCTGTATGTTCAGATTGTTTTCCGTACTGGAATATGTAAAAAAAATTACTACTATATTACTCTGCAATTTTAAAAGCTGGACAATTGTAGATTTATTAGACTTAAGAGACCAAATATTTTTCCAACAGGAAGCAGTTCTGATGCCACAATGGAAGCCAATGAGGAAAAAATGACCCACAAATCAACTGAATCCCTCTGCTCTATTAGGGGCATCTCCGTATATATGACTGGCACTCAAAGAATTTAGAATCGCTTTAAGGAGAATAACGTAGCCTGTATAAAATACATTTAGTACCTATATGCCCTGCCTCGGGCTTCCCACGTGGCTCAGTAAAGAACCCGCCTGCCAATGCAGGAGACATTGACCCCTGGGTCAGTGAAGATCCCCTAGAGAAGGAAATGGCAACTGAGCCCAGTATTCTTGCCTGGGAAGAAGAGCCTGGTGGGCTACAGTCCACAGAGTCTCAAAGAGTCAGACAGGAGTTAGCAACTAAAGAAGGACAACAACATGCCCTGCCTGTATTTGTCATTCCATTGTTGGACTTGTATGGATAACGATGTTGTCAAGGACTCTCGTGAGTGGAGAAGCTACAAAAAGATGCTTCTGTTATATTATGACAGAGGGGCAGAACAGGACAGACAGCAGATAAAAATGCAATTAGGAGCTTAGAATGATTTTTCAGGCTAGTTTGAATTTTGTTTCTAGTAATTTTAATAATATGGATAAGAAAAAACTAAGTCCACAGAAACAGAGAAATGGCTTATAGCACACTGTGGAAGCCTAAACTATTGAGAAAAATGAGATGTGACAGTGTGATGGAGTAGCAGAGGAGGGGCTCTGGGAGTTACAACTTTCCTGGGCTTCAACTTTCTCATCTCTAAAGAGCAAGTGCCACCCTGTTCAAACCCACATAACCACTATTATTTTCACTTAAATCTCATCTTTAACAAGTAGGCAGAGAGTAGCAATAGAATAAAGTGTGCTAGAAGTCAAAAATAGCATTCATTTATTCAGTAAGTATTTACTGAGTTCCTATTAAGAGCCAGGCACTATGCTAGCGGAACAAGGAGAGCCTGTACCTTCCCTCAACGGGTTTACACTCTATCTCAAGCAGACAAAAGTTTAACATCAAATGATAAGTGCAATGCTGAACATACAGATTGTGTTAAGGGGATTCCCCCAAGAGATATACCTAAGCAATCCTGGGGTGGGAACAAAGAAAGAAAGGCATTTGGAAAAGATAGGCGAGGGCTGTCTCTGGGGAGGAGCAGCTAACTGGGGGGTTGATTTAAGGCAAAGAGAAAAATATAAGTAGAGAAACGAAGACACTGCAGTTCCTAGGCAATAAACACATCCTTTTCTTGCCTGCCAAAGACAAATCAGAAACTATCATGTCACTTTTCAAAATCTGGGACATTAACTCTGCCCAGTGAGTGTATGTCTCGCCACTCCCGAGTCTTTCGGTAGCCTCCAAACCCAATAACCCTTTCCTGGAAGGGTAATGCGCACTTTCTGTAAGGCAGAGTTGTTGGCAGGTGTCTCCTTTCTTACCAGAGAGCAGCAAGATTAAATGTTACGGGGGTGGGTGGGGAAGAGAAGACTTCACGGTGTGGTGTGAACAAGTCCACAAACAGCCTGATTCCAGGTAGCGACAGGTCTTTCTAATGGAGGGAAAACAAGATAGACCGGAGGCAAAGAGAGCACTGGGGATGGTCCCTCTACGCTCCCTCCCCCGCAACCAGGCATTGACGAGGCACACTGGGGAGGATTGGGACGGACACCGTGGAGAGACCATCAGGACGAGGAAAGAGGCACCCACTGCCGAGAAGGCACTTAAGGACCAGGCTAGCGGTGGCCTCGAGGTCTCGGCTTCGGAGCCCCACAGTCAAGACAGGGACCCGGAAGGTCTCGGCGACCACTCACCGCTACTACTGGTGAAGTAGAACACCATGATCCCAGCGGCGGTGGGACAACTACAGCGCCCAGCAGCTGTACTCAAACCTGGAAGCTCAGGATACGGAAGCGCGGAGGCCCCGTTCCCCGGAACTGCTCCACGCACTTCCGGCTGACGTCGGGTCGCATCATAACGCCTGTCGCCGGCGCCATCTTCAATTCCGCTGAGGAGGCGGTGTCGGCGCGCTCGGAACTCGATTTATTTGGGGGTCAAAGGAAAGAGGATAGAGGCAGGAGGATTAGTGGGTGGAAAACGATGCGGGGAACTATATTAAGAGAAAAATGCCACTGCCTGGCTTTATTTTTAGAACCTCCACCCTGTGGGCTATCAAGTTGGTTTCATTTGCCGCTTTTCACCCGCATCTGGGCTACCCGAAAGTAGAAACCTTGTGCCTTCTTCACGGCTACGCTTTCACTGAACTAATCACGGTACTTGGAACTTAGTATAGAAGCTCATTAACTTTTGAATAAACCGAAATTCCTCCACTATTCTCATTCTAGCTCCATCACTGTTGGGCACTTTCGGTTGCTGCACTTAGCAGCAAAATGAGGATGAATGGAGCGGTTAATTCACAGGTTATTTTGCCAAGGTTAAGTAAGTTAATAGGTGTAAAAGGTTTAGGACGTGGTGAACAATCTAGAATTCAAGTTAGTTTCACCGGAGGCAGTATGCCTCTCTGCGTTTGGGCTCGTACTGTTCTACCTTTAAATCCAAGATCTGCCCTCGTAGGCTGAGGGAACCTGAAATCTTCGGGCTGTAAAGTGGGAATGATCTGACTCAGTTCCCAACAGCACTTCGCTTTAACCTGATTATTTATTAATTATCTTATTATGTGAAGTTAAGGGCATCACTGAACTAAAATTTTTTTAGAACTAAGAAATGTGCCAAGAGAGTGTACTAAGAACTAGTACACAAAGATAACAGTAGCTAATAACAAACGAGTGCTTTAGGAACTTTTGGGCTTTCCAAAGGAAGAATATACATTGTCCTATGAATAGTAATTGTTTTCAGGCCCTCCGTTTTATTCTCTAAAATGGGAATGATGGTACATATCCCATAGACTGTGGTGAATGAAATAAAACACTAAGCGTGCATGAATACCTGGCACGTAGGTGTTACTGCCGTGATTTAATTTTTTATTTAACTTGAAAAAAAAATTTTTTAATTGCTTCACCTAACATCACTAGGAAAAAAAAAAAAAGTAACCGTAGCTCAGTCGGTAAAGAATCTGCCTGCAATGAAGGAGACCTGGGTTGGATTCCTGTGTCGAGAAGATCCCCTGGAGAAGGAAATGACAAATTCTTGCCTGGAGAATCCCATGGACAGAGGAGCCTGGCAGGCTACGGTCCATTGGGTCACAAGAGTCAAATTCGACTTAGCAATTGATCACCAACATTATAGCTCCAAGTGAAAATAACTTGAAAATCTTCAGTTCAGTCGCTCAGTCGTGTCCAACTCTTTGTGACCCCATGAATCGCAGCACGCCAGGCCTCCCTGTCCATCACCAACTCCCTGAGTTCACTCAGACTCACGTCCATCGACTCTGTGATGCCATCCAGCCATCTCATCCTCTGTTCCCTTCTCCTCCTGCCCCCAATCCCTCCCAGCATCAGAGTCTTCCAGTGAGTCAACTCTTCGCATGAGGTGGCCAAAGTACTGGAGTTTCAGCTTTAGCATCATTCCTTCCAAAGAAATCCCAGGACCGATCTCCTTCAGAATGGACTGGTTGGATCTCCTTGCAGTCCAAGGAACTCTCAAGAGTCTTCTCCAACACCACAGTTCGAAAGCATTCTTCACAGTCCAATTCTCACATCCATACATGACTACAGGAAAAACCATAGCTTTGACTAGACGGACCTTAGTCGGCAAAGTAGTGTCTCTGCTTTTGAATATACTATTTAGGTTAGGCTGCTGTAAAAAAAAAAAAAAAAAAAAAAACTTACAGCAAGTGACCTCAATATATCGAGTACCAGAAAACGCCTTCATTCTGCGGATAACTACAACTCCCAGAATGCACCTAGGTAAGGCCTCCAGAAAGGAGCCCGGCGCTGCCTCAAGGGGTTCTGGAAGACGTGGTTTCCACCAGGGGAGAAGTTTCAGCCTTGCAAGGCGGGAGACTCTTGGAGACCACCTCCTGCGAGGCGGGGCAAGCGCTGGTGCACAACCAATCGTCGAGCCTGCCCTTGGATACGCTGGGAAGCGGCGAATCGGAACGCAGCGGTTTCCGCCTGGACTGGCGCGCGAGAATTTGAACACAGTCGGGGACCACGGGCTCGGCTGAGGAGAGGTCGCCTGCCTGAGGTGCTACCAGGTAAGTGCTGCGTGGGGCCGAGGCGTGATGTGGAAGAACCAGGGGACCAGGAGGTTCTGTGGGACGTGGGGGTGAATGTCAAAGAAAGAGAGCTTTTGCTCGGTGCTTGGCGCATTCTAGGCTGGAGACCAGAGCTGGCGGGCTGGTATCCGCGCTTCCAGGTCTCCGGGTTTCCATCTTTCTGACGCTGAGTTTTCTCGCCCTTTTGCCCTGACAGCGTGTGGGGACAGCGTCGCTTTTCTCTCCTGTCTTTCCTCATTCAGCCTGAGAAAAGCTGCAGCTCGACACGAATTTCCAGAGACTCAGGTCTTTCTGTTTAACTTGAAAGTTATGCTTGTGTATTAAAAATACACTTGATCCGAAAGGAAGGGGAAGGGAAATTTTATTGATCAACATACCATCTGCTCGAGAGTTAACATGCGTGATTGTCTTTATTACTCGCAGCCTTAGGTCAGAGTATTTTGTAAATAAGAAAACAAGCGGCTCCTCAGCTAATAAAATGGGAGAGAATTATGCTTCCCTGCTTTCTTGCTGGCTTCTGATAAAAAAGTTAGAGATGGTTTCTGCCTTCATTGTACCTGCAGGCTGTAGGGAAAGACTGTCAAGCCAAAGACGAGAAAATACGCAAAATGGATACCAAGGAAGTGCAGGGTGGATTGGAAGCCTAGAGCAAGAGCATCTAACAGCAGGAGGGCTGTTGGGATTTGGGGGAGGCGGGTAGTGAGGGCTATGGGAAGGACAGCTGCCCAGGATATAGAGTGATTAAACTTGAGATGAATTCATCAGGCTATTGAAGTCGGGAAAGTGTGTCCTGAAATGGGTAAAATCCTTCCTCTTTGGTAGGACCATTTTCCAGCTTGAAATTTGTACTGTTCCTGCTTTATTTAAATTGTGCTGTCTCTGCTTAATTAGTGGGGGGCGGGGCTTCCCTGGTGGCTCAGACGGTAAAGCCTCTGCCTACAGTGCCAGAGACGCGGGTTCAATCCTTGGGTCGGGAAGATCTCCTGGAGAAGGAAAATGGCAACCCACTCCAGTATTCTTGCCTGGAAAATCCCATGGATGGAGGAACCTGGTAGGCTACAGTCCATGGGGTCGCAAAGAGTTGGGACACAACTGAGTGACTTCACTTTCTTTGTGAGGTAGTGATTTTAATTTTTTTTTTTTTTACCTTCATGCTTTAAACCTTTATCAAAGTAATTTGCTTTAAAAAAAAAAAAACACCTTTTTTTTTAATCTTAATGGACCATCAACCATCTGAGAACTGTTTCAGTATTATAAATCGTAGTTTTGATATAGCAATTTTTATACACATTGGATTTATTTGGTTATTGTTCTGTTGCTTTTAGGAGTTAGGATGTCAGCTTTAACACCAACAAAAAGGAAGCGGTGCTCTTCGAACCGGGATATGTAAGTCTCATCCTGAGTGGAAATTCTTTAAAAAATCTACTGTCTTAAATTTTTTTTATCTTCTCTCTTCTATGTCTAAATATTTCCATTCTTTCATTTCCTTCTCCTTGTAGTTACAGTAATACTTTATATTCTAATTCTAGTCTGGAAATAATATAAGCTTTTACAATTAATTCTTTAGTGCCTTTGGAGGGGATCAGAAAAAGGGCTGTTATCTATGGCTTAGAAATGTGTGTCAGATCTTTTATTACCTTGCTTCTTTCTGCTCTCTTATGTAATATTTAACAGGCTATTTTGCATATAATAGGTGCTCATCCTATTATATGCAGCAATCCTAAAAAGTTGTGTACTATGTGTATGTTATACCAGAGATATAAATTACAGGCCCTAAGTGGTCAGTTTATTGTGTATAGTTAATCATTTTAGGGAACTTGTTCAGAGTATATGGCCAAAACTTAGAAATAGGTTTAAATAAAACACACATACACATTTCTCAAAGCTTCTTTGTAAAGTATTTTCACAAACATTATTGGGGTCTTAGTTTTGAAAAATAGTCAAATACTTTGATAAAGACAGAAACTGAGAATTCCTACTGCTAATCTAATAGTATATGTAGATAGATGCTTTTGGAGATATATTTTTAATATGCCTTCCAAGTGAAGTTGTTTATTGCTTAGTAGTAAATTGACATAAAAACCGAAGCAAAATAACTATCAATGGACTGTGTTTCTTTTCATAGCCCACTATCGGATATTCCATCAAAGAAATTAATTTTGGACTTCACTGAAAATGTATTTCCATTACCTAATAAAAAGCACATTTGCCAAACCAGTGATAAAAATGAAGGAAAGATTCATTGCTCTCAACAAGGCCATTTGATTTCAAGTCCACTCAAAACGACTGAAAATAGATTGCCATCTGCAGATCAGGGTTCACCATTTAAATCTGCTGTGTCTGCTTTATCCTTTTACAACAAAGATAAGTGGTACCTCAATCCATTGGAGAGAAAGCTGATAAAAGAGAGTAGATCCATTGGTCTAAAAACTAATAATGAAGATAAATCGTATTCCTATACGACAGAAAAAACGCAAGGAAAACCAGTCTGCTCCAAGAAGATGAACAAAAAACCACAGAAGAGTTTAACTGCTAAGTGTCAAGTGGGATATAAATGCATCAAGCCTGTATCAAAGAATTCTAAAAATTCCAAGCAGTACCGAGTGACCTATAAACCAACTGTGGAGAATAATTGTTACTCAGCTGAAAATAATCTGAATGCTCCTCGAGTTCTAAGCCAGAAGGTCAAACCACAAGTTACCCTCCAGGGTGGAGCAGCTTTTTTTGTTAGTAGGAAAAAGCCCTCATTGAGAAAATCATCCCTGGAAGATAAGCCATTACTGGGACTCATCCAGAAAAATAAATCAGAAGTTATTGAAAAATCTGGAGAGACTGTCAGTGAAGAAGTTTTGAGACAAGGCAAGCACCAAAGTGTGTGTTAGTAGAAAAAGAACTGAATGTTGAGCTGTTGAGTGAAAGAAGTAAAAGTAAAGATAAATTAATAAAGGTAAATGGAAATACATAGCTTCTAAAGCTAAGTTGGCTTTCTCTGTATATGGTGGTGGTGGTGGTGGTTTAGTTGCTAAGTCATGTCTGACTCTTGTGACCCCATGGATTGTCGCCTGCCAGGCTCTTCCATCCACTGTGTTTCCCAGGCAAGAATACTAGAGTGGGTTGCCATTTCCTTCTCCAAGGAATCTTCCCCAACCCAGGGATCAAACCTCTGTCTCCTGCATTGCAGGCAGATTCTTTACTGACTGAGCTACCAGGGAAAACCATATCTGTATGTATGTAGTTGGGTAAGTATGTATGTGTGTATGTAGCTAGTCTCTTAAAATAAAGCTCAGAAAAGAAAGAAATCTTGCAGAGAAATCATCATGTCATTTTAACAAGACTCTTTCTTCATTATCAAATAGATATGGAGAAAGTTAATAAGATGAACAGGTAGAAATGCAGAAGACCCTCCTCCCCCTCGCAGGATACACACACTTATTTTGATGGATTGAGAATTAATTTTAGCTTGAGTGATGCCCCATATTTTTTTAAATTGACATGTATCTATATACAGTGAATTGTGCAGATATATAGTCTGAATTTTGATAAACTCACATACCATGTAACCAAAACCCCTATCAAGATATAGTTGTGTTTTTTTTTTTTTTTTTTGTCAGAAACAATATAAAGACTTAGAATTGCTTTTATGGCTTAGGCAAGCAAGAACATGTTCCATTTAGCAATATACTTGGCAATACTTGATAGACAGGAAAAAACATTGACAGTGGGAACTGCAAACTTAAATATTTACAAGGTAAATAAAATTGGCAGCAAAACTGGTCTGATCTAGATATGTTTCCATACATTCATTTAGTGGGAGGAAATGAAGACCTGTCAAGTGGTAGCCTGATACTTTGTTCCCTGAAATTATGCCATACAGGAACAAAATTTTGAATCAGAGTAGAAAAATAGGATTTTCCTCCCTTTTTTGGCTTAATGAAGCCCAGCATCATTTTTTGGTAATATGGTTTTATGGTATTATGGTTTTGGTATTATGGAGGTAGCTCTTTAAGTTCCTTCGTGACTGTGGTTCAGAGAAACTTAACTTTTATTTGATAGTTAGTGTTTTTAGGGGCTTCCCAGGTGGCACTAGCAGTAAAGAACCTGACTGCTAGTGCAGGAGACATAAGAGACATGGATTTGATCCTTGGGTTGAGAAGATCCCCGGGAGGATGGCATGGCAACTCACTCCAGTATTCCTGCCTGGAGAATCCCAAGAACAGAGGAGCCTGGCAGGCTATAGTCCATGGGGTTGCAGAGAGTCCAACAAGACTGAGTAACCAAGCACAGCACAGCTAAGGGTAAATCCTGTTTTCGTTAGAGAGTGCATAATCTTTTCCCAACTCTGTGGAGCCTTGAGAAACAGCAAATTGATGGCTTGTCCCCGGTTCTTCTGAGATAGTTATGATTTTGAATAGGAGTTCTTTAATCAAAAGTTTTTTCCTTTTCCCCCAAGCTGTATGTTCTCTTAAGTCTCATCAAATAAGTAGAGTTTACTGAAATTTGTAACAAGTTTTTCTACTTTGTTTTTCCCACCTCCCTGCTGCTATCCAAAAAGTGGGAGTTAGAAGCCTCTCCAACTACTCCAGGATGTTTTTCTCTCCTTTGCTCCCTGTTTTTAAAGCTTGTGACAAAGGGTTGGTTCTTTGCAGTTTGGCGACTCCTGGGGAAATTTCTGGAGAAGACAATGGCACCCCACTCCAGAACTCTTGCCTGGAAAATCCCATGTGTGGAGGAGCCTGGTGGGCTGCAGTCCATGGGGTCGCTAAGAGTCGGATACAACTGAGCGACTTCACTTTCATGCATTGGAGAAGGAAATGGCAGCCCACTCCAGTGTTCTTGCCTGAAGGATCCCAGGGACGGGGGAGTCTGGTGGGCTGCCATCTATGGGGTGCACAGAGTCGGACACGACTGAAGCGACTTAGCAGCAGCAGCAGCAGGGATATTTCTCAGAGAAGGCAATGGCACCCCATTCCAGTACTCTTGCCTGGAAAATGCTATGGACAGAGGAGCCTGGTGGGCTGCAGTCTGTGGGGTCGCTGAGGGTCCAACACAGCTGAGCGACTTCACTTTCCCTTTTCACTTTCATGCATTGGAGAAGGCAATGGCAACCCACTACAGTGTTCTTGACTAGAGAATCCCAGGGACAGGGGAGCCTAGTGGGCTGCCATCTATGGGGTCGCACAGAGTCAGTCACAACTGAAGTGACTTAGCAGCAGCAGGGAAATTTCTGCCATTTTTACTGATTTTTCTCTTGTTCAATTTATTTTTGTAGATGGGATGTTCTGCAATTTTCATTTTGTCATCTTTATCAGGAAAAATACATTTTTGACAGGATGACAAATTATAAACTTAAATATTCACTATCTTTTAAAAATATTACATTTAGTAAATATAGAGGAAATTTTCCTTAAAACAGACTGAAAATTGAGGATTTAAAGTCATTATGAAAACACATATTTTGTTTTAGAAACAGATCTCTTGGGATTCATTGGCTAAATGTGCGATGATTAAGAATTATAGGTTTCTTTAATTTTACTCTATTTTCAGGATGCATCAGATGGAGTCATTTCTTCAAGAGAATGTAAAACTGATGAAAATAAGAGTTGTCCTTCAGAGGAGTCTTTCAGTAAGAACAAGGCAGGTAAGAAGAACTTTTCTTCTCAATGAGTTTTTTTCATGTAATAATGCTTCATTACATGTGTCAATATGAAATTATATACAATACTATTTTGGCTTTTTAAAATAATTCAGTATCCGTGACTTTGTATGTTTGTGTTGCTCTCAGTAACACTGTTTTCTATGATAAACAGTGCAGTGCATTTTGAGGAGGAGACAAGGAGAACTTAAGACAAAATACTCTGATTAATTGGTCCGTGAGATATGGCCCAGTAAGCTATCTGGAGCCAGGTGTCTCATCATACCTATGCTTTTAGCCGAAATGAGAGGAGGGAGGGAAAAATATAGATATCTGTGATCAAAGCCCAGTTGTAAGCAGAATTCACTAAGCCATAAGAGGGCACTGGCTTTGGCATCAGGAGTCTTGGGTTTTGTCTGGGTCTGCCAGTAATTAACTGTGATCTAGGGAAGAGATCTCTCAAGTAAGAGGTTGGACCCAGGGAATGAACCCAGGCCATGGCAATGAAAGCACTGAATCATAACCACTGGACCACCAGGGAACTCCCACTTCTTTTTTTAAATAAGCTTTTCATTTTGTAGTAATTTTAGATTTCCAGAGAAGTTACACCTGTCTTACTCCATTTACCCTATTGTTGTTCAGTCACTAAGTCATGTCCAATTCTTTTGGGACCCCATGGACTGTAGCACTCCAGGCTTCCCTTTCTTTCACTGTCTCCTGGAGTTTGCTCAAACTCATGTCCATTGAGTCAGTGATGCCATCCAACCATCTCATCCTCTGTCTCCCCTTCTCCTGTCCTCAATCTTTCCCAGCATCAGGGTCTTATTTTCCAATGAGTCTGTTCTTTGCATCAGGTGGCCAAAGTATTGGAGCTTCAGCATCAGTCCTTCTGATGAATATTGAGGGTTGATTTACTTTAGGATTGACTGGCTTGATCCCTTTGCAATCTTAGAGACTCTCAAGAGTCTTTGAAAGCATCAATTCTACAGAGCTCAGCCTTCTTTATGGTCCAGCTCTCACATTCATACATGACTACTGGAAAAACAATATTTTTAATCAAACAGACCTTTGTTGGCAAAGTGATGTCTCTGCTTTTTAATTAACTGTCTAGTTTAGTCATAGCTTTCCTTCCAAGGAGCAAGTGTCTTTTAATTTCATGGCTACAGTCATCATCTGTAGTGATTTTGGAGCCCAAAAAATAACATCTGTCACTGCTTCCACTTTTTCCTCCTCTATTTGCCATGAGGTGATGGGACCAAATGCCGTGATCTTAGTTTTTTAATGTTGAGTGTTAAGCCGCTTTTTCACTCTCCTCTTGGATCCTCATCAAGAGGCTCATTTGTTCTTCTACACTTTCTGCCATTGAAGTGGTATTATCTGCATATCTGAGGTTGTTGATATTTCTCCTGGCAGTCTTGATTCCAGCTTGTGATTCATCCAGCCCAGCATTTTACATGATGTACTCTGCATAGAAGTTAAATTAGTAGTGTGACAGTACACAGCCTTGTCATACTCCTTTCCCAATTTTGAACAAGTCCTTTGTTCCGTGTCCTGTTGTAACTGTTGCTTCTTGACCTGTGTACAGGTTTCTCAGAGACAGGTAAGGTGGTGTTACCATCTTGTAAGACTATTACACTTTTGTCAAAACTAATAAACTAATCACTGGTATATTATTAAATAAGCTCTAGGCTGTATCTGGAATTGACTGATTTTTTTCATTAACATCCCCTTTTTGTTGTAGGACCCAGCCTAGGATTCACATTGTATTTAGTTGCCGGGTCTCCATAGTCTCCTCTTGTCTGTGACATTTTCTCAGTGTTTTCTTTGTTTTCATAATCTTGACATTCTTGAGGAGTACTGGCTAGTTATATTATAGGATGTTCCTGCCCCTGGGTTTGTCTGATGTTTTTCTTATCGTTAGACCAGGGTTATAGGTTTGGAGGAAGAATGCCACTGAGGTTGATGCCATTCTCACCACTTTGGGTGCGATGTCCATATAACATTATAGATGATGTCAACTTAACCTCTGTCACTTGGTTGGTCAGGTTTGCCCAATTTCTCCACTGTAAAAGTTATCCTTTTTCCTTTGCCAAACTCTGTTCTTTGGAAGTAAGTTATTAAGTCTAGCCTACCCTTTCAGGGAGGGATGAGGATTAAGCTTCATCTGGAGGGGGGAGTTTTCACATATATTATTTGGAATCCTTCTGTTAGGAAGAGTTATCTCTTGTTTCCCATTTGTTTACTCATTTTTTAAGTAAATAAATAGACTCCTGAATATTCACCAGTATGCACTCATGAATATTTTATATTTGGGGTTAAATCTAATACTGCATGATTTATTCTGTTGTTCATATTGTTCCAGCTTTGACCATTGGGTCAGTTCTCTTTGACATGTCCCCTTTTGCTTTTTGAGCACTTCCTTATTACTTTCTGGCACTACAAAAGCTATAGACTCCTCTTGCAAACCTAGTCCTAGACTCAGCCATTTCTCCAAGGAACCATGGTCCCTTCTGTTGGGGAATATTATTTGGAAACCAGGTTCTGGACTTGATGTGCTTATTGCTACCTGGAGTACTTTTGGTGATGTATGTAAAACTTATTATCAAACCCAGGTTCATGTGGAATTTTCTTCTAGAAGTTTTATAGTTTTACATTTTGCATTTAGATCTGTGATCCATTTTGAGTTAATTTTTATGTGAGTGTTGTCCTTTTTTTGTATATGGATGTCAAATTGTTCCAGCATAATTTGATGGCTATCTTTTTGCCGTTGAATTGACTTATGCCTCTTGGTTAAAAATCAGTTGACTATACATGCATGGGTGGCGGATGTTTGGGGGCTCTATTTTGTTACATTGATCTGTTGGTCAATACCATACTGTCTTAATTACTGTTAAGTCTTAAAATCAAGTATTGTACTTTTGTTTTATTAATCTTTAAAATCTTATGCTTTAAAGCTTTAAGTTTATTCCATGATACAAATTATTGTTCACTTTTTTTCCTACCAGTTTCTCCTGAGTCCATTGTCTATCCCATCTTCACTATGTCTTCAGTCAACACAAAAAGGTAAGGGTTGCTCTTATTTTAATGTTCAAGGTTTAATTATGAGTCCATTGGGTCTCTCTTTTTTTCTTACACTATTTAATTGAAGAGCATTTTTCTCTTCCGCATTGAAATATTTAGAATAGAAGATGAAATCAGACCCTCTCATAGAAACTTGATAAGAACTTGAATTAAGAGCAGGAAAAGACCTTTATGGGCTGGAATAACAGTAATTTCTTCAATTTTTGTATAATACCTGACCCATAATAATTTATATTCACTATTTCACTTATCCCCACAACACCCAGAAGCTTGATATTGTTATTACCATTTTCAGCAGAGAAAACTTTGTATTTCAGCCACAGTTGCACAGCTTTTAGATTACAAAGCCAAGGCTAGAATTCATATTTAATCAAAGCCCATTAGGCTGTATTCCCTCCTCTGTGTGATAACATACTGATAATAGTTCATGTTTAATGGGCACTTGGCATCTCATGGTATGGATACCATTATTACCCCATTTTACAGATGAGGAGACTGACCAGAGGAATAAGGAACTTGCAGCAACTCAATGCTGTTATAATTTCCAACTGAAGCTCCACACTGTCCTGCTCAAAACTAAAACTGGAACTGGGGGAGGCATGGATGCTTATATATATATAAGCATGTAAATACAAAAAAGCTCTGAGAATGAAGTTTCTTACAGTTTGAACATCTCGCTAGGCAGTGTGTTAAGTCACTTCAGTCGTGTCCGACTTTGCGACAGTATGGGCTATAGCCCACCAGGCTCCTCTATCCATGGGATTCTCCTGGCAAGAATCCTGGAGTGGGTTGCCATTTCCTTCTCTAGGGAGCTGGTCAGTAAGCAGCTTTGTTTCTTTTTTCCCTGTTTGATGATAAACATCTGAAGATAATGAGCAGGGTACTTCCTAGTAAAGTTTTCCTGCTCTTAGGGCATCTCACCATGTGGTCAGGTGGATAGTTTTTCCCCTTCAAAGACCATATTCCTAATTTCCTTCACCTTTTCCTTTTCTCATCTGTCTTCTATTTATTGAGGATCAAAACCTATCACAATTAGCTAACAGTGTGTAAACTAACCTAGCATAGGGAGATGTTAGACTGTTGGTTGAATCGTTTGAAATTTGCTCATTAGGTAGGACCCAAAAAGTCATATATCATCAGTTTCCTGAGGCTTAATCTGACTTTTACCTTAGGTAGATCACAGATTGTCTGGGTTTGAACTCTTACATTTGGTGAACATTTATAGAATACTGTGTGATATTGAGCTACACTGAATTTTAGAGATGTGAAGATAAATACAACATGCTCTGCTGTCAAGGAAGTCATGGTTAGAAGAGGATAGACATTTAAACAAATGTGTATAATAAAGTGTTAACATTGCTAGGCTAGAAGTAAAAATGCATGCAAGGATGGGAAGTGCTGAGTTACTTAGCAAAGGTTGTATAAGGTATAGAGTTAGTGACCTAGACAAGTGTTTTTTATATTATTGGCATTATTAGTATTGATAGTTTGTCACATCAATAAAAATTTAAGGGCATCACATCTAGCATTTTTTCTTAATGGAATAATACATCTCTCACATACTAAGTGTGTTTAGTGAATCTTTTTTTCCCAGTTATGTATGTGTATCTATTGGTCATGATGTGAAATATATTTCTCACCATGGGTTTGTCAAGTCATTATAAAAGCTATTTTCTAGTCAGATGATAAGAGGACAAGATTGGGTTAGCATAAAGCATTACATAGGGTATTTTTCTAGTTTTTTTTTTATTTATCAATGTGAGTTTCTGTTCGAACTTCTTGCTTTGGGTACTTGTTCCCCGAGCCTCACCCCCTTGCCTCTACTCTAGAGATTTCTATTTCTTTGATCTTTGGGAGAAGGTCATTTCATTGTAAGGCAAGGGTTACAAACTTAGTGCCTACAGAGACTGCAGCCAACTGGAGAAGCACACCCTAGCACAGTTGGAGCCTGTGCCAATAGCTCCAACTCTTAGCTCCCTTGATGAACAGGTCTAATGATCTTCCAATGTCTCTTGCAATATTGGAAATACACATTTTTAAGTGAAATCTCTAGATTTTAAAATATTCATAGCTAATCCAAACTCTGTGTGAGCCAATCAAAATATCTGCTAGCTGGATTTGGCCTATGGGCTCCAGTTTGCAACCTCTATAAGCCAGCCCCAGCATTGTCTCCTAAAGGGAAAAGATTGCCTCAACATCTATCCAGCTAAATTTTTTTTTGTCTAAGAATTTGAGACTAGTAGGGTGCAGAGAAGGCAATGGCACCCCACTCCAGTACTCTTGCCTGGAAAATCCCATGGATGGAGAGCCTGATAGGCTACAATCCATGGGGTTTTGAAAAGTTGGACACGACTGAGTGACTTCCCTTTCACTTTTCACTTTCATGCACTGGAGAAGGAAATGGCAACCCACTCCAGTGTTCTTGCCTGGAGAATCCCAGGGACAGGGGAGCCTGGTGGGCTGCCGTCTACAGGGTCGCACAGAGTAGGACACAACTGAAGCAACTTAGCAGCAGCTGCAGGGTGCTACTTTAGGTGTGTATTAGCTCACTCACTGCCCCATGCCCCAGTAAAAAGTTGTTGGATCGTAATATGCTGGTTGCTGGTGACTGACTTCCTGTGGGTCTGTGAGATCCAGTATTAGCGTCTACTTATATGCTGTGGCATTCCATGAATTTCTTTATGCCTGCATGGGTAAATATTGTCTTAAGATTTAAAAAGCAAGAAAAGATTAAGTGACATCAACTTATGAAGAAATCCTATGTATATGCATGTGATTTATTGTTGTTGTTTTTTAGTCACTAAGTCATGTCTGATGCTTTGTGACCCCATGAACTATAGCCCCCAGGCTCCTCTGTCCATGGGATTTCCCAGGTAATACTGGAGTGGGTTGCCATTTCCTTCTTCAGAGAATCTTCCTGACCCAGAGATCAAACCTGCATCTCCTGCTTAGCAGGTGGATTCTTTACCTCTGAACCACCTAGGAAACCCATGTACCTCTGATATTATAGATGAAATCCTTTCAACTTGGAGTTAGAAGACAGGAATTTGAGTCTTTCCATCATTCTTCCCTAATTACTTTACTTTGAGTTGACTACCGATCCTATCTTGAGTGGGCCTCAGGCTTCTCATTGTTTCTAGCCCTATTACTTAAAGTTATTATTGATAGAAAGCACTAAAAATTGAAAAGTCCTCTGCAAATGTTATATACATGTGTTTTATTTTCATTATATTTATCAAATGTGTTAAAATTATTAAATAACACTTACCACCTTTCTATTTTAAGATCTCTGGTTGAAGAACAGTCTTCTGTGGGATCCACCACATCACTAACTTCTTAAAACAAATCAACATACAGAAGAGTACTAATACCAGAGATTCAAACAAAGAAACCAAAGACCAGCTCATCATTGTGAGTAAATTTAAAACAAAGCTCCTCCTGTACATTGGTCTCACGTATAGAACCTGAAGTCTGACGTGTGGTCTTAGCCTAGTTACCAGGAGTTACAGATGTTCTGAGTTTGTAAATGCTACCTTTGCTGTTGTGGCAGCATTTAAAGCTAGTCAAGGATATTTTTGAACAGATAGTGTTGGGGAGTGCTGGCAGTTTAGTAGAATGCTAATGAATGAGTTGTCTTCGAATCAGGAAGATTATTGTCAATCTATAAGACTTAACAAGAAGAGCTGCATTAGATCTGGGTTTGGTGTATGATACCTGTGGGCCAAAGTTGGACCATGGCCTTTGAGCTAATAGCGTTTATATTCTTAAAAGGTTGGAAAGAAAAGGAGACGAATATATGTGGCCTGCAAAGCCTAAAATGTTTACTATCTGGCCCTTGGCAGAAAATTTGCAAACGCCTATATAGACAGTTCAAAATTTGGTGTTTTCAGTAGCCTTAAGCAATGCCTTATGAGACAGAATAGGAATTAATAAGCCTTGACATTGAATATCCCTGAATTCTCTATATTCATTAATTTATCTATGCTTTTCTTGAGCTTTTACTTTGTATTATACTTAATTTTTATCAACTCTTGGGGAAAATAATTTTAATATTTAATTTTTAATTTTATTAATATGTTAATTTAATTAATATTTAATTAAAATTAATTTTTCCTAACCATTTAAGGAAAAAAATGCTATCTAATGAATATATAAGTACTAAAATTTTGCCCTGCTTCTTTGAAATAAGGCTTTTTTAGGCCTCTCATATAAGAGCTTAATAAGGATGTTCCATTTTTCATCTTAGCTATAATATTTATGATTTCATCTTATTCCTTCTTAGAACTATGGGTCGAGCTAAAGAATCCTGGTGTGTTTTTTTCTGCTGTCCCTTCAAAGAGGCAACTTCATTTTATCACGATGGCATGTTAGGCTCTTTTCATTCTATTTTGTTGATGGGTAGAGAGGAAGAGTAACCAGACTTTCATTTATGTTTCACCTATACCAGCATAAAAGAAAAATAAGGGCAAATTTGAATGAGCAGACAAATTTACATGAACTAAATGTAGAGCAATCTGTGATGTGTTTAGATTGGCTACTTTCCTCTTCCAATTGTAGGATGCAGGTCAGAAACATTTCGGAGCCACCATGTGTAAGTCCTGTGGCATGATCTATGCTGCTTCCAACCCCGAGGACGAACTGCAGCATGTTCAGCATCACCACCGATTTGTGGAAGGAATCAAATACACAGTAAGTATTTAAAAAAAAAAAAAAGGTTGTTTCCAATTGTTCTAAAAGTGAAAATGCTTTAAAAGAGACATTCCTTTTGCCTAAATATAGAAAGATTTACATATCCAAAAATATTTTATCATCTGTAATTTTGTTGTGTGTTTAATATTTGAGACTGATGGTATTTTAGTTTTAATAGATGTGCCATTTCAAACTTTGTGTGCTAATATAAGAGAAGTTACTGCTCTTGGTTGAATGAACACCCTGCATCCTTACCTCTAGCTTTTGGAGCAGAGCTGAGCAGTCAAGATAGAAAACTCAAAGACTTGAGTTTCCCCTTTTCTCACTCCAGTTTTTTCTTTCTAGATAACCTTAGAAAAACAGCTTTCTTTGACTCCTCCAGGGTATTTCTTTGCTCTTCATGAAGTACCTTCCTACTCCATATACAGCGTGTTGTTGGGCTTAGCTTTATGATTGTACCTGCTACTCAAATGCATCCCCGTTTTTCATGTTTTTATTGCTGTAATTCATGCCTTCATAATATTTTTAGTCTGATTTATTAAAATTCTTCTTATCCTGCCCCTCCCCCACTTTCACACTGCTAATTCATGGTTTTTTCCTCTGTATTCCTACAAGGGGCTCTTATTTGACTTTGCCTTGTTTTATAATGGGCTTCCCTTGTGCTCAGCTGGTAAAGAATCTGCTGCAATGCTGGAGACCTGGGTTTGATCCCTGGATTGGAAGATCCCCTGGAGAAAGGAAAGGCTACCCACTCCAGTATTCTGGCCTAGAGAATTCCATGGACTATGGGGTCTCCAAGAGTCGGACATGACTGAGCAACTTTCACTTTCTTTTATAATAGATTATTTACGTGTCTCCCAACAGTATGTCAGCCCCTTGAGGACAGGAGCTTTGTTTCAGTCATCTTTTATTTCCCTTACCACATTCATGTAGTCGAATTTTATCTTTTTTTATATCATTCATTCATTTTTTTATCTTCTCCAAACCACATTATTTAATTTTTTTTTCCGCTTTAGATCAAAATGTGATTTTTTTCCCCCCCCTTTGGCAGGGCTGGAAAAAAGAACGTATTGTAGCAGAGTTTTGGGATGGGAAAATTGTGTTGGTCCTGCCACGTGACCCGAGTTATGCTATCAGAAAGGTATGAAACATTAGTTTTTCTTTTTAAGATGAAGTATAGTTGCTTTACAGTATTAGTTTTTTAGTCTTTGTTTTCTTTCTGTGCTCCCCATTCTCCACCAAAAAATCGACCTATATTGAAGTATTATATAAAATACCTTTGCTTATAGATAATCACTGTACATTGGTACAGGTGTTAGGATGACTTTCAAAGTAGTTCATAAAAAATTAAACTTACAATTACAAAACAAGTAAAGGTGTGTCAAGAAGAGATTAAAGAAAATAGATGCCTACATCTTCCATTTGTGAAAAATAAACTAAACTTTATAAGGTTGAAAAATTTAACAGCTCCAGGGTCTAATTCTTAGGTTGGTATTGCATTTGTTTCTTGGGCTGGATAGTTCACCCCAGTAGACAAGGGATAAAGCTGAAACAGAATCTTCCTACTCCCTGTTCCATTCAAGGGTGCTGAAAGTGATGTTTAAAATAGTTTCTTAAAACCCTGTTTCCAAAGTGGCAGAAACATGCCTCAGTAGTGGAATAATTTGGAGATGTGTATAAGAGACAGACACCCAACTGGCAGGCTCACTGACGGGCACACTGCCTGGCACGCCGAATGGCAGGCGCA
>SJXQ01003036.1:419441-436263 GCA_006408695.1 Aepyceros melampus | reverse complement strand
AACTGATAAACATACATATATATATATATATATATATATATATATGTATATATGTATATATATATATATATATTCTGTTATATTTTTAAAAACAAATTCATCTCTTTCGGTTTTTGACATCATTAGGTTGAAGATGTCCAGGAACTTGTTGATAATGAATTGGGCTTCCAGCAAGTTGTTCCCAAATACCCAAACAAAACCAAAACCTTGCTCTTTATCTCTGATGAAAAGAAAGTAGTTGGATGTTTAATTGCAGAGCCCATCAAACAGGTATGGTATGCTGTCTTAAAATTACTGGAGTAACATTTGAGCAAAATGAAGTAGTTGGGAGAAGTCTGAAGCATTTAAGAAGGCTACCATTAATGATCTTTTTCCTTCTAAAATATCCTTGACCATCTAGATAATTGAAGTCATTTATTTCTATTATGTCTGATATTTTGCCTTATATAAGCAGGATTTGTCAGTCTTAAGCTCATATAGTCTTTTATATACTTGGACTATAAAGTATAGTATTTTAAACAAGCTCAGTTATTGAACATGTGGCTTGGTGCAGGTTAATATATTTGGCAAAATGGTTGTTCAGTTCAGTCGCTCAGTCATGTCCAACTTTTTGTGACCCCTTGGACTGGCTTCCCTGCCAGACTTCCCTGTCTATCACCAACTCCCAGAGCTTGCTCAAATTCATGTCCCTTGAGTCGGTGATGCCATACAACCATCTTATCCTCTGTCATCCCTTTCTCCTGCCTTCAGTCTTTCCCAGCATCAGGGTCTTTTCCAATGAGTCAGTTCTTCCCATCAGGTGGCCAAAGTATTGGAGTTTCAGCTTCAACATCAGTCCTTCCAATGAATATTCAGGACTGATTTCCTTTAGGATTAAATGGTTTGTTCTCCTTGTAGTCTAAGGGACTCTCAAGAGTCTTTTCCAACACCACAGTTCAAAAGCATCAATTCTTTGGCGTTCAGCTTATTATACAGTCCAACTCTCACATCCATACATGACTACTGGAAAGACCATAGCTTTGACTAGACAGACCTTTGTTGGCAAAGTAATGTCTCTGCTTTTAAATATGCTGTCTAGGTTGGTCAAGCTTTTCTTCCAAGGAGCAAGTGTCTTTTAATTTCATGGCTGCAATCACTGTCTGCAGTGATTTTGGAGCCCAAGAAAATAGTCGATCACTGTTTCCATTGTTTCCCCATCTGTTTGCCACAAGGTGATGGGCCTGGATGCCATGATCTTAATATTTTGAATGTTAAGTTTAAATCCAGCTTTTCCATTTTCCTCTTTCACTTTCATCACAAAGCTCTTTAGTTCTTCACTTTCTGCCATAAAGGTGGTGTCATCTGCATATCTGAGGTTATTGATATTTCTCCTGGCAATCTTGATTCTAGCTTGTGCTTCATCTAGCCTGGCATTTCGCATAATGTACTCTACATAGAAGTTAAATAAGCAAGGTGACAATATACAGCCTTGACATATTCCTTTCCCGATTTGGAACCAGTCTGTTGTTCCATGTCCAATTCTAACTGTTGCTTCCTGACCTGCATACAGATTTCTCGGGAACAGGTTAGGTGGTCTGGTATTCCCATCTCTTGAAGAATTTTCCACAATTTGTTGTGATCCACACAGTCAAAGGCTTTGGCATAGTCAATAAAGCAGAAGCAGATGTTTTTCTCAAACTCTGTTGCTTTTTCTGTGATCCGGTGGATGCTCGCAATTTGATCTCTGGTTCCTCTGCCTTTTCTAAATCCAGCTTAAACATCTGGAAAATAATACATGGTTCATGTACGATTGAAGCCTGGCTTAAAGAATTTTGAGCATTACTTTGCTAGTGTGTGAGATGAGTGCAATTGTGTGGTAGTTTGAACATTCTTTGGCATTGCCTTTCTTTGGGATTGGAATGAAAACTGACCTTTTCCAGTGCTGTGGCCACTGCGGAGTTTTCCAGATTTGCTGGCATATTGAGTGCAGCACTTTCACAACATCATCTTTCAGGATTTGAAATAGCTCCACTATTCCATCTCCACTAGCTTTGTTCATAGTGAAGGTTCCTAAGGCCCACTTGACTTTGCATTCCAGGATATCTGGCTTTAGGTGAGTGATCACACCACGTGGTTATCTGGGGTCATGAGATCTTTTTTTAATAGTTCTGTGTATTCTTGCCACCTCTTCTTAATATCTTCTGCTTCTGTTAGGTCCATACCATTTCTGTCCTTTATTGTGCCCATTTTTGCATGCAATGTTCCCTTGGTATTTCTGATTTTCTTAAAGAGATCTCTAGTCTTTCCCATTCTATTTTTTCCCTCTATTTCTTTACATTGATTACTGAGGAAGGCTTTCTTATCTCTCCTTGCTATTCTCTGCATTCAAATGGGTATATCTTTCCTTTTCTCCTTTGCCTTTAGCTTCTCTTCTTTTTTCAGCTATTTGTAAAGCCTCAGACAACTGTTTTCTCTTTTTGCATTTCTTTTTCTTGGGGATGGTCTTGATCCCTACCTCCTATACAATGTCACAAACCTCCGTCCATAGCTCTTCAGGCACTCTGTCTTTCAGATGTAATCCCTTGAATCTTATTTGTCACTTCCACTGTATAATCGTATAGGATTTGATTTAGGTCATATCTAAATGGTTAATGGTTTTCCCTACTTTTTTCAATTTAAGTCTGAATTTGGCAATAAGGAGCACATGATCTGAGCCACAGTCAGCTCCCGGTCTTCTTTTTGCTGACTGTATGGAGCTTCTCCATCTTTGGCTGCAAAAAATATAATCATTCTGATTTCAGTGTTGGCCATCTGGTGATGTCCATGTGTAGAATCTTCTCTTGTGTTGTTGCACCAGGGTGTTTGCTATGACCAGTGCGTTCTTTTGGCAAAACTCTGTTAGCCTTTGCCCTGCTTCATTTGTACTCCAAGGCCAAATTTTTGCCTGTTACTCCGGATATCTCTTGACTTTCTACTTTTGCATTCCAGTCCCCTGTGATGAAAAGGACATCTTTTGGGGGTGTTCTAGAAGGCCTTGTAGGTCTTCATAGAACTGTTCAACTTCAGCATCTTCAGCATTACTGGTTGGGGCATAGACTTGGATTACTGTGATATTGAATGGTTTGCCTCAGAAACGAATAGAGTTCATTCTTTGTTTTTGAGATTGTACCCAAATACTGCATTTCAGACTCTTTTGTTGGCTATGAGGGCTACTCCATTTCTTCTAAGGGATTTTTGCCCATAGTAGTAGATATAATGGTCATCTGAATTAAATTCTCCCATTCCAGTCCATTTTAGTTCACTGATTCCTAAAATGTTGATGTTCACTCTTGCCATCTCTTGTTTGACCACTTCCAACTTATCTTGATTAATGGACCTAAAATTCCAGGTTCCTATGCAATATTGCTCTTTACAGCATTGAACCCTGCTTCCATCACCAGTCCCATTCACAACTGGGTGTTGTTTTTGCTTTGGCTCCATCCCTTCATTCTTTCTGGAGTTATTTCTCCACTGATCTCCAGTAGCATATTGGGTACCTGACGACCTGGGAAGTTCAGTATCATACCTTTCAGTGTCATATCTTTTTGCCTTTTAATACTGTTCATGGGGTTCTCAAGGCAAGAATACTGAAGTGGTTTGCCATTCCCTTCTCCAGTGGACCATGTTTTGTCAGGACCCTCCATTATGACCTGTCCATCTTCGGTGGCTCTACACAACATACCTCATAGTTTCATTGAGTTAGACAAGGCTGTGGTCCATGTGATCAGTTTGATTAGTTTTTTGTGATTATGGTTTTCATTCTGGGTGCCTACTCTCTGATGGATAAGGATAAGAGACTTTTGGAAGCTTTCTGATGGGAGAAACTGACGGTGGGGCAAACTGGGTCTTATTCTGATAGGTGGGGCCATGCTTAGTAAAGATGGGGAAGTAGAAGGACGTGCGCTCATCTTCTCCACAAGAACTCCAAAATTACAACTCGCTGCTGAACAAGCATTGACAACTCACTGCTGAACAAGCATCGACATTTTTTGGTTGGATCCCACCAAAAAAGGATACCTCGTGTCCAAGGGCAAAGGAAAAGCCCCAGTAAGACGGTAGAAGGGGTGAAATCGTGTTTAGAAGCAAACTCCATACTCACCGCAGATGCTCGGAAGGCTCAAACAAAACCTTGTGACACCAAGATCCAGAGACCCCACAGAGACTGAGCCAGACCTGCCCTTGAGTGTTGAGTGTGGAGATATGGGTCAGCAGTGGCTTGCCACAGTGGCAGGGGCTCTGCATGCAGCAGACCTGGGTCACACAACCTGTGGCATAAGCCCTCTTCGAGGAGGTCGCCATTAACCCCACCATAGAGCCACTGAGCAGATGCCCCACAAACTGTAGAACAATTACACCAAAGAAATTCTCACACTGTTAAGTTCTAGGACCCACAACAGATTGCCCAACCTGGGGATCTGGCAAAGGGAATGAGAAGCCCCAGGGATTTTGACTTTGGAGACCAGTGGGATTTGATTATAGAACTTAAACAGGACTGGGCAGACAAACTTATTTGCACAAAACCTTGTGTGCACCAGAATCCAGGGGAAAGGAGCAGTGACCCCATAAGAGACTGACCCAGACTTGCCTGTAAGTGTCCAGGAGTCTCCAGCAGAGGCTGGGTTGGTGGTGGTCTCCTGCAGAGTTGGGGACACTGAGTGCAGCAGTGCTTGCCTAGAACCTTTTGAAGGAGGTCGCCATTATCTTCCTTACCTCCACCATAGTTTGGCATCAGGTCAAACAACAGGGAGGGAACACAGCCTCACTCATCAACAGGAAAATTGGAAAGTTGTTGTTACTTGTCCCGTAATTAGAATCTACTTTGGACACTAATTAGCAGTGTTCTGGCAGAAGGGTTAGCAAATAATAACCCATGGGCTAAGTGTGGCCTTCCTCTTTTTTGTAAATAAAGTTTTATTGCCCCAGAGCCATGCTCATTCCTCTTCATATTATCTGTGGTTGCTTTTGTGCAACAGTGGCAGGGTTGAGTAGGTGCAGCAGAGACCACATGGCCCAAAGAGCCTAAAGTATTGACAGTTTGGTTCCAAACAGAAAGTTTGCCAACCCTTGTTCTCAAATAGAGATAATAGTTTTTGCCCTTCAAGGGGCTTACAGGGTAGTCTTAAGCTAGAGAGAATTATAGCTCAAATGTATTCTTTAACCTGACTTAATAATATCCCACACTTATGTCTCTTTACTTTTAAAAATACTTGTTTTAAGACATCTTGAAATGATGCTAGCATAAATTGGTCTTACTCATTCCCTGTTCATCCTTCATTTCTACCATCTTTCTCTTTCTTATTTTCCTTTTTTGTTTTTTTTCTGCTTTTCATCTCATACATATATATGAGTGGAGAAAGAAAAGCAGTTGGTTTGTATTACGGTCTGTAAAAGTAATCAGTTTGGCCTTTTCTTTCTTTGGTCTTAAGCGCACTGTTTATGTAGTGATAATAGGCAATACAGATTGTCTCTGATTTACAACTTTTCAACTCTGCAATAGTGTGAAAACCATAGACTTTCAGCAGAAACTACTTCGAGTTTTCATATTTTCCTGGGCTAGCCGTATGCACTTTTGTGATGCTGAGCAGCGGCAGAGAATGGCAGCTCTAGTCTACTAGGCGATCACAAGGGTAAACAAACAGTATACTTAACAACTGTTCTCTACATACAGCCATTTTGTTTTTCATTTTTAGTACAGTATCCAGTAATTACATGAGATATTCAGCGCTTTTTTTTCCTTTTTTTTAATTATCAATTTGATATTTATTTATTTGGCTGTGCCAGCTCTTAGTTGTAGCATGAGGGATCTTTAGTTCAGGATGTGAGTTGTACAGTTGATGCTACAACTGAGAGTTGCAGCATCTGGGATCTAGTTCCCTGACCAGGGATCCAACCCAGGCCCCCTACATTGGGAGCTCAGAGTCTCAGACACTGGACCACCAAGGAAGTTCCAGCCCTTTATTATAAATTAGGCTTTGTGTTCGATGATTTTGCCAAACTGTAGTCTAATGTAAGCACTCTTAGCATATTTAAGGTAAGCTAGGCTAAACTAAATCCCATGGGCGGAGGAGCCTGGTAGGCTGCAGTCCATGGGGTCGCTAAGAGTTCGACACAACTGAGCGACTTCACTTTCACTTTTCACTTTCATGCATTGGAGAAGGAAATGGCAACCCACTCCAGTTTCTTGCCTGGAGAATCCCAGGGATGGGGGAGCCTGGTGGGCTGCCGTCTATGGGGTCGCACAAAGTCGGACATGACTGAGTGACTTAGCAGCAGCAGCAACAGGCTAAACTGAGGTTTCGCAGGTTAGGTGTATTAAATCCACTCGTTTTCAAGGTACAGTGTTTTCAGCTTATAACCTATGTTTATCAGGATGTAACTGTTTTTAAGTTGAGGAATATCTATATAGCCAACTGACTGGTACTTGTACTCTTCTGTTCATTCTCATTTCAGAAGCAAAGTGTTCTTGATGGAAGTTAAAGTTTCACATACACCTAAGAACAGCTACAGTGTAAAACAGTGACAATAGCAAATGCTGATGTGGGTGCAGGGAAAGGAGGTTTTTTCATTCATTGTTGGAGGGAATGTAAAATATTACAGCCACTCTGGGAACAGCTTGGCAGTTTCTTAAAAATTTAATTATACATTTACCATATGACTCAGCAATCATAGTCCTGGGCATTTATTCCAGAAATGAAAACTTATGTCTACACAAAAACCCATAGCTGAATGTTTATAGCAGCTTTATTAGTAATAGCCAATAGCTGGAAACAACCAAAGTGTCCTTCAGTAAGTGAGTAATTAAACACACTGGTATATCCATACAGTGGACTATTACTTGGCAATAAAAAGGAAAAAACTGTTGATATATGCAACAACTTGGACAGGTTATCAAGAGCATATTGCTGAGTGAAAAAGATCCATTCTCAAAAGATCACATGCTGTATGAGTCCATTTATATGATATCCTCAAAATATCAGAGGAGAAGGCAGTGGCACCCCACTCCAGTACTCTTGCCTGGAAAATCCCATGGACGGAGGAGCCTGGTAGGCTGCAGTCCATGGGGTCACTGAGAGTTGGACACGACTGAGTGACTTCACTTTCACTTTTCACTTTCATGCATTGGAGAAGGAAATGGCAACCCACTCCAGTGTTCTTGCCTGGAGAATCCCAGGGACAGTGGAGCCTGGTGGGCTGCTGTCTTGGGGTCGCACAGAGTCGGACATGACTGAAGCGACTTAGCAGCAGCAGCAGCAGCAAAATATCAGAATTTTAGAGAACAGATTGTGGTTGCACAGCTTAGCAGTGGTGGAGGGGAGAAAATGGGTGTGATTATAGAGAGGTAGCAAGAGGAAGAGCTTCATGATAATGCAGTAGCTTTATATTTTGGTTGTAGTGATGGTTAAATCAATATTCAGATACGATGAATTATCACAGAATTGTCCCACCCATATTGTTCCCATGTTAATTTCTCAGTTTTGGTATTGTACTACAATTATGGAAGATGTAACCATTGGGGGAAATAGGGTGAAGGATACACATCCTCTGTGCCATTTGTCAACTTCCTCTGAATCTACAATTATTTCAAAATAAGGATTAAAAAAAACCTTAAAATACCAATTTCATTGTTTATATGCAAAAACCTCTAGTGTTATTAATTTTTTTTAGGATATCATATATACCCTTTGGGATGCAAAGAATGGGAGAAGCTTATGTGCTTTATTAAGAGTCTGAATTTTATTATTTTTTTTAAATCAATAAGGAAGTTTCACATTGGTATAATACACTAGTTTGTGGGAATATCTCAACACCACTATCATTTTTCTGCATTAATTGAATATAATTGGCCAAGAATTCAAGAAATAGCAAAGAACTTAAACATTTTTATGAAGGTGGAATAAGATTTATTTGAGATACTTCAGTTTTGTTTAAAAGGAAATGTGAGCTCAGCTGCACCATTGTCTCTAATGCCTCTGTGTGTCACTGCAGGCCTTCCGCGTGCTGTCTGAACCAACTGGCCCAGAAACCCCAAGCTCTAAAGAGTGTCAGAGGGCTTGGCAATGTTCAGATGTACCGGAGCCTGCAGTGTGTGGGATAAGTAGAATCTGGGTCTTCAGACTGAAAAGAAGAAAGCGCATTGCACGACGACTGGTAGACACTCTCAGGTAAGAAGCAAAGTTGGTTAGACCCAGGTTAGCTCTCCCAGAAGCTTTCCTGGCTCATGACCAAAGGGAATGATGTTGGTCTGTGTAAATACTACCAAAGTCAGGCTGAGGCAGTGCTGACACTGAAAAGAAAAAAACTACTAGGTGTACTCAGTTTTGCACACAGTATTCCAAGTGTGAAATATTCTAGACCAGTGCTTTTCAAACTACCTGTAGTCAAAGACTGGATTTTGTTATAGACCAACACATTAATAAAATAAAGATAAATTGCTAGGAAATGAAAAAGAAGGCAAACAAATAGAAAATACAAGTCCAACTTTTTATTAGATTCAACAGATGTAAAATTAATTTAAATAAATATAACCTATAAAAACAAAAGAGAGGTTTAAAAAAGAATTGTAGAAATTGTTTATTGATGTGTGACTAGATGATTAATAGAGACTTACTATAACACGAATGTAACTAAATGTAAAAGTGAATTAGCAAGACAACCCAGAGAATAGTTATTTACAAATCATTTATCTAATTAGTAAAAGTCTAGTATATCTAACATATATAAGAGAACTCTCACCCACACATACCTTAAAAGGGGAACAGTGAGAAAAGTTGGTGTCTGTGAAGATTTTTGTTTGTAGTTAATTGTGAAAGAGAGAGAGAGAGAGTGTGTGTGTGTGGAGAGAGAGAGAGTTTGTGTGTGCGCACGCATGCGCACCACTCAGTTTTTGTCCGACTCTTAGCTACCCCATGAGCCCACCAGACTCCTCTGTCATGGGATTCTCCAGGCAAGAATACTGGAGTGGGTTAGCCATTCCCTTCTCCAAGGGATGTTCCCAACCCAGGAATTGAACCCAGGTCTTCTGTACTGCAGGAACACTCTTTACCATCTGAGCCACCAGGGAAGGCCATGGAGAATACCAGTATTTAACCTGGTTCTACTAGGCAGTAGTCCAGTGCTTCTCAAATAGGAAAGTGCCTGTGAACAGCTTGGGGATCTTGCTCAAATGCAGGTGTGATTCAGTAGATTGGGGTGGGCCTGAGAGGCTGCATTTCTAACAAGCTCTTGGCTGATGCTGAATGTTGCTGTATGTAGGTAATACTTTGAATACTAAGGCAATAGATTGTAAGCAGTGATAAAAATAAAGTTGCAAAGGAGAAATATAAAACAATCATTTGAGAACATATCTTCTCACACACTTGGGTTGGAGATACAGGTAACATAATTGGCAGCTCTGCTGTATACGAAGAGCCTAATCATCTTTCTCTACAGGCAATGTATGTTTTAAATCCTCACAAGTGAACAGTATTATTCCTAATTGTTTTGCATCAGAAGCAGCTGAGGCTCAGATAGGATTATTAGTACAGATTACAGTGATGGAGATAGTAAAAGGAGAGTTAGGACTCAAAGCCACAGATCTAATAATACTCTTTCTGTAGCTCAAACCATCATTCATGAAGACAAAGAGATCTGCTTAATCAATATTTTGCTTTGGAGTCTAGTATATATAGCAATATACTTTTATTCAATTATATAGTAAGTATACTTGAAGCTGATATCTTGTCATTGAATCCAGTTCTTTTTTATTTTGAAGTAATTTCACATATGAAAGAATAGGAAGAGTAGTAAAAAGAACACCCTCAGTATCTTTGTCCAGATTCTTTTTTATTTTCTTCCTGAATTATTTTAAAGTAAGTTACATATAATATGCCTCTTTACCCCCTTAGTACTTCAGTATGTTCAAGTATATTCTGTTACATAAGAACAGCTCAGTTACCAAATTTGGGATATTTAATATCTAATGTATAGTCCATATTTCAGTTTTGTTATTTGTCTCGAATGCCCTTCATAGCATTTTTTTTTCCTCTTCAGGATTACATATTGCTTTTAGTCATAATATCTCTTTAGTCTTCATCTTCCTTAACCTGTAAGTTACTTAGCCTTTCTTTGTCTTTTAGGACTTAGACGAATTTGAAGAATAAGGCCAGTTATTTCATAGAATACCCCTCAGTTTTGTTGAATTCTTTCAGCTATTTCACTTTATTGCTTTTAATCCCAGTTGAGCTGGATCAAGGAGAGTTGCAGTCAAAATGTAGTCAAAAGACAAAATAGGTTTTGCCTTCTTAAAGCTCTGAATGTGTGATGTAGTTAAAAAGAAAATAGTTATTGGTTAAAATTGTTGGGTTTTTTTTGTAATTATCTGTGGTTTTTAATTAGCAATACTATTTCATATCAGTAGCTTATTATTACCATGGATCACCTAGAGTCAGCTGGATGGTTTATATGGTTCTCTTTGCCTCTCAGCAGAACTTTTTATGGGCCTTAGTTTTCTCACCTGTGAAATGATACCATTAAACTTCTGCCCCCTAAAATATAAGACATTGAGTCATTTTACCACTTAATAAAATGATTTTAACTAAGAATATTTAAAAAGATTGAAGGGCTTCCAGGTGACTCAGTGGGTTTTTTTGTTTTTTGTTTTTTGTTTTAAACTCATTCCTGCCAATGCAGGAGACAGGAGTTTGATACCTGGGTTAGGAAGATCCCCTGGAGTAGGAAATGTGAACCCACTCCAGGATTGCCTTGGAAATCCCATGGACAGAGGAGCGTGGAGGGCTACAGTCCATGGGGTCGCAAAGAAGTTAGACACGACTTAGTGACTGGAAAACAAAGAGACTGAAGTTTTTTTAACTAGATTGCTTTAAAATATTGTGCTCATGTTTTAATCAAAATTTAAAGTTGGTTCCACTGTTAAATTGTCTTTTCCTCTTTTTAGGAATTGCTTCATGTTTGGCTGTTTTCTCAGCACTAATGAAATAGCATTTTCTGACCCAACACCAGATGGCAAGTTATTTGCAGCCAAGTACTGCAACACACCTAATTTCCTTGTGTACAATTTTAATAATTGAAACCAATTTCAACTATAGAACAATTACTGTGTGAATGAGTTCTGACAGCCTATTATCATAAAATACAAACTGTTTAACAAATAGCAAGTATCTAGGGATACAAAGAAAGGAAAAATCTTTAATGTATACTGACTAGCACTCTGAATCCTTAATTATGAAACTTTGTAGCTATAGCTGGAAAATTATTTCTCTTCTGTGTAAGAACATTGGTTTTTCATAGAATTTGACCAGTTATTTATAAAGTATACTTTGAGGCCAGAATTACTTCATGCCTGATCAGAAAGTTTAATGACAGATAAATTTCCATTCCCATTTTTTAAAAGTAACTGCTGATTTTATACACAAAATTCTCATTTTATAGGTTCTTGGCTGTAGCAACTCAGTTTGAGTATTGTTAAAGTATTCTGAATTCCCAATTTGTACCAGGGAAAGATGTAAGGAATAAGATTTCCATGTCCTTCTGTATAGAACAGAATTTAGAGCTAAATATTTTTTCATTTTAAAAATCATCATTCAGAAAGCACACTTCAGAAATAATTAAAATTAAACTTTGTAATTGCACTATTGTCATTTCATTAATTTTTGGTGTTTGTGCTACTTTTCTTTAGTGAACTTATTACTGGTGATTGGTGTCTAACAAAATGGATACTCAGTTGGATTAGATGATTCATATGGTTAGATTTTAAATCTAACAGGTTTAAAATTTAAATTTAACAGAACCAAGGTTAATAAATATGTCTAGGCTGATGGGCCACAGAACATGATGACTTTATGTAAATATACCTAAATATGGATACATTTTTCTAATATAATTCATGGATACTTACTTTGAAAAACAAAGAATCTAACAGGTTTAAAATTTAAATTTAACAGAACCAAGGTTAATAAATATGTCTAGGCTGATGGGCCACAGAACATGATGACTTTATGTAAATATACCTAAATATGGATACATTTTTCTAATATAATTCATGGATACTTACTTTGAAAAACAAAGAATTATTCAGCTTTTTTTATTATTATAAAGTCATGTAGCTTTACTCTGACAGTAAGACTCTAGGGAAGTAGTGTCCAGGTCCTAACTGTAGAATCTGTTCTGCTACATTCTTTTATTTGCCTTTAAGTTAATAGTTCTAAAATTTTAAAGTTTGGTTTCTAAAAAGACTGTGAAAGTGTTGAAATGTGTATAAATTTTCCAAACATTTTAATGCTAGTTTCTGTACTGCTGTGTTTAAAAATTGTCAGAAATATTTTATTTTAAAACTTTATTAACATTATTTTGCTCAATGCCTTTATGATGAATCAATTAAAATTCTTTTCTGTATTATTTTTCTAGTCTCTTATTCAGTTGAATGTACTGATTTTCATTTTAGTTTGTGGTTGTAAAAATAGTACATATTCTTTATAAAAAAATTATATCTACACAACAACCTGCACAGATACTTATAGCAGCTGTTGACCTAAAACATATAGACTGCCACTTAGCTTTCTAGCAAAAATGAGTTTATTCAACATCAGCAAAGAATCACACTTCAGGGTTTGCAGCCATATTGATCCTGTTCAAGTCCTCAGTGAAAACATGGAGAAAACTCTTAAAAGAGAGAAAGAGGAAGTTGGGAGGCAATAGTAAACAGTCCTGCACTTAGCACTGGGTGAGTTGTGACCGTGTCTCATTGGCTGAGCTGTTGCTAGGTGAGAAAGTCCGCTTCTTTTTGGGCTCTGCTGTCTTCATAGGGCATGCATGAGATCTCCCCCTTCTAATCTTACAACTTTATTTCTTTAATAGTAATTTTATTTTGATTAGAAATTTGTTTCCAAAATAAATTTTTATTTTTGTCACACAAAAGTATATGAAAAAAAATTCTAAAATAATCTACACATTGCTAATGTCGTTCAGTTGCTCAGTCGTGTCCAATCTTTTCAACCCCATGAATCGCAGCACGCCAGGCTTCTCTGTTTATCACCAATTCCCGGAGTTCACTCAGACTCATGTCCATCAAGTCTGCAATGCCATCCAGCTATCTCTGTCGTCCCCTTCTCCTCCTGCCTCCAATCCCTCCCACCATCAGGGTCTTTTCCAATGAGTCAACTCTTCACATGAGGTGGCCAAAGGACTGGAGTTTCAGCTTTAACATCAGTCCTTCCAATGAATATCCAGAACTGATCTCCTTTAGAATGGACTGGTTGGATCTCCTTGCAGTCCAAGGGACTCTCAANTGGAGAAGGCAATGGCAACCCACTCCAGTGTTCTTGCCTGGAGAATCCCAGGGACGGCGGAGCCAGGTGGGCTGCCGTCTATGGGGTCACACAGAGTCGGACACGACTGAAGTGACTCAGCAGCAGCAGAGAAGAGTCAAGGAAGAGATGCTATGATAGTCAAATAGATGAAAGAGAAATATCCTATATCACTTACATGAAATCTTAAAGAAAGATACAAACAAGCTTTGGCATTTGTTAGCTGGCTTAACAAAGAAATATATTGGAAATCCCCTTATCTTCTGCTGCTTACCCTGAAGAATGAAGTTAGTGTTGTCAGAAGAATACATAAAATTACATACCAGGACAAAAAAAAAAGGATCAGAAACCAAGTCGCTCTTTTATCCCCAAATCTTCACAACTCAAGTCTACAATAGTACCTTTACCTATTTTGATCCATATTAGTTATTTTTAAAAGAAATAACTAGAAAGATGATGACTGCTCCTAACTGCTTCTAGCTGAAAGGCCTGCCCTGAGAAGTATCAGTCCAGGCTTCTTTCGAAAGAGACAGGGTCATGCTAATTATCCCAAGAGGTTTCACATTTTAAGAAGGCCACAAAGTATTGTTAGGTAAGCATGTAATGAGCATTTAGCACGGCTTCCTTCGAGTTGTATTTTATAGTGTATGCACACTTTCCTCTGCATCCATTTCCTTTGATGAGTCATTATGCTCATGCTTATATTTATACATCTCTATTCAGTGAGTCCCCGAAATATAAACCTTCGAGTTGCAAACTTTCAGAGATCAGAATGTGTGCTCTCATGTCCAATCAATAAGTTAGTTCACATGTCCGGCGTACATTGTCACGTGTGTGCATCCTCTACAAGTGATCATGCTGTGTGCAAGCAGAATAGTACAGCATCTTTATTTCAGGCCCAGGATGTCCCGAAGCAAGCATAAAGTAGCAGTGATGTAGCTGGTACAATGTAGTCAATTGTGTTAGCGGGGTACCTAGGGTAACTTTGTTGGACTTACAAAACACTCTTAGGATGGACCTCGTTTGTATGTAAGGAACTTACACATCAGACAGCATTTAGATGACAAAAAACAAAAACAACAATTATTACAATCAATAATGGAGGTTTTCAGTTTATGGCATCTTCCCTTCTCCAGTTTATTGCCAGTCAACATATTTCATGTTGAAGTTTTGCTTCAATAAAATCCCTTTCGCAATAACCCTCTTATTATTTCCATTTTTGAAATTTTAGGGAAATCTGGAGCTGTGTGCTTGACATAATACTGAGGCCAAGCTTACAAAAGGACTGGAAATTCAGGCTCTAATCACCTCGAGGCAATATGCAAGATGGATATTATGTAATTAAATTCCACAGCAAAGAGGCTAACATTATGTTACTGAGTGTCCTCAGGTTTTAATGATGTGCCTTTTTGAGGGTGGCACTTAACACAGATCTTAAAAAGAATGATTTATTACTGCAAAGTCAGCTTAATTTCAGGACTATATCTTTGGAATAAAATTAAGAAAACTCTTGTACAAATCAAGAAAATAAAGCCACATCTATATTAAGATGTTAAGAAATGCTAATTCCTTTGTAAATGAAGCCAGTTCATTCTCGTCACTGGCAGAGAAAGGCAACTTTCAGAAACACTTCTGAGCCAGTTTTGAGAATGTTCAGATGGAAAAATACTCCAAGCAAGAGATCTTATCACCTTTGGAGAAATGGGAATATTTTTGAGCTCTGTTCTTGGGACAGTGCCAGTCTTGAGTATTAAAGTTATATTTAATATGCCAGAATAGGTATGTATGTAAATGAGTATTTTACCTCAAAGTATTCATCTTTACTAAACCTGTTTACTGCCTACTTATTCTGCTTTTTGAGCTTATTAAGCTCTCTTTAGAGATGAATTTTAAAGAATTGTCTTTAGTATCATGAGAAAATCAGGCCCAGTCATTGCATATTTTTATTTTCTAAAATATCTTTTTGATATGCTGTAAAAATCACATGCCATAAAATTCACTCATTTAAAATATAGTTTTGTGGTTTCAGCATATTCATAGAATTGTGAAACCATCACCACAATCAAGTTTAGAACATTTTTGTCACCACTCCTCCAAAGAAACCCCATATCCATTAACAGTCGCCAGACCTGCCACCAATGGCACCCCACTCCAGTACCCTTGTCTGGAAAATTCCATGGATGGAGGAGCCTGGAAGGCTGCAGTCCACAGGGTCACCGAGGGTCAGACACAACTGAGCGACCTCACTTTCACTTTTCACTTTCTTGAATTGGAGAAGGAAATGGTAACCCACTCCAGTGTTCTTGCCTGGAGAATCCCAGGGACAGGGCAGCCTGGTGGGCTGCCATCTACGGGGTTGCACAGAGTCAGACATGACTGAAGTGACTTAGCAGTAGACCTGCCACAAACCCAACTCACCCTTGCCCTATGCAAGTGCTAACCAGCTTTCTGTATTTGCTTACACTGGACACTTTATATAAAGACAATCATATATTAATAATATGTGACGTTTTTGTGACTCACTTCTTTCACTTAGCACAATGTTTTCAAAGATCCTATCTATTGTAGCAGGCTTCCTATGGTGCTAGTCATAAAGAAAATGCCTGCCAATGCAGGAGATATGAGACTTGGGTTCCATTTTTAAGTAGGGAAGATCCCCTGGAGTAGGAAATGGTAGCCCACTCCAGTATTCTTGCCTGGAGAATCCCATGCACAGAGGAGCCTGGCAGGCTACAGTCAACAGGGTCACAAAGACTCAGACATGACTGAGCACAGAGACATCTATTGTAGCACATGTCAGGGACTTCATTCTTTGTTATAGTCAAATAATATTCTGCATATGCCACATTTTATTTACCCATTCATCTGTTAATGGACATTTGGGCTGTTTTCACATCTTGGCTATTATGAATTATACTGAATATGAATATCCAAGCCAGGCTTCAGCAATACGTGAACCGTGAACTTCCTGATGTTCAAGCTGGTTTTAGAAAAGGCAGAGGAACCAGAGATCAAATTGCCAACATCCGCTGGATCATGGAAAAAGCAAGAGAGTTCCAGAAAAACATCTATTTCTGCTTTATTGACTATACCAAAGCCTTTGACTGTGTGGATCACAATAAAGTGTGGAAAATTCTTCAAGAGATGGGAATACCAGACCATCTGTCCTGCCTCTTGAGAAACCTATATGCAGGTCAGGAAGCAACAGTTAGAACTGGACATGGAACAACAGACTGGTTCCAAATAGGAAAAGGAGTACGTCAAGGCTGTATATTATCACCCTGCTTATTTAACTTCTATGCAGAGTACATCATGAGAAACGCTGGGCTGGAAGAAGCACAAGCTGGAATCAAGATTTCTGGGAGAAATATCAATAACCTCAGATACGCAGATGACACCACCCTTATGGCAGAAAGTGAAGAGAAACTAAAAAGCCTCTTGATGAAAGTGAAAGAGGAGAGTGAAAAAGTTGGCTTAAAGCTCAACATTCAGAAAACGAAGAT
>SJXQ01003036.1:323317-418608 GCA_006408695.1 Aepyceros melampus | reverse complement strand
ACGCTGGAGCCGATTATACAGAGTGAAGTAAGCCAGAAAGAAAAACATCAATACAGTATACTTACACATATATATGGAATTTAGAATGATGGTAATGATAAACCTGTACGCAAGACAGCAAAAGAGACACAGTTGTATAGAATGGCCTTTTGGACTCTGTGGGAGAGGGAGAGGGTGGGATGGGTTGGCAGAGTGGCAATGTAACATGTGTGATATCATAAGCGAAACGAATTGCCAGTCCAGGTTTGATGCAGGATGCAGGATGCTAGGGACTGATGCACGGGGATAATCCAGAGAGAGGGTGTGGGGCGGGAGGGTGGAGGTGGGGGTCGGGATTGGGAGTTCATGTACACTCATGGCTAATTCATGTCAATGTGTAACAAAACGAATACAGTATTGTCAAGCAAAACAAACTAAAAAATAAAAATTAATTAAAAAAAAAAAAAAAGAGCTCTGGTGGGCTTTAAGCCATTTTAGGAAGAAGCCTTAAAAATGTTTTGATGCATCATTCTAGAGAAAGCCTTGAGTGAACTGACCATTATATGGTTGTAAACATTTTAATATTTTAAATCAGTCACACTCTTTTAGTCATAATTCGTACAATAAAGTAGGGTTAAAAAAAGACTTTCCAATAATGGCTCACTGTCACTGTTCTAAACATATTCTCTTCCTTCCCTAATTTAGGCCCTAATGTACTATGGAATTTCTTTTTTTTTTTTTTTTTAAGATTTTTAATCTCTATCCTTGGTGACAAACACATTTTGATATAAACATTCCTCAAAGGACATTGTTGGTTAGAATATCAGTACTGAATCTAAAATATACAAACACATATACACATGCACATACACACTTGAAAGCTACAGAAAATGTACAACGCTGTGGCCCTGAGAAATTCTTACAACTTGAAAATCTAAGACGGTGGCTCAGGAGAAACAAAAAGGCAAAATATGCAGCATTTTAATCCACTGGACCTTGATTGGTGTAGTTTTAAAATAGCTATATTTATAGCTACTTAGTGTTTTGTACTTTTTACAGAAAGATAGAGCTGAACACAGTGAGCTTCTTCAAGGCCAGGGACCCAGTCTTGGCAGAGACTCAACTGCCCCAGAAAAAGACTAAGAAAGTGCTCCGCATGGCCACAGGAAACCCTGGGAGAGAAATACACAAACTTCGGTATTCCCAGTTTCTTTAGGTCCTAAGAGACCAGAAAGGGCTTCCCTCATAGCTCAATTGGTAAATCATCTGCCTGCAATGCAGGAGACATAGGTTTGATTCCTGGGTCGGGAAGATCCCCTGGAGAAGGAAATGGCAACCCACTCCAGTATTCCTGCCTGGAGAATCCCATGGACAGAGGAGCCTGGTGGGCTAGTCCAGGGGTCGCAAAAGTTAGAGACAACTTATGAACTAAACCACTGCCGAGAGACCAGAAAAGCTAAGACAGAGAAGATGCCATGTGACTTTGACCAAAGAAACATACAATCCCAAACCTTTATTGTTTCAAACTCTTAGGATTCTGGGAAACCAGTGTTTACTTTCAGTGCCCCCTAGATCTGAGCTGTGATGTGCTGTCAACAGAGCTTGTACTTGTCAGCTTTATTCACTGATGCAGCTCTGTGTTTTAAATTTTGTTTTGCTATTTTTTATCTCAAACTGTTGAGATCTCCAGAAGACTCTTGAATCTAAGTTTACTCTCCACTTAAAAAATAGTTCATTTCACATATAACTTGATTTCTTCTCCTGTGAGGGGATTAATCCCAAACTGGTATGCCTCCCACTAGGACATGAGAACCAAAAAAATCAGAGTCATAGATCATTCCCTAGAGATATAGACTATGTCAGTGGGCGTGCTCAGTTGTGTCTGACTCTTTTGCAACACCATGGACTGTAGCCCACCAGGCTCCTCTGTCCATGGGATTTCTCTGGCAAGAATATTGGAGTGGATTGCCATTCCCTTCTCCAGGGGATATTCCTGACCCAAGGATCAAACTCACATCTCCTGAGCCTCCTGCATTGGCAGGCGGATTCTTTATCACTGATCCACCTGGGAAGACCTAGACTATTTCAAGGTGATAAGCAAAACCATTAAGATGTTGACCTATTCATTAATACAAAGAAGTGTGTGTGTGTGTGTATATATATATATATATATATATACACACACACATACATACATACATTTTCTTTACTAAATAAGCTTTCAGAAAAGAATAAAAATGTTAAGATTAAATCTTGCTTACAGAGATGTGCAGGTCCTTTCACTGTAATTCTCACACTTCGACTTCCCAAAGGAACAGCAATCACATTTTCTTCCCCTAGGAAAGAACACAAGACAAATGTAATAACACTTCTGCACTAAAGGCCCATTGAAATAAGCAACTCAATCAAAACTAAGGGCTGTATGAAGTGTTCTTAATTATATTTCATTTCCAGCTTCAGTCAGGAAATCTTCAGAAAATGGCTATTGTGCCTAAGGTATATTAATACATGCACATAATTTCATTTAAATATTGGGTTGGCCAAAACATTCTTTTTTTATGTAAGATGGCTCTAGTAGTGCTTAGTTGTCTTTAACTTCATTAGAAACAATTTTTTTAGACTGTATTAAGACAGCTGTCATATCAGTGTGCATTTAAAAAAATAACTTAGAAAACTGGTGAATTTTTGTGTAGCCATGTTAATAATAAAGATGGAAGAAAAAAAGCAACATTTTCAGCATATCATGCTTTATATATTATTTCAAGAAAGGTAAAAACACAACTGAGAAGCAAAAAAAGATTTGTGCAGTATATGGAGAAGATGCTGTGATTAACTGAATGTGTCAAAAGTGGTTTGTGAAGTTTTGTGCTCAAATTTCTAGCTGGACAATGTTCCATGATCCAGTAGATCAGTTAAAGTTGATAGCAATAAAATAGAGTTATTGAGAACAATCTACGTTATACCACGTGGAGATAACCAACATACTCAAATATCCAAATCAAGTGTTGAAAATCATTTGCACCAGTTTAGTTATGTTAATCATTTTGATGTTTGGGTTCCACATAAGTTAAGCAAAAAGAATCTTCTTGACTCTGCATGTGATTCTCTTCTTAAATGTAACAAAAAGTCCCATTTTTAAAAACAAATTGTGACAGGCAATAAATAGGGGATGCTGTACAATAATGTGGAACAGAAGAGATCATGGGGCAAGGGAAAAGAACCCATCAATAACACCAAAGGCCTATCTTCATCCAAAGAAGGTGATATTGGGTGATATGGTGGAATGGGAAGGGAGTCCTCTATAATGAGCTTCTTTCAAAAAACCAAATTATTAATTCCAACAAGCAATGCTCCCATTAGACCAACTGAAGACAACACTCAATGAAAAGTGTCCTGAATTAGTCAACATAAAACCCATAATTTTCAATCAGGATAATGTAAAGTGCATGTTTCTTTGATGACTAAGGCAAAAACTGTTACATCTTGGCTGGGAAGTTCTGACTCATCCGCCATATTCACCAGACACTGCTGCTTCGGATGTCCCTTCGATTTGGTCTTTACGATACTAGCTTCAGGGAAAAATTTTCAATTCCCTGGAAGACTATAAAAAGCACCTAGAACAGTTCTCTGCTCAAAAAGATTAGAAGTTTTGAGAATATGGTATTATGAAGTTGCCTGAAAAATGGAAGAAAGTAGTGGAACAAAATGGTGAATACATTATTCAATAAACTTCCTGGTGAAAATGAGAAATGTTTCTTTTACTTTAAAACAAACTGAAGGTTCATGTACACTCGTGGCTGATTCATGTCAATGTATAGCAAAACGAATACAATATTGTAAAGGAAAACAAACTAAAAAATAAAAATTAATTTAAAAAAACTGAAGAAAAAAAAACTGAAGGAATTCTTTGGCCAATCTATTTTTTAAAAATATTAAAGAAAAATTTAAATAAATGCACTGATCAACTTGAGTGAGTCCACAAACTAGGGCCCTAAGGTCATACTCATTCATTTGAGGTTGCTTGTGCCCTAAAAAGGCAGAGGTGAGTAACTGTAACAAAGACAATACGGCTCACAAAGACTAGTATACTTACTACATGGTTCTCTGCCAAAACGCTTTGACAATATCTGGCCAAGATAATTTTTTAATGGAAATCAGGGGCCCCTGGCCCCTCAAAAAAAAATAGATTTTTTTTCATGCTGTTACTCATTCTGAAGTTAATTTTCATGACCACATAATAATCCAGGGGTATATGAAATTCTATCCCCCAGTCTATTTGATCATCAAGTCTATGACTAAATGATACTAATCCATCATCAACAATAAGAATTATTTCAAGCAGATGTTGTGTTTTCTTTGTTTAACTTACAGAGAAGAGTTTTTGATAGCCTCTGGGTGAAGTTCTTGAATCAAAGGATGTCACTATGTTTATTGACTTGTTTATAAGTTTTATCAAATAAAAAACTTTTTACTATTAAAATTAGAAAATTCAAAAAGCACTGCAGACAAAATAAAGCTATTTCCAATCCAACTGCCCAGAGATCACTTCTACCACTGTGATAAATATCCTTTCCTGATTTTATATTTGTTTGTTTTTGACACACATACATGTAAAAAAATGAACACTATTTAAATGCTCACTATTTTGGGAGGCGTTAGATAAACAGTGATACGTCCAGGCTAAGGATCTTTTCAACCTAGGGATTGAGCCTGTGTCTCTTGCATCTCCTGCATTGACAGGTGAATTCTTTACCATTAGCATCACCTAGGAAGCCCTGAAGGAATACTCTGCAACTGATAAAAGTAACAATAGGAAGCCACATTACTTGATGTGGAAAGACTGCTAACATATATACTGATTCATGAAAAAAGCAAGTTAATATATGTTTTTACCCAGTGTTATCTTAGAAAAGTACAATCCTTTGTTTTCCTGGTAGTTGGATCTCTTGTGAATGTATCCTCAAGCAGCATATTGCTTAATTTTGCTTGTTTGGGACCTTGATTAAAATAGAAAGAAACTACATACATATGTGTATATTCTTACATGATTTGCTTTTCTTTGAACAATGCTGTTTATTTGAAATCAAGTCATGTTGATGAGCCTAATTGTCCTTCATTCACTTTCACAACTGTACACAACATAATAGTTAAATTGAACATCTTTGAATCTCCTTTTCCAGGAAAAAAAAAAAAAGAAAAAAGCAAGTTAAAAAATAATTACATGGCCAACTATTTCTTGAATATGATGCCAAAACCACAGGAAACAGATGAAAAACATAAACTGGACTCCATCAAAATTAAACTTTTCCACGTCAAAGGGTACTATCAATAGAGTGAAAAGGCAAGACATGCAGTGGGAGAAAATATCTGTAAATCATGTACCAAATAAGGGGTTACTATTCAAAACAGATACAGAGTTTCTACAACCCAACAACGACAACAAAAATAACCCCAATTCAAAAAGTGGGCAAAGGACTTGAATAGAATTTTTCCAAAAAGGATATGCAAATTTCAATAAGCACAAAGAAACAGGCTCAACATCACTAATCATTAGGGAAATGCAAATCAAAACCCACAAAGAGATATCACTTCACACTCACTGCTGCTGCTAAGCCGCTTCAGTCGTGTCCGACTCTGCGACCCCATGGACGGCAGCCCACCAGGCTCCCCCGTCCCTGGGATTCTTCAGACAAGAACACTGGAGTGGGTTGCCATTTCCTTCTCCAATGCACGAAAGTGAAAAGTGAAAGTGAAGTCACTCAGTCGTGTCCTACTCTTTGCGACCCCATGAACTGGAGCCTACCAGGCTCCTCCGTCCGTGGGGTGCCATTGCCTTCTCTGTCACACTCACTAGGATGGCCATTATTAAAACAAACAAACAAACAAAATAACAAGTGTTGGTCAGGATGTGAAGATATTAGAACCTTTGTGAACAGCTGATGGAAATATAAAATAACTTTTCAATCACTATGGAAAATAGTTACTCAAAACATTTAATATAGAGTTACAACATGATTCAGCAATTCTACTTCTGGGTATACCCCAAAGAACTGAAATCAGGGACTCATACAGATATTTGTACATGCACATTCACAGCAGCATTATTTCAGCCAAAGATGAAATCAGCCTAAGTGTCCATTCACTGATGAGTGGAAAGCTATCATGTCGTAAATATATACAATGGGATATTTTTCAACCTTAAAAAGTAAGGCAATTCTAGGACTTCTCTTGTGGTCCAGGGGTTAAGAATCTGCCTTACAATGCAGGGAATGCATATTCAGTCCCTAGTGGGGGGACTAAGACCCCACATGCCTCAAGTCAACTAAGTCAGCACACTGCAACTACTGAGTCCATGTGCTCTAGGGCTGATGCGCTACAAGAGAAAGCCACATACCACGTACTGCAACTAGAGAAAGCCCGCATGCTGCAACAAAGGTCTGGGGTGGCCAAAAAAAACACAAAATTTAAGTATTTTTTTAAAAAGTAAGACAATTTTGACACATGCTAGACACAGAGATAAACCACAAAGATACTATATGCTAAGTGAAATACACCAGTCACAAAGGGATATGTATGATTCAATTTATATGAGGTATGTTAAGTTCATAGAGACAGAAAGTAGGATGGCTTTTGGCAGGGGATGGGGTACGAGATATTATCACAATCTATCTCTAGAACTTCTCTCATTTTGCAAAACTGAAAGTCTGAGCCCACTAAATAATAACTCTCCATTCTCTCTCATCAAACCATTGACAGTGGTTTCCTTCCAGGAAAGAAAAGAATTCTGGGAGTGCCTGAATGGAAACAGTTCTATATTTTTTGAGTTTTCTATAATAAAAATGCACCAATTAGTTACTTTTAAAATACAATTTTTTAAAAAGCTAAAAACATTATTTACAGAGGAATAAAAGAAAATAAAGGACCAGGGCCAAAATATTCCGCTGGATGAGTTTTGCAAAACCTTAAGCAAACAAGCAAGTTGCAGAAACTGAAAGCTTCCCAGTTAGTGAATACCAGCTAAAATAACTGATACCCAAACCAAACACAGAGATCACATAAATAAATATGTGAACTAAAATTATCACTATGGATGTAAAAATAATAAATACAACAAAGCAAATAAATTTCAGAACTCTATCTTAAGGATAACACATCATGACTAAATACAGTATATTATAAAAATGAATGATTGATTCAGCATCAGAAAAAGTATTAATATAATTGGTTATATTAACAAATCAAATGAGTTAAATATTATGAACATTTTAATGAATATAAAAAGGTACCTGACAAAATTCAGCATGCATTACAACAAGATTCCTTTTAAAACCAAGGATAGAAAGAAACACCCTCAGAAGCCATGAGCAGATTTAATGGTGAAATATTAGAATTATTTCCACCATGGTTAGGAACACAACAAAAATTATCGAAATTTTTTCCCCACACTCTTATCTTTGTCAGTGTAAGTAGAAAATAAATTAGAGGAATATATATTGGAAATAAAAAAATTTAAAACCTTAGTTGTAGATATATAACTACTTAAAATTCAAGAAGAAAAAAATTACTAGAGACCAATATTCCTAATTATAGATGCAACCAGTCTCAATAAAATACTGGCAAACCAACTTCAGCAGCACTTTAAAATGATCATACACCATGATCAAGTGGGCTTTACTCCTGGGATGTAAGGAGATGGCAGTTCATCAAATATGAATCAATCAATATAATACATCATGTTAATAGAATAAAAAAAAAACCTATTATCTCAATAGATAAAGAAAAACCATTTGATAAAATTCAATAATGATAAGAATAAGAACTCACAAATTAGGCATAGAAAAGAACATGTCTCAAAATAACAACGGGCGTATATGACATTCCCACAGCCAACATCATACATAATGTGCTTTTTATGCTTTGTTCTGTATTTTCCAATTTTATATAATAAAAATGTATTTTTCTTATGATTTTTTAAAATTATTTAGGAAATTTTCCAGTGGCTTCAGATTTTATGATGACACCTCCAGTAATAGAGAGTGACAAGGATCTCCAAATGGAGTCAGAAGAATAATTCTTAATAAGCTGAGCCTGGCCAAAATCCAAAGGACAATAACCAAAAACCTGTATACTTTATTGTGTCATTATTTAAGGTAGAAGAGTCAATAATATTTTGTTGATGAATATACAGTACAGACAATTTACCTTTTTATTTGGTGACTTCCATGAGAAATACCTCTATTTTAAAATGATAAAAACAAGGAAATCATAAAATAAGCTTTAAATAGGTCCACAGATACATAGTCTTCATTTTTCTTTCTTCTATAGTTTCAAAGTTCTCTGCAATGAACAGGGCTTGGAAGCAAAGATTCCCCAGTGACAATAAGTATTGCCTATGTCTTGGGCTCTAAATACCATTCCCCACTAAAAAGAATCAAGACTTCATAAAAAAAAAAAAAAAAAACAGGCAATTCTAGGTCTGGAGAAGGAAAAAAAAAATCTAAGTGAGCCTAGAACACCCTGTTGTTGTCTCAGAACGCAAAGCAGCGTTTAACTCCAAAAGAATTATGTCAAAGAGTTCAGCTGGAACTGCTCCCACTGGCCACATTTTGGACAATATGCAGCCCCCGATGAATAGTGTCTATAATATGACAAAACATAAAACAAAAAATCTCTGAATACAGAATGAGAAATGAAAAACAAAAAAGACTGGGGAGCTTCTTTACAGAAGAATATCAGAAAGTAAATATAGAGGTAAGGAAAGAATTAGAAAATTGCCATTTGTAACCAAACTCCAGAATAAGCACTATTTCAAACAAGGGTCAACAGCAGATGCTAAACCCCATGTGAGAAACTGTTGCAAAACAGAATATTTAACACCTTGAGATAACATTCTGTAGGTTTCTTACAAGGAAACAGGGATCTGCGTAAGATAATGATCTGTTTCCCCACCTTAGACCACCGATCAAACTCAACACTGCTATGTCACAGACTTCCTGATGTGATGCAACATAAAGCACTTTGTACCATGGTTGACGTGCTCCTACCTGAACAGATGTCAGTCCAGTTCCAATCAAACCTTGGATCTCAGTGCTCTGTTTATAGGAAGTATTGAGAGAGATCCACAAATAAAGTGGCAATCAAATAAACCCAGAAGATGGGATATCCTATATGACGAAACACTTTACAAAGTCAATATTATGAAAAAATAAATGGTCTAAATAAGAGACACATCTGTTGAGAAGGAATGTTGTAGAGGCTTTTTCACAGAATAGCTACACTTGTCAGGGATTCCTCGGTGGCTCAGTGGTAAAGAATCCACCTGCCAATGCAGAGGACCCGGGTTCAATCTCTGGGTCAGGAAGAACCCCTGGAGAAGGAAATGTCAACCCACTCCAGTACTCTTGTTTGAGAAAATCCCATGGCCAGAAGAGCCTGGCGGGCTACAGTCCATGGGGTTGTAAAGAGTCAACATGACCGAGTAACTAAACAATAACAAGAGAGACATCTATGTGATGAAAATTGTTTTGAAAATAATAAATAAGAAGTCTTTCCTAAGAAATCCTCTTTGGGTAGTCAACTGGGCTAAGTAACTCTCTTAGAAAATCTTTGTGAACTTAAACTGTGGTGTCTTTGAGGAGCATTTATCCTGTGTATGTATGTGTGGGTGTGTGTGCACACATTCCAACTGCCATTCACTGACAGTTGAACACTCAAGTGAAATCTCTCAGACTAGAAACCCTAGCACTTTAGTCAGATGGTTCACACTTGGGGGAAATACATGGCTGTGTAGAGGGAAGTGAACCCCCAGTTGCTTACAATACTACCTTGTTGGAAAACGCATATTGCAGGGCAGCTGGGCAAGGCTAGGAAGGCAACAATCTGTAAGAGTCCCCACCTAAGGATTTAACATCCTTAGATTACAGAAAACTTATCTCCACTGTACAGTTTTAAATGCCGTCTCTCCTAAACTGCAATTTCCGTCTGTTTCTGTAACTCTCCATAGTATATTAATATTTGATAAACAACAGACTGGTTCCAAATAGGAAAAGGAGTACGTCAAGGCTGTATATTGTCACCCTGCTTGTTTAACTTATATGCAGAGTACATCATGAGAAATGCTGGACTGGAAGAAACACAAGCTGGAATCAAGATTGCTGGGAGAAATATCAATAACCTCAGATATGCAGATGACACCACTCTTATGGCAGAAAGTGAAGAGGGGCTAAAAAGCCTCTTGTTGAAAGTGAAAGAGGAGAGTGAAAAAGTTGGCTTAAAGCTCAACATTCAGAAAACGAAGATCATGGCATCTAGCCCCATCACTTCATGGGAAATAGATGGGGAAACAGTAGAAACAGTGTCAGACTTTGTTTTTTTGGGCTCCAAAATCACTGCAGATAGTGACTGCAGCCATGAAATTAAAAGACGCTTACTCCTTGGAAGAAAAGTTATGACTAACCTAGATAGTATATTCAAAAGCAGAGACATTACTTTGCCGACTAAGGTCCGTCTAGTCAAGGCTATGGTTTTTCCTGTGGTCATGTATGGATGTGAGAGTTGGATTGTGAAGAAGGCTGAGCGCTGAAGAATTGATGCTTTGAACTGTGTGGTGTTGGAGAAGACTCTTGAGAGTCCCTTGGACTGCAAGGAGATCCAACCAGTCCATTCTAAAGGAGATCAGTCCTGGGTGTTCACTGGAAGGACTGATGCTGAGGCTAAAACTCCAATACTTTGGCCACCTTATGCGAAGAGTTGACTCATTGGAAAAGACCCTGATGCTGGGAGGGATGGGGGGCAGGAGGAGAAGGGGACGACTGAGGATGAGATGGCTGGATGGCATCACGGACTCAATGGACATGAGTCTGAGTGAACTCCGGGAGTTGGTGATGGACAGGGAGGCCTGGCGTACTGCGATTCTGGAGTCACAAAGAGTCGGACACGACTGAGTGACTGAACTCAACTGACATCTCATGTCCTTGTGGTACTTTTACAGAGCAGCACCTCCCAGAATTACCTTGAGAACTTATTAAAACACAGATTCCTGCTCCTCCCACAGAAATCTTGTCCCACAAGCTTAGGGTGGAGCCCAAGAATGTGTCCATCCAGCAGCCTCTGTGTGACGCTGCTATGGAGCATCTGTGAGCTGTGTTTCCGACAGCATTGAACCAGGGCAGAATAAGGGAAAACTCCGGGTCTTTAGGACAGGAAGCAGGGTGGTTCTACAGTCACAACTTTTCAGGATTTCTCCACCATTCTGCAGAAAGGCACAATTCTAGGTCTGACCAGAAATAAAGGGAGAACCCTGATGAGAAAGAGAATTTTAAAGAGAGAGGGGCCAGCAGCACTAAATGGTCCTCCACTGGGGCTTCAAGTGCCTTTTGGATGAAGCAGTAGAAAGCTTGCTAATGGGATTCATAAAGACAGTATCAACTGGGCAGTAAGCACAGGAGGCTGCCATCTGAGGAACAAATGACAAAAAAGGAGACACAGGAAATGTAAACAGTTTTTCCAAAAGTTGTCAATGAAGCTAAGTGAAAGATTAGGGTGGCAGCTGAAAATGTGGAGAGTTTGAAAGATCTATATACATATACACATATATTATGTATATAATTATGTAAAAATATATGTTGTTGAGTTGCTAAGATGTGTGCAACTCTTTTACAACCCCATGGGCTGTAATCTGTCAGGCTCCTCTGTCCATGGGATTCCCAGGCAGGAATACTGGAGTGGGTTGCCATTTCCTTTCCCAGGGGATTTTCTCAACCTAGGGGTTGTACCTGCATCTCCTGAACTGGCAGATGGATTCTTTACTGTTGAGCCACCAGGGAAGATATATATATATATATATATCTTATCCATACACACATATACACACACACATATATTTTGCAAATTATACTTCCATTTAAGATGGAAGAGATCTGGTCACATTTAACCCTGATGGGAAAAGGAGAGAGCGGATAAAGGAGAGAGACGATAGGTGGGGTGAGATCTCTGAGGAAGCAGAGGGGCCTGGAATCCAGGACACAGATGGAGGGATTAATTAGCCTTGGAAAGGAAGACAGACACTTGTTCCTCTGTAATGGGAGGGAGCAAAGAATGGACGGGCGCAGCTGCAAGGCGAGGTCTCTACTAACAGTTTCTGTTTTACTGAGCTTTGGGGTTTTTTACAATCTTCTTTGGAGTCTAGCACAGAATCAGTTTTTGTAAATGGTCCATAAACATTTGAAAAGACAGAACGTTCCCTCAAAATGCAATGCTCAATAATACCTGTTAATGTAACATGACTTAGTTCCTACTGTGTTCAAGTCTTCATAACACTTTTATTTACTTCAATTTCTTCTTACAGACCTATAGGGCTATTGTTTTCTTTGTACATTTTTTAATATTTATTTTTGGGGCTTTCCAGGTCGTGCTGGTGGTAAAGAAAATGTCTCCCAAGCAGGAGACATGGGTTCCATCCTTGGGTTGGGAAGATCCCCTAGAGAAGGAAATGCATACCCAGTCCAGTATTGTTGCCTGGCAAATCCCATGGACAGAGGAGCCTGGTGAGCTACAGTCCATGGGATCACAAAAGAGTCAGATCTTAGTGACTGAGCATGCATGCATGCAAGATTCTACTAGCTTTGATATAAGCACTGCAACACGCTTTCTCGTCTCCCCTGTTATGTATACTGGGATACTTAAACCCCAGACACACGGCCTCCAGGTAAATCCCCCTCAGTTTGGAGCTAACAGGAGCAAGCTGTATCTTGTGTTTCAGGACAGGTAAAGTAGACACCACTTAAAACCTCCTCTCACTGATAATGAGTGATGTTGAGCATCTTTTCATGTGTTTGTTAGCCATCTGTGTGTCTTCTTTGGAGAAATGTCTATTTAGTTCTTTGGCCCATTTTTTGATTGGGTCATTTATTTTTCTGGAGTTAAGCTGCATAAGCTGCTTGCATATTTTTGAGATTAGTTGTTTGTCAGTTGCTTCATTTGCTATTATTTTCTCCCATTCAGAAGGCTGTCTTTTCACCTTGCTTATTATCCTTTGTTGTGCAGAAGCTTTTAATTTTAATTAGATCCCATTTGTTTATTTTTGCTTTTATTTCCAGTATTCTGGCAGGTGGATCGTAGAGGATCCTGCTGTGATTTATGTCGGAGAGTGTTTTGCCTATGTTCTCCTCTAGGAGTTTTTTAGTTTCCTTTGTTGTGCAGAAGCTTTTAATTTTAATTAGATCCCATTTGTTTATTTTTGCTTTTATTTCCAGTATTCTGGCAGGTGGATCATAGAGGATCCTGCTGTGATTTATGTCGGAGAGTGTTTTGCCTATGTTCTCCTCTAGGAGTTTTATAGTTTCTTGTCTTACATTTAGATCTTTAATCCATTTTGAGTTTATTTTTGTGTATGGTGTTAGAAAGTGATCTAGTTTCATTCTTTTACAAGTGGTTGACCAGTTTTCCCAGCACCACTTGTTAAAGAGATTGTCTTTAATCCACTGTATATTATTGCCTCCTTTGTCGAATATAAAGTGTAAGAAAGTTTTTAAAGTCTATCAACAACATACAAAATATCAAGAGATGTTCTAGAGAAATTAAACCAGGATTAAGAACCCTTCCCACAGCTGACTTCAAAACTGTCAGTATTTATGATGCAGCTCTTCTGGATGTCATCACATCACATAAACAAGCAAAACAAATATACCACAAAGGAAAAATTCTGCTTAAATGGCCAAACATGCTGGCAACTTTATTTTCATGCAATGAAAGTAGGAAATGTACTACATACTGTACATAAGAAATACTAATACCAACCTCAGTATGTTTTCAGTCATATTTAGAGTAGGCCCCTAATATCTCTACTTCCTTAGCATTTAGAAAGAAAGAAAAAAAAGGAAGGAAGGAAGGAAGGAAGGAAGAATGAAAGAAAGAGAAGTCATTTAATCATGTCCAACTTTTTGCGACCGCATGGACTGTAGTCTACCAGGTTCCTCCATCCATGTGATTTTCCAAGCAAGAATACTGGAGTGCATTGCCATTTCCTTAACTACAGATCTAATTACAGGCATATACATCATTTCTTATGTTAAACAACTACATCCACTTTCCATTTTCACCATTTTTAAGACTATTATGCTAATTTAACAAAATCTAAGAAACCAAATTCACTTAAAAGCTTGTGCTGGTAAAATTATAAATATTTTTGATTTTTAGTTTTATTTTCCAGGTCAATTTATAAATCCATTTAATTGAGGGAAATCATGAATTAAGCTAATTAATTTTTTTTTCATTATTTTGCCTTATGTTGCTTACCAGTTCAGTTCAGTCACTCAGTCATGTCCCACTCTTTGCGACCCCATGAATCACAGCACGATAGGCCTCCCTGCCCATCACCAACTCCTGGGGTTCACCCAAATTCATGTCCATCGAGTCGGTAATGCAATCCAGCCATCTCATCCTCTGTCATCCCCTTCTCCACCTGCCCCCAATCCCTCCCAGCATCAGGGTCTTTTCCAGTGAGTCAACTCTTCCATGAGGTGGCCAAAGTATTGGAGTTTCATCTTCAGCATCAGTCTTTCCAATGAACACCCAGGACTGATCTCCTTTAGGATGGACTGCTTGGACTTCTTTGAAGTCCAAGGGACGCTCAAGAGTCTACTCCAACTCTGCACTTCAAAAACATCAATTCTTTAGCGCTCAGCTTTCTTCACAGTCCAACTCTCACATCCATACATGAACACTAGAAAAACCATAGCCTTGACTAGATGGACCTTTGTTGACAAATAATATCTCTGCTTTTGAATATGCTATCTAGGTTGGTCATAACTTTCCTTCCAAGGAGTAAGCGTCTTTTAATTTCATGGCTGTAATCACATTCTGCACTGATTTTGGAGCTCCAAAAAATAAAGTCTGACACTGTTCTCACTGTTTCCCCATCTATTTCCCATGGAGTGATGGGACCGGATGCCATGATCTTAGTTTTCTAAATGTTGAGCTTTAAGCCAACTTTTTCACTCTCCTCTTTCACTTTCATCAAGAGGCTTTTTAGTTCCTTTTAACTTTCTGCCATAAGGGTGGTGTCGTCTGCATATCTGAGGTTATTGATATTTCTCCTGGCAATCTTGATTCCCGCTTGTGCTGGAATATTGCTTATAGATCTGATTAAAAAAAAAAATACTGATTCAGCACATAACACAAGTTTGCATAATTCACTGTTTCACTTGGCACATGAGGGGATTATGCTAAGTCTCTTCAGTCCTGTATGACTCTGTATGACCCCATGGAATTATAGAGAAAAGAGATATTCAACACTCACTGATCTTACATTCCAATGAAGATTGGCAATTATTTATGTCAAGTTTGAAGAGTGCTTTGATAACGGAAGAATAGAATATATATGAATAGGCATAAGCAATAATAAGAGACCCTACAGTCTGAGGAATGAAAAATGACCAGAGCAAGTAATATTTAAATTGTAATTAATAACTTGAATAACTGTTGATGAGGAAAGCTGATGTTGCTTCTGTCTTGATTGGAGATGTTAGGAAATTGAAAATGTTTCAGAAGGAAATTAATTTCCAGAGACTAGATACATAATAGCATGGTACATATTCCCAGTAATATGGCTGTGTGACAAATTACAGGGAAATTTAGTGGCATTAAATAACCATTTATTACATTCACAGAATTTTGTGGATCAGGAAAACTTGATTTATATATATGGCCTTTGATGCTGGTTGTTGACTTTGGATTCCAGTTTCTCTCTATATGGGAAATTTCATGTGGTTTCTCTATATGGACTCTTGGGGTTTTCTTACAGCATGGTGGCTAGATTCTAAGGGTGAATATCCTGAGAGAGATAGAGAGACACAGAGAGAGAGACAAGAGAGCTAGAGATAGAAAAAGGAGGAAGCCAGATCCTTTTCAAGGCTGAGCCTTAGAAGAGATCTAAGATTGTGTTCACTGTACTCTACCTGCTAGAGGAGTCACAGGCTCCCACTTAGATGCAAATGGAAATAACATCAATTCTGTGTCTTAATGGGGGGGGCGGGGATTGCCAGTTATGTGTATAACAGTCATCTCAGACAGTTCACTTTTCCACAGTCCACTTTGGCAACTGAACATGTTTAGAATTGCTGAAGCATGCTGGGCAAAAGAAAGGAGATGCAGCACTTTATGAGATATGTGGTAGAAGGGTTATGGCAAGATATTGATGAATTACTTGCAGAAGAAATTTTTTATAATATTAGTATATTGCAAAGATCTCTGTGTGATTACTTTGTAAGAATGGAGCAAGTTTAACCATTGAGAATATTGTAAAAAGTTTATTTGAAAAAAAAAAAACTAAAGAGGTTAAAATAAAATTCAAAATAATGAGGAAAAAATAGGTAAAACATACTTTGAACATTTAAAATGGAAAGGCTATATGGTTAATTGGCTGTGAAAAGTCAGAAAAAAAGGAGTCAAAATGACAAGCAGATTTCTGGCATAACCAACTTGATGAATCTTAGTACCATATAAACAGGCAGAAAAGTGGGTATCTATATAAAGGAAAACAACAACAACAACAACACATGGGCCAGTGATTCACATGCTGTGTTTTAGATAAAGATTCTGAATAAGAAACTGAATGCTTTAGGCTACAACACACAAGATTAGTTAGAAATAAAAAAAAAATAATAGACTTAACAATTTCCCAGTATCAAGAGAACAGTTGAAACCATGGACTATAAGAGGTGATTTTGAAAGATTACATAGAAATGGAAAGAAAAGAGAGTTTATGGAAGAGTCTTGCAACAACATCAAGTGGCTGATGAAAGCTAACAACATAGGTTGTAGTGTTTACTGTGTTCCAGCATTCTAACGACTTAGAACATATGATCTTGTTTCATCTTCTTATGAAGAAGATGTCATTCTCATTGTCATTAAATGATTAAGAGCAGAATCAAGAGAAGTTAAGATAATGGAACATGGATTCTCAGTTTAGTTCTGTTCAGTCACTCAGGAGTGTCTGACTTTTTGTGAACCCATAGTCTGCAGGAAGAAAGCTTCTCTGTCCATCACCAGGTTCCAGAGCCTGCTCAAACTCATGTCCATTGAGTCAGTGATGCCATCCAACCATCTCATCCTCTATCATCCTCTTCTCCTCCTGCCTGTAATCCTTCCCAGCATCAGGTACTTCTCCAGTGAGTCAGTTCTTTGCATCAGGTGGTCAAAGTATTGGAATTTCAGCTTCAACATCAATCCTTCCAATGAATATTCAGGGCTTATTTTCTTTAGGATTGACCAGTTTGATTTTGCATTCCAGGAGACTCTCGAGAGTCTTCTCCAGCACCACAGTTCAAGCATCAATTCTTCAGCACTCGATTTCTTTATAGTCCAACTCTCACATCCATATATGATTACTGGAAAGACCATAGCTTTGACTAGACAGACCATTGTTGGCAAAGTAATGTCCCTGCTTTTTAATATGCTGTCTAGGTTGGTCATAGCTTTTCTTCCAAGGAGCAAGTGTCGTTTAACTTCATGGCTGCAGTCACCACCTGCAGTGATTTTGGAGCCCAAGAAAAAAAGTCTGTCATTCTTTCCATTGTTTCCTCATTTATTTGTCATGAAATGATGGGACTGGATGCCATGATCTTAGTTTCTTGAATTTTGAGTTTTAAGCCAACTTTTTCACTCTCCTCTTTCACTTTCATCAAGAGGCTCTTTATTTCTTCTTTTTCTGCCATAAAAGTGGTGTCATCTGCATATCTGAGGTTATTGACATTTCTCCTGGCAATCTTGATTTCAGCTTGTCCTTCTTCCAACCCAACATTTCACATGATGTACTCTGCATCTAAGTTATTAAGCAGAGTGGCAGTGTACAGCCTTGATGTACTCCATCCACAATTTGGAACCAGACCACTGTTGTTCCATGCCTGCTTCTAACTGTTGCTTCTTGACCTGCGTACAGATTTCTCAGAGGCAGGTAAGGTGGTCTGGTATTCCCAGCTCTTAAAGAATTTTCCACAATTTGTCGTGATTCACACAGTCAAAGGCTTTAGCATAGTCAATGAAGCAGAGGTATATGTTTTTCTGGACTTCTCTCACATTTTCTGTGATCCACTGGATGTTGGCAATTTGATCTCTGGTTCCTCTGCCCTTTCTTTATCTAGCTTGAACATCTCAGTTCACACACTGCTGAAACCTCACTTGGAGAATTTTGAGCATTATTTTGCTAGCCTGTGAGATGAGGGCAGTTATGCAATAGTTGAGCTTTCTTGGACGTTGTCTTTCTTTGGTATTGGAATGAATTGACCATTTCCAGTCCTGTGGCCACTGCTGAGTTTTCAAATTTGCTCGCTTACTGAGTGCAGCACTTTCACAACATCATCATTTAGGATTTAAAATAGCTCAACTGGAATTCCATCACCTCCACTATCTTTGTTCATAGTGATGCTTCCTAAGCCCCCTTTGACTTTGCAGTTCAGTATGTCAGGCTCTATGTGAGTGATCACACCATCGTGGTTATCTGGGTCATGAAGATCTTTTTTGTATAGTTCTTCTGTGTATTCTTACCACCTCTTCTTAATATCCCCTGCTTCTGTTAGGTCCATACCATTTCTGTCCTTTATTTTGCCCATCTTTGCATGAAATTTTCCCTTGGTACCTCTAGTTTTCTTGAACCATCTCTAGCCATTCTCATTCTGTTGTTTTCCTCTATTTCTTTGCACTGATCACTTAGGAAGGCTTTCTTATCTCTCCCTGGTATCCTTTTAGATTATGCATTCAGAGGGATATATCTTTCCTTTTCTCCTTTGTCTTTAGCTTCTCTTCTTTTCTTAGCTATTTCTAAGGCTTCCTCAGACAACCATTTTGACTTTTTTGTTCTTCTTCTTGGGATAAGAAGCATGGATTCTAACATGGACATTTACATCCTCAGCTTGTGTTATTCTTGGCCATTACTATTCCCTCCTAAGACAAGAAATTGAGATGAGGTGAGAAAATGAATAAGACCAATTGCAGAGACAAAAAGTGAACCTGTAACAAACAGTGTCATCAACAATGTGGAGAAACAGCACTTCAAAACCAAATTATATGTTAGTATTTTTGTATAATTTGTCTGTGTGTGTTAGTCACTCAGTCATACCTAACTCTGCTACTCCATGTAGCTTGTCAGATTCCTCTCTCCATGAAGTTCTCCAGGCAAGAAATCTAGAATGGGTTTCCATTTCCTTCTTTAGGTGGTCTTCCCGACCCAGAATCACACCTGGGTCTCCTGTATTGCAGACAAGATTCTTTATTAACTGAGCCAAAAGGGAATACTTTCTCATTATAATTTGGTGAATGGAGAGCTAGCAGAATTGGAGACAGGTATATCATAAATGAGAAAAATAAAATCTCATTTTGTCAAAAATCTTAAAATTAACTCCACAAATAACATTTAAATGTTAAATATTAATACTATAGACATAAATGCATTTATTTCAAGCTACCCAACCACAAACTTAACTCTTAAGAATTTGAAGGAGCCAGTTGTATCACAATTTAAATCAGTAACTTTCAAAAATATAATTTCTTCAGATATCATTTTTAATCTTTTAGGGAGATTTGTGCTCTTTACTAAGGTATATTATCATACCAGTTTAAACTTTAAAATGTATTAAATTACTTTCCCGAGTAAAAGGAGGATATGGTATTTCTATCATGTAGCATCTTGTGTGCCATGCTCCTTCTCTTTATTATGATAGACAATGACTGAAAAACAGGGATTGGAATGAATCTTTACCATAATGAAATCATTGTCATTGTGCCTTTCCAAGCACTGTGGTGTTGGAGAAGACTCTTGAGAGTCCCTTGGACTGCAAGGAAATCCAACCAGTCCATTCTGAAGATCCGTCCTGGGTGTTTATGGAAGGAATGATCCTAAAGCTGAAACTCCAGTATTTTGGCCACCTTATGTGAAGGGTTGACTCATTGGAAAAAAACTCTGATGCTGGGAGGGATTGGAGACAGCAGGAGAAGGGGACGACAGATGAGATGGCTGGATGGCCTCACCAACTCAATGGACGTGAATTTGAGTGAACTCCGGGAGTTGGTGATGGATAGGGAGGGCTTGCGTGGTGCAATTCATGGGGTCGCAAAGAGTCGGACACGACTGAGTGACAGAGCTGAACTGAACTGAAGATTATAACCTTAAATACCCAGATGATAGTAGTATTCAGGCAAAATTTAGGACTTAAAACTATACTTGAAGACTAATACAGCCCTTATACAACTATTTGCAGAAATACTATGTGTCTTTTGTTGTTTGCAAACTTCTATATATGCAGGGTAATCTTTGTATGACAATGTGACATGAGTCTTGGGAAAGCTTGGCCAAATTATGGATTATATCATATAGTTTATGGGCTCCCCAGTGGCTAAGTGGTAAAGAATCTGCCTGCCAATGCAGGAGACACAGGAGACATGAATTTGATCCCTGGGTTTGGAATAGCCCCTGGAAGAGGAAATGGCAATTCATTCCAGTATTCTTGCCTGGAAAATCCCATGGATTGAGGAGCCTGGCAGGCTACAATACATGGTCTTGCAAAGAGTCAGAATGATTGACTGAGCACTCATGCTAGTGTGTACACATTCTCACATGCACACACACACTTAGGCTATGTCCAAGATATTAATATACTAGCTACAAAAAGTTTGAACTTCTCTGTATTAAGTTGCTTCCCCAAGGTTTTCTGAATATTGCTAAAGAAGAATAAACTCCTTCCCCCCTCAATGTTCAAGAACAGCATCCTCCAAATCTCAGAATAAATAAATCCAGCTGGAAGAGAAAAGAGGAATATAAAACATTAAAAAAAAAAGTATCAATATTGATATAAAATCTCAGGAAATTGTCAACACCTCAACTCTAATGCCCAGATCTAGAAAGTCTACTTGGTTTCTGAAACTAGGCTGAGAATTTTATGAAGTACATGTTATAGATACTTGTTGGATTGCTTCATTTTAGATTTCATCTTTGACAATCCCTAGAGAAATATTGGAAGTCAGGAGAAGGGAGCACTTCCTTTTGGTTTTCTTGTCATTTTTGTGAGCTTCTCTTTAGCATCAGCACTTCATTCTAGCAGTGGTTCTGTCCCCTAACCACTTTAAAACCAACACCTTTTCACATACTTTGATGGTCCTAAAGCATTTGGCCTTCTCTGCTTCTCAACACATAAACAAGAAAAATTTATTTCTCATAGTTCTGGAAGTTAAAAGGCCATGATAAAGGTGCAGGGAGATTCTGTATCTGGTGAGGGCCCACTCTCTGGTTCATAGACAGGATTTTCTTAATGTGTTCTCACATATTGGAATGTGTGAGGAAGCTCTCTTTTTGTCTCTTTCATAAGGGCACTATTTATATTTATGAGGGCTCTACTCTCATGACCTAATCACCTCCCAGAGGCACAACCTCCAAATACCATTATATTGGGCATTAGGTTTCAACATTTATTTTGAGGGCACACAAATATTCTGGCTATAGCAAAACCCAAGTGCAAAATCCATTTTGTTTGTTTGTTTTTTCCCCTGACATTTCTGATAACTTTAATTCCCATTTCTTCCTTTTTGTTTATTCTACCAGCTGCTTCCCATAGTAGTTCCTTCAGTTCAGTTAAGTTCAGTTCAGTCACTCAGCTGTGTCCAACTCTTTGCGACCCCATGAATTGCAGCACGCCAGGTCTCCCTGTCCATCACCAACAACCAGAGTTCACTCAAACTCACATCCATCGAGTCGGTGAGGCCATCCAGCCAACTCATCCTCTGTCGTCCCTTTCTCCTCCTGCCTCCAATCCCTCCCAGCATCAGAGATTTTTCCAGTGAGTCAACTCTTCGCACGAGGTGGCCAAAGTCCTGGAGTTTCAGCTTTTACATCAGTCCTTCCAAAGAACGCCCAGGGCTGATCTCTTTTAGATGGACTGGTTGGATCTCCTTGCAGTTCAAGGGACTCTCAAGAGTCTTCTCCAACACCACAGTTCAAAAGCATGATGGTTCCTCATATTTTCCAATTGCCCTTTCCAGCTCTTGTGTAATCGGTTGTTTATACCCCATCTTCTTTTGTAATATCTAATGTGTCTGTATTACTTATTAAATCATAATAGCAAGTATTAAAAACTATTGCCAATATGAGTTTATGTTGTCTCTTCAAGGATTCCTGAAAATCCAACAATAAAGAAAATGTTTCTAAAAATTGGGCAGCTACTCTCTCTAAAAATGGGCCTACCTTCCTACCAAAAAGAAAAAACCTACCTCAACATCAGTTCAGTTCAGTCGTTCAATCGTATCCGACTCTTTGCGACCCCATGAATCGCAGCACACCAGGCCTCCCTCTCCATCACCAACTCCCAGAGTTCACTCAGACTCACTTCCATCGAGTCAGTGATGCCATCTCATCCTCTGTCGTCCCCTTCTCCTCCTGCCTTCAGTCTTTCCCAGCATCAGAGTCTTTTCCAATGAGTCAACTCTTCACATGAGGTGGCCAAAGTCCTGGAGTTTCAGCTTTAGCATCATTACTTCCAAAGAAATCCCAGGGCTGATCTCCTTCAGAATGGACTGTTTGGATTTCCTTGCAGTCCAAGGGACTCTCAAGAGTCTTCTCCAACACCACAGTTCAAAAGCATCAATTCTTTGGCGCTCAGCCTTCTTCACAGTCCAACTCTCACATCTATACATGACCACTGGAAAAACCATAGCCTTGACTAGACGGACCTTAGTCGGCAAAGTAATGTCTCTGCTTTTGAATATGCTGTCTAGGGTGGTCATAACTTTTCTTCCAAGGAGTAACTGTCTTTTAATTTCATGGCTGCAATCACCATCTGCAGTGATTTTGGAGCCCAAAAAAGTAGTCTGACACTGTTTTCACAGTTTCCCCATATATTTCCCATGAAGTAAAGGCCATATATGATAAGCCTATAGCAAACATTATTCTCAATGGTAAAAACTGAAAGCATTCCCCCTAAGATCAGGAACAAGACAACGGTGTCCACTTACACTACTATTATTCAGTACCATTTTGGAAGTCCTACCTTCAGCTATCAGAGAAGAAAAAGAAATAAAAGAACTCCAGATTGGAAAATAAAAGTAAAGATCTCACTGTTTGCAGATGACATGATACTATACATAGAAAACCCTAAAGATAATATCAGAAAATTACTAGAGCTAATCAGTGAATTTAGCAAACTTTCAGGATAGAAAATCAATACACAGAAATCATTTGCATTTCTATATACTAACAATGAAAAATCAGAAAGAGAAACTAAGGAATCAGTCCCATTCACCATTGCAAAAAAAAAAAAAGAATTAAATAACTAGGAATAAACTTACTTAAGGAGACAAAAGAAATGTACAAGAAAATTATGACACTGCTGAAAGACACCAAAGACGACATAAACAGATGGAGAGATAGCTCATGATCCTCAGTAGGAAGAATCAATATTGTAAAAATGATTATACTACCAAATACAATCTACAGATTCAGTGTGATCCCTATCAAATTACAAACGGCATTTTTCACAGAATTAGAGCAAAAAATTTCACAATTCATATGGAAACACAAAAGACCCTGAATAGCCAAAGCAGTCTTGAAAAAGAAGAATGGAGCTGGAGGAATCAAGCATCTTGACTTCAGATTATACTACAAAGCTACCATCATCAAGAGAGTATGGTACTGGCACAAAAACAGAAATATGGACTAATGGAACAAGATAGAATGCCAGTAAATAAACCCATGTATCTATGTATCTCTTTTCTTGACAAAGGAGGCAAGAATATGCAACAGGACAGACAGCCTCTTCAATAAATGTTACTGGGAAAACTGGCCAACTAAATGTAAAAGAATGAAATTAGAACACTTCCTAACACCATACACAAAGATAAACTCAAATGGATTAAAGATCTAAATGTAAAACCAGAAACTATAAAACTCTTAGAGTAATACATAGGCAGAACACTTGATGACTAAATTAAAGTAATATCCTCCACGACCGACCTCTTCAGTTCAGTTCAGTGCAGTCGTTCAGTCATGTCTGACTATTTATGACCCCATGAATCTCAGCATGCCAGGCTTCCCTGTCGATTAACTCTGGACTCTACTCAAACTCATGTCCTTCGGGTCAGTGATGCCATCCAACCATCTCATCCTCTGTCATCCCCTTCTCCTCCTGCCCCCAATCCCTCCCATCATCAGAGTCTTTTCCAAGGAGTCAACTCTTCACATGAGATGGCCAAAGTATTGGAATTTCAGCTGCAACATCAGTCCTTCCAATGAGCACCCAGGACTGGTCTCCTTTAGGATGGACTAGTTAGACCTCCTTGCATCCCAAGGGACTCTCAAGAGTCTTATCCAACACCACAGTTCAAAAGCATCAATTCTTCGGCGCTCAGCTTTTTTCACAGTCCAACTCTCACATCCATACATGACCACTGGAAAAACCATAGCCTTGGCTAGACGGACCTTTGTTGGCAAAGTAATGTCTCTGCCTTTGAATAAGCAATCTAGGTTGGTCATAACTTTCCTTCCAAGGAGTAAGTGTCTTATGATTTCATGGCTGCAATCACCATCTTCAGTGATTTCAGTAACAGAAATAAAAAAACAAAACTAAACAAGTGGGACCTGACTGAACTTAAAAACTTTTGCACAGCAAAGGAAACTATAAGCAATATGAAAAGGCAACCCTCAGAATGGGAAAAAGAATAGCAAAAGAAACAACTGACAAAGGATTAATTTCCAAAATATACAAGCAGCTCATACAACTCAATGCCATTAAAACAAACAACCCAATCAAAAAGTGGGGAAAAGACCTAAACATACATTACTTTTAAGACATACAGATGGCTAACAAACACATGAAAAGATGTTCAACATTGCTTGTTATTAGAGAAGTGCAAATCAAAACAAAATGAAATATCACTTCAACTGGTCATAATGGCCATCATCAGAAAGTCTACAAACAATAAAAGCTGGAAAGTGTGTAGAGAAAAGGAATGCTCTTGCACTGTTGGTGGGAATGTAAATTGATAATAGCCACTATGGAAGATGTTATGGAGATTCTTTAATAAAAGTAAGACTAAAACCACTCTATGACCCAGCATTCCCACTAATAGGCATATACCCTAAGGAAACCAAAATTGAAAAAAAAAGAAAAAAGAAAAAACAAACAAACAAAAACAAACGTGTATCCCATTGTTCATCGCAGCACTGTTTGCAATAGCTAGAACATGGAAGCCACCTAGATGTCCATCAACAGGTGAATGGATAAAGAAGTTGTGGAACCTATACACAATGGAATATTACTCAGCCATAGAAATGAATGCATTTGAGTCAGTTCTGATGAGGTGGATGAACCTAGAAGCTATTATAAAGAGTGAAGTGAGTTAGAAAGAGAAAGATAATTATCATATTCTAACACATTTATACGGAATCTAGAAGACTGGTACTGAAGACCTTATTTACAGAGCAGCAATGAAGAAACAAACATAGAGAATAGACTTATGGACATGGCGAGAGAGGAGGAGAGGCTGAGATGTATAGAAAGAGTAACATGGAAACTTCTATTACCATATGTACAAAGATAGCCATTGGAAATTTGCTGTATGGCTCAGGAAAATCAAACATGGGCTCTGTATCAACCTACAAGGGTTTGGATGGCAAGGGAGATGGGAGGGAGTTTCAAAAGGTAGGGGATATATATATATACCTGGAGAAGGCAATGGCACCCCACTCCAGTACTCTTGCCTGGAAAATCCCATGAGTGGAGGAGACTGGTAGGCTGCAGTCCATGGGGTCGCAAAAAGTCAGACACAACTGAGCGACTTCACTTTCACTTTTCACTTTCATGAATTGGAGAAGGAAAAGGCAACCCACTCCAGTGTTCTTGCCTGGAAAATCCCAGGGATGGGGGAGCCTGATGGGCTTCCCTCTATGGAGTCGCACAGAGTCGGACACGACTGAAGTGACTTAGCAGATATATATACCTGTGGCTGATTCATGTTGAGGTATGACAAAAGCAACAAAATTCTGTGAAGTAATTATCCTTCAGTAAAAAGGTAACTTAAAAGTTTGGACAGTTACTAACTTTAGGATAAACAAAAAAGTAAAGGAAACAATTTCCTATATAGAAACACTCAGGCATGAATAGGCATATAACCTAAATATAGATCTTTCTTAAGAAAATGTTTATTGGTGTCAGTTCATTTCAGTCACTCAATCGTGTCCGACTCTTTACAACCCCATGAGCCACAGCACGCCAGTCCTCCCTGTCTATCACTAACTCCTGGAGTCCACACAAACCCATGTCCATCGAGTCAGTGATGCCATCCAGCCATCTCATCCTCTGTCGCCCCATTCTCGTACTGCCCTCATTCTTTTCCAGCATCCAGGTCTTTTCAAATGAGTCAGCTCTTCACATCAGTTGGCCAAAGTATTGGAGTTTCAGCTTCAACATCAGTCCTTACAATGAACACCCAGAACTGATCTCCTTTAGGATGGACTGGTTGGATCTCCCTGCAGTCCAAGGTATTCTCAAGAGTCTTCTCCAACACCACAATTCAAAAGCATCAATTCTTCAGTGCTTAGCTTTCTTTATAGTCCAACTCTCATATCCATACATGACCACTTGAAAAATCATAGCTTGACTAGATGGAACTTTGTTGACAAAGTAATCTTTCTGCTTTTTAATATGTTATCTAGGTTGGTCATAAATTTCTTTCCAAGGAGTAAGCATCTTTTAATTTCATGGCTGCAATCACCATCCACAGTGATTTTGGAGCCCAGAAAAATAAAGTCTGACACTGTTTATACTCTTTCCCCATCTATTTGCCATGAAGAGATGGGACCAGATACCATGATCTTAGTTTTCTGAATGTTGAATTTTAAGCCATCTTTTTCACTCTCCTCTTTTACTTTCATCAAGAAGCTCTTTAGTTCTTCTAAACTTCTGCCATAAAGGTGATGTCATCTTCATATCTGAGGTTATTGATATTTCTCCTGGCAATCTTGATTCCAGCTTGTGCTTCTTCCAGCCCAAATCCATGGGGTTGCACAACAATCAGATACAACTTAGCATCTAAACAACAACAAACAACAGTCTTTTTGACTCCTGATTCCTGTTTATATGACCTTAATAGTTTTTCCCAGTTTCATTTTCAGTTAATACAACAAAATGTTTTAGATTCATCTTGTACATTTCTGGCCACCGACTTGGTATCAGCCATTTCTGCAAAAAGACCCTACGTTTTTCTTTTTAAAGTAGGATATTTCAATACCACAATCTGGGTTCTAGGGATGAACATTGCTTTTGGTTCGGTCACTGTTTCTAGGTCTAACTGTTCCTTAAACAGACGTGCAACCAATTTTCCATTGTTAGCCACACCTTCACACTCCCCTCCCTCTCAAAAGTTATAATTGCCACTAGGTCCTAAACTTTAGGGAAATTCCATAGCCTTCTCCCTCCAGCTTTCCTGGTAGCCCAGCGGTAAAGAATCCACCTGCAATGCAGGAGACCCCAGTAAGATTCCTGGGTCAGGAAGATCCACTAGAAAGGTACCCAGGTAGAAAGGATAGGCTACCCACTCCAGTATTCTTGGGCTTCCCAGGTGGTTCCGCTGGTAAAGAATCTGCTGCAATGTGGAAGACTTGAGTTTGATCCCTAGGTTGGAAGATTCCCTGGAGAATGAAACAGCTACCCACTCTAGTATTCTGACCTAGAGGAGGAAGTGAAAGAAAGTACATGTGCCTACTTTTTCATTTTTTAGTTCTGAAAGTCTCTTCTTGATCTTTGTATCCCTGATTCCCATCTAACCATTATTACTCCTTAGGAAACATTTGTGGAAAAACAGTGTCCTCTCTTGGGCTCGCTTTGTGACAAGATGGGTCAGTCCAGGATACATTGGATGAGTTTTTCCTAGACACTTTTCATTTCTCTTCTTTCCCCAACTTTGCCTCGTATATTCCCTGACAATTGCCACTTCATCTCAGTTTTAGATCCTGAACCTGCGTTTCAGCACACATCTGTGATCCAGATTTTCTGATTCACGTTAGAACCACTTCTTGCTTATGAACCTTACTATGGACTAGTCTTGCTAAGTTGCTTCAGTCGTGTCCGATTCTGTGTGACCCCATAGACGGCAGCCCACTAGGCTCCCCCATCCCTGGGATTCTCCAGGCAAGAATACTAGAGTGGGTTGCCATTTCCTTCTCCAACACATGAAAGTGAAAAGTGAAAGGGAAGTCACTCAGTCGTGCCCGACTCTGTGACCCCATGGACTACAGCCTACCAGGCTCCTCCGTCCATGGGATTTTCCAGGCAAGAGTACTGGAGTGGGTTGCCATTGCCTTCTCCATGGACTAGTCACCAAAGCTTAATCTAGAACCCAGATTCCCGGATGAGGCAACTGGTCAACAGTAATCTGCAACAGAAACCCTTTAGTTGAGCAAGCCCTGAATGTATTGACTTTTAAGGCAGGTAGGTCTGCTCAGACAGAAAGAAAGCTTTAGAAAGGACCGTTCTGATCTATAAAGCATGGGATGTCATCAAGCCAGAGTTTCTTGGGTCTGAAGGAAGCTGAGCTCTGTTCCCCAACTCTGAAGTCCAGGGAGGAGATTTTTTCCATAATTGTTATTTATTTCAAAACATTTCATATTCTGAAGAAGAGACAAAAAGACACATTATTTGGTTTGGAAGTTATTTTGCTTTGCCCAAGCTTTTCCTCATCTTCCAAATAATTTGTGGGATGAATGGATTACTTGATATCTCTTGTGAAAAGGAAAAAAGGAGAGAGAAATAATTCTTGTGATTCTCTGGGGAAGCAATAAGGAATTCAAAATGGAAAAGGAGGCACCAGTGACATATTCTGTTCACCTCCAGCACACACTGTGCGGGGGATGCATCGACCACAAAATCCACGGTGCCAGAAATGAATGCCAACTCCTTATTTTCAAATGTGACATAATTTCCAGAGGATTTGATTCTGATCATTGCTATGACTGCCCATGGTCATCCTGTTACTGGAAACCTACAATGCCAGTTCTTTGCTAAGTGTCTTTGGCAAGGCCTTAGTTAGTGTTTAATCACAGTAAGAAGGTTCCAAAGACTTTATTAGCCGTATAAAGAATTACAGAGATATTAGCCTAAGTTGGATGGAGCCCACAGCAGCTGTACTGCACTTCAAGGGCAGGAGAATGTCTCAGAGATATATTATGCTAACAGAAAAGCACCCTGGGATTTAACCCTTACAATAACGAACGTAAGTGCTCCTTGTTTTACAAAATAGCTCTATTCCTGAAAATTGTATAAATCTGACATCTCATACCCCCTCTTACTTCCCCATTCAATAATTACAATATCCAGAACACTTAATCTCCAATAATGGCTGATGTCAATGTACATACTGTTATCTTTTTTTAATGTATTTATTTCTAATTGAAGGATAATTCCTTTACAGTATTGTGTTGGCTTCTGCCAGACCTCAACATGAGTCAGTCATGGGTATACCAATGTCCCCCCACTCCTGAACCTCCCTCCCACCTCCCTCCCCATCCCACCCCTCTAGGTTGTTCCAGAGCCCCTTTGAGTTCCCAGAGTCATACAGCAAATTCCCATTGGCTATCTATTTTACATATGTTAATACATACTATTGTCTTTTAATTCTTCTCCTTTTCCAAGTTTCTTTGACAAGTACTTGAATAGAAAAGATGTAAATGTCTAATAGCTATGTATTTAGAAGACTGTTTATTAAATGTTTTGGTAAAGTGACTGTTCACTCAGTTTATTTTGATTTTTCCATATGGATAGGAATTAAGTCTAGGTCCAAATGTATGACTGGGGTAGCACTGCCTTGTAAAAATAAGGGAGCCCATTAAATTTGTCTTTTTTGTTTGTTCAGCTTACAAATTTTGATGGTTCCAAAATGCCAAATTTCTAATCAGTCTGTAACAATGTCACCACAGGACCACCATTAAAAGACTAAAAAGGGGGAATAAATGACATTTTAGAAGGCTAAATGCATTCTATTTAAAAGATTTTCCTTCATAATCTTGATTATGACATTCTTTTTACTAATGCTCAAATGCCCTCTCAGATCTGAAATGTTAATGGTTTGTGTAAATGGTTTTTCAAAGATGTCCTTATGTGGCAAATATTAAAAATAGCCTTCCAATATTTTTTGGAAATTAACTGATCCATGAAACTCAGAGACATAGGATCTGGTGGTTTACTCAAACTCCTAGAATGTCTTTGCCTGTAAGGGTATTAGGTACTGGAGTGTTTTGGCTATACATAATTTATGGAAGGAGATAAATATGATTTTCCTTTTGAGAGTAAAAATAAAAATATTCTTGGGCTTCCCTGGGGGCTTAGTAGTAAAGAATTTGCTTGCCAATTCGGGAGACACGGGTTTGATCCCTGGTCTGGGAAGATCCCATATGCCTTGGAGCAACTAAACCTGTGCCCGACAACTGTTGAGCCTGTGCTCTGGAGTCAGGGAACTGCAACTGCTGAGCCCACCTGCCGCAACTCCTGAAGCCCATGTGCCACAACAAGAGAAACCCCTGCAATGAGAAGCCTGAACATTGCAACAAAGAGTAGCCCCTGCTCACCATGGCTAGAGAGAAAGTGCAACCAAATACAACAAATAATTAAACTGTTAAAAATAAAAATATCCCACTGCTAAATGGGGTGTGGACAATATATTTTCCATTAGTAATTAAATATTATCCCTTTCAAATTCATCTAATTTTCCATTTATTGCAGTGCTTGATTAGCCTACATCAGTGTTTCTCAAAGTCAGTCTCATAGAACACGAGTTCCCTGTGTAACAGTTTTCCATGCTGCATGTAAATTACCACAGTTCTAGGCAGCTGTAAATTACATTTGGTTTCCTCTTCCAGGATGACAGTGAAAAATGCTCTGCAGCCTCCAGCAAAACAAGCATAACTAGTGAAAATTATTTATTAAATCCTAACATTTAAAGTCTCTGGAAATTGTCCTTAGGGTATACAGAACATAAAGAAATACTTATTTCAGAAAACATAGTAAAATTTGGTAAGAACAGTGAGGGTCTGTAGCATTTGAACCATGACTCATCCATTTCCTTCCCACTTACAGGTCAGTGCGACAGAAACTCTATTCTAGGAACGTGAAGTCAAGGACACAGCTCCTTCTCCTCCCAACTCTTACTTAAGGGATATGGTAGATCCATGAAACTCAGAGACATAGGATCTGGTGGTTTACTCAAACTCCTAGAATGTCTTTGCCTGTAAGGGTATTAGGTACTTGAGTGTTTTGGCTATACATAATTTATGGAAGGAGATAAATATGATTTTCCTCTTGAGAGTAAAAATAAAAATATTCTTGGGCTTCCCTGGGGGCTTAGTAGTAAAGAATTTGCTTGCCAATTTGGGAGACATGGGTTTGATCCCTGGTCTGGGAAGATCCCATATGCCTTGGAGCAACTAAACCTGTGCCCGACAACTGTTGAGCCTGTGCTCTGGAGTCAGAGAACTGCAACTGCTGAGCCCACCTGCTGCAACTCCTGAAGCCCATGTGCCACAAGAGAAACCCCTGCAATGAGAAGCCTGAACATTGCAACAAAGAGTAGCCCCTGCTCGCCATGGCTAGAGAGAAAGTGCAACCAAATACAACAAATAATTAAACTGTTAAAAATAAAAATATCCCACTGCTAAATGGGGTGTGGACAATATATTTTCCATTAGTAATTAAATATTATCCCTTTCAAATTCATCTAATTTTCCATTTATTGCAGTGCTTGATTAGCCTACATCAGTGTTTCTCAAAGTCAGTCTCATAGAACACGAGTTCCCTGTGTAACAGTTTTCCATGCTGCATGTAAATTACCACAGTTCTAGGCAGCTGTAAATTACATTTGGTTTCCTCTTCCAGGATGACAGTGAAAAATGCTCTGCAGCCTCCAGCAAAACAAGCATAACTAGTGAAAATTATTTATTAAATCCTAACATTTAAAGTCTCTGGAAATTGTCCTTAGGGTATACAGAACATAAAGAAATACTTATTTCAGAAAACATAGTAAAATTTGGTAAGAACAGTGAGGGTCTGTAGCATTTGAACCATGACTCATCCATTTCCTTCCCACTTACAGGTCAGTGCGACAGAAACTCTATTCTAGGAACGTGAAGTCAAGGACACAGCTCCTTCTCCTCCCAACTCTTACTTAAGGGATATGGTATCTTCCTGGGAGAGATAGGCCACCAGAAGTTTTCATCAGCCCCGGTGACACATTGGTAAGGAGACTGAGAGACTGGAAACCTCATACACGGCTGGTAGAAATCCTGCCTTGGAAAACAGTTTGACATGTCCTCAAAATTTTAATCATAGAGTTATCGTATGGCCCAGCAATTCCACTCCCGCACACAAACCCAAGAGAAATAAAAACTTATGCCCACCCAAAAGCTCTTGTGCAAATATTCATAGCAGCGTTATTTCTAAGAACCAAAAGGTAGAAACAACAGACACTCATCAGTAGATGAGTAAGTATCAAATGTAGTCTTTCAGGTGGTAAAGAATCCAGCTGCCAATGCAGGAGACACAAGAGACTCAGGTTTGATCCCTGGGTGGGGACGATCCCCTGGAGGAGGAAATGGCAACCCACTCCAGTATTCTGGAAAATCCCATGGACGGAGGAGCCTGGCGGGCTACACAGTCCACGGTGTCGCAAAGAATCCGGACCTGACTGAGCATACATAGTTAAGTGATCTATCCACACAATGGTATATTATTCAGCAATTTAAAAGAAATGAAACACATATGCCACAATATGGATGGATAAACCTTGAAAACATTATGCTAAGTGAAAGAAGCCAGTCACAAGAGACCACATATTACATGATTCCATTTTTACAAAATGCCTAGAATAGACAAATTTATAGAGAAAGTAAGTTAGTGGTAGCCTAGGTCTGGTGAAATAGAAGAAAGATGAGCGAATGCTAAAATGTATGGGCTTTCTTTTGGGACCAATGAACATATTACAAAATTGACTGTGGTGATGGCTTCACAATGTTGTGAAGAGAATAAGAACCATTGAATTATACACTTTAAGTGGGAGAATTGTATTACGTGTGAATGAAAGTGTTTGTGAAAAACCTATATACCCCATTTTCAGCTCATATTTTCCATGGATCAGGAATCTAGGCATGACTCAAACTGAATCTGTGTGTTCCTCCCACCTCCATCCACTCCCTCTATATTGAAAGAATCGCTCCCTCTCTGATGTTTTTCTGTTGATGCTTTCAGAAAACTCTTCTGCACCTTCTACCTCAAGCCAGTCAACTCCTATCGATTCCCCTTTCTGAATATATCTAGAATTTGGTCCTCACCATCCTTTTCTATTTGTAAAACAATATATTTATTTTGTTGCTCTGGGTCTTTTTGCAGCATGTGGGATCTTTAACTGCAATATGTGGCATCTAGTTCCCTAACCAGGGATCCAACCCAGACCCCTTGCATTGGGAACGCAGAGTCTTAGCTGCTGGACACCAGGGAGAGCCCTCATTGTCCATGTCTAAAGCTACTTCCTTTCTCCATAACCTGTTCTCTCTCCTGGATCACTGCAATTGCCTCTTACCTTAGATTCTATTTGCCAGACACATCTATTGCCTTTTCATACCACTAAGTTAATTATGCATTATGGATTCAACATGCGAATCTGGGAAGGAGGCACAAAAATTCAGATGCTAGCACCAGCGATGTAACTTCAGGCAATGTACCTAAGCTGGCTGTGCCTCTGTGGCTCCACCTCGTTCATTCCTTAGTTCAGTCGCTCAGTCGTGTCCGACTCTTTGCGACCCCATGTATCGCAGCACGCCAGGCCTCCCTGTCCATCACCAACTCCCGGAGTTCACTCAGACTACATACTCATAATAATGACAGCTGTAACCACCTCACAGAGCAATGACAAAAGCCAAATCAGATAACATGTAAAGCTGCCTTCAATTAGCCAATGGCAACACACTCCAGTACTCTTGCCTGGAAAATCCCATGGATGGAGGAGCCTGGTAGGCTGCAGTCTGTGGGGTCGCTAGGAGTTGGACACAACTAGCGACTTCACTTTCACTTTTCACTTTCATGCATTGGAGAAGGAAATGGCAACCCACTCCAGTATTGTTGTCTGGAGAATCCCAGGGATGGTGGAGCCTGGTGGGCTGCCGTCTATGGGGTCACACAGAGTCGGACACGACTGAAGCGACTTAGCAGCAGCAGCAGCGTGCAGATGTAAGGGTTTATTTTTATTGATGATGATCATCCATCATGATGAGTCAGCAACTGATTGGCCACAGATAGCTGGCTGGCTCAAGGAAGCATGGTTATTCAGGCAAATTATCCTTTTTTTAAAATTGGAGTATAATTGCTTTTCAATATTGTAATAGTTTCTGATGTACAACAAAGTGAATCAGCTATAGGTACACATATATCCCCTCCCTCTCACCCCCACATCCCACCCCTTCAGGTCATTGCAGAGCACCAAGCTGAGCTCCTGGTGCTATACAGCAGCATCCCGCTAGCTACCCGTTTTACACATGATAGTGTATGTATGTCAGCGCTACTCTCGAGTTCGTCTCTACTGCTGCTGCTGCTGCTGCCAAGTCGCTTCAGTCGTGTCCGACTCTGTGCGACCCCATAGACGGCAGCCCACCAGGCTCCCCCGTCCCTGGGATTCTCCAGGCAAGAACACTGGAGTGGGTTGCCATTTCCTTCTCCAATGCATGAAAGTGAAAAGTGAAATTGAAGTCGCTCAGTCGTGGCAGACTCTTAGCGACCCCATGGACTGCAGCCTACCAGGTTCCTCCATTCGTGGGATTTTCCAGGCAAGAGTACTGGAGTGGGGTGCCATTGCCTTCTCTCAGTTCGTCTCTAAGCTCCCCTCTTATCCTCATCACAGGAAACTTACAAGGGTTTTAGGAACTCTGTCCCAGGAACCAGTGCCAAGACCAAGTCAACACATTTCACAATGTCACTCGAACACAGAAATCACTGGTGAGCTTCGAACTCTTTCAGTGTCCCTCAAGGGATAGTTTCCAGGAGGAAGAGAGGAAATGGAGTCAGCTGTCATCTTGTAACATTTGGCTTTAAAGAGGAGTCACATGGGACAATAACTGGAAGTATGACCAAGAAAATCATGTTCTTAAGCCTTGCCAGAATTTTAAGTTCTAACTTAAGACTTGACTCTTTTCATTAAACATTGTACTCAACGTTTATGAGGACCTACTATGCAGTAAGGAAACACAACTGAATATGATCAAGGTCCTAGATGACAAACAACTGGCTGTGTACAGTTGACCTGCATCTGTGGGCCTTTGAATTGCTGGAGTCTGCCGCGCAACCAACTATGTATGAAAAATATTCCCCCTAAATCCAGAACATTCCAAAAGGCAAAACTTGAATCTGCCCAAACCAGCGACTACTGTTGACCCTTGAACACACGGGTTTGACGCGTGCAGACTCAATTATATACCAGTTTTTTTCAATATATACTACAGTACTACACAACCCAAGGTCGGTTAAATTGGCAGAAGTGGAGCTTCAAATACGGAGGGCTAACTGTCAAGTTCACTTCTAATTTTTTAGTTAGAGATGGTTGGCATCCCTAACCCCCAAGATGTTCAAGGGTCAACTGTATTTACCTAGCATTTACATTGGATTAGGTGTTATAGGTAACCTAGAGATGATTTATAATGTCTGGGAGGATGTGTGTAGGTTACATGCAAATACTATGCCATTTAATACAAGCTACTTGAGCATTCTTGGATTTTGGTCTCTATGGGAGATCCTAGAACTAATTCCCTGTGGATACTGAGGGATGTCTGTATACAGTTCCTGAGCAGGAGAGACAGTTCTGTGTGTGACATTGTGTAAGAGAGCCCTTACTAGCATTCTTCTTTGTAGAATCTGTAAAACTTTTACAGGCTTGGGGGCTTCCTCTGTGGCTCAGTGGTGAAGAATCCGACTGCAGTGCAGGAGATGTAAGAGACGTGGGTTCAGTCCCTGGGTCAGCAAGATGCCCTGGAGGAGGGCATGGCAACTCACTCAAGTATTCTTGCCTGGTGAATCCTATGGACAGAGGAGCCTGGCGGGCTGGGGTTGTGAAGCCATAGGGTTGAGAAGAGTCGGACATGACTGAAGCAACTTAGCAAGCAAGCATACAGATTTTGAGGTCGAAAAAAATCAGAGCTGGAGGGGAAATGAGAGATCGTCTAACACAGTCCTTTCATCTTACAAATGCAAGAATTTGGGTCCCAAAGAGGCTACACAGCTTGCCCAAGGATATATATCTAGTATGTGGCAGATTCAGAAATAAATCCCCTATCATCTTCGGCTTCCCAATTCAGGGAATTTTCCACTACTCCATGCCAGAGCATACACACAAGTGTCCGCTTCTTGCATTTCTAATTTCATATAGCTGAACTATTACTTTAAATGGTAATGTTAATGAATTCCATGAGTCAGCACTTATTTTCATATTCTGCCAATTAATCGTGGTTTGGGGGTAATTCACTCCAAGGCCTTGAATTGTAAAATGCAGCGTCAGCTTCCCCCCCCCCCCCAAGGGAATTCACTCCAAAAGTTGGACCAAGGACATCTAATGTCGTTCAGAGTAGCTGGATTTGTCTCTAAATGTCCTTGAATTAAAAATCTACAGTCCTGTTTGTTTTTCCCACAGCATAGCTACAGGGAACAACTGTGACCTGTAGAACCTGGAGAAGGTGGGTACCCTGGGGAATGGGAGGCTCAGGCTTGAGGTAACCCTGCTGTAAGCTGGTGGGTGATGTGCCGAAGCGATTGTTTTGGGAGGTGCCCTTTCTTTGTAACTGCAGCTAGAGATGACAGTAGGAAGGATTTCTGTGATTTCTGACCCTGGACTCCCCATCTGCAATCTGGACTGGTCTCTTACCATCTGGAAAATATCACTTTCATTTGGAAACCGGGAACATCTACTTCATCTAGAACTAGTTACTTTCCCAGCCAGTAACACAAGGAAATCAAGGAGAAACAGGAAAAAAAAAAATCATTCAATTGTACAAAACAGCCATTTTTTTATGCCTAAGGCACTTAGTAATTGGATTAATCTTCAGGGGCCTCTGCCATCCAACCTGATCTCCTGAGCTCGTCAGAAGAGGCAAAGACTAGACCTGTGGCCTTGAGCAAGTAATGTCGCCACTAAGCATAAGAGCTGGAAAACCTTTCTGAGCTCATGTAGTTTATTATTATAGACAAGAAAGGCAGACTGAGAGAAATGAAACATCCTGCATTACTTGTATTTGTGGGGGTGCCTGCCTTCTCCCCTTGTTCTCATGCCTCCTCACCTGTCAAATAAGGAGGTTGAACAGATAACTTTTTGATACCCTTCCCAACTCTGACATTCAATGCTGCCTGACAGGTGAGGTGTCCAGGCAGCCTTGGGCATCACCCAGGAAATAGACCTTCAGAATCTCGGGTCCAAACCAGACCTACTAAATGAGAATCTGAGTTTGAACCAAATCCCCAGATGATTCCTATGCATGTTAGAGTCAGCTTTAGAATAATCTGGTTGATTTGACCCTAGAGGGTGTCTTCTTCCTGGAAGGCTTTCAAATGTGTCATTCTCTTGTTAGCCTGCAGGTGTCACCAGAGAGCTAACGTGGGCTTTCTGGAGCGGTGGGAACTACAGAAAGTGTTTATTCCCATTTCTCCTGTCTGTTCTGCCCTTCAAGTTCCTGTACGCTTCTGGCCTGTTACCCAGTAAAGCTGGAGAAATGGGCGGCAAAATGTATTTTGAAGCTGTTCACATCACAGACACTTCATTGTCTGCCCTTCCAGAAAAGAACTGGACCTAGAGGCCCCGCTGTCTCATGAGCAGACTCCCACAGAGCGATTTTTTAAAAACTCAAATTCTGTATTTCCTTGAAAATTCAGGTAAATCTGTGGTGGATACTCTGACAATATGATACTATAATGAACTATACTTTATTTTGGTCCCAGAATTTATTTATTAAGGTATTTGCCTTGTCTTGATCAATTCTTAGAATTTTAAATTATAATGACCATCTTTCCAGTAAACCAAAGGTCAAAGTCTTCCATGTTATTATATAAATATTAGTCCTTTGGACTTCAAGGAGATCAAACCAGTTAATCCTGAAGGAAACGAACCCTGAATATTCACTGGAATGACTGAGGCTGAAGATGAAGTTCCAAAACTTTGGCCACCTAATGCAAAGAGCCAACTCATTGGAAAAGATCCTGATGCTGGAGAACACTGAAGGCAAAAGGAGGAGGAGGCGACAGAGGATGAGACGGTTGGATAGCAATCTCATTGAACATGAATTTGAGCAAACTCTGGGAGATAGTGGAGGACAGGGAAGCCCGCAGTACTACAGTCCATGGGGCTGCAAAGAGTCAGACACAACTCAGCGACTGAACAAAAACAATTTACATAACCCTTTAGATTTTTTAAACACTTTTAATTTAACATATTCTTGAAAAATATTTGTAACATAAGGTGTGTAGGATACTCTGAGTCATAGGTGATGGTCCTGAAGCTGGAAGTTCATCTAGTAATTTGTGAAAATAAGACTTGGATCCAGGTGGCACTAGTGGTAAAGAATCTGCCTGTAATGCAGGAGACTGCCTGCACCGCAGGAGACCAGGGTTCAGTTCCTGGGTGGGAAGATCCCCTGGAGAAGGAAATGGAAACCCGCTCCAGTATTCTAGCCTGAGAAATCATACGGACAGAGGAGCCTGACCAGCTACAGTTCATGAGATCGCAAAGAGCCAGACATGCCTTAGGGAGTCAAAATACTGGACAAAATATCTTTAGACCTTAGACCTCAGTAGCACAAGTCTGTGCTCCTTGAGAAAAAGACAGCCCATGAGGTCAGCCTGCACTGGCCTAGGCTCTCTGCTGAAACTTGATGAGGTGAGGAGACAGAGATTGGAGGTTGGGAAGGCCAAGGTGGCTGGAATTTGCTGGGCACAGCATCTGAGACTAGGGAGCCACGTCAAGAAAGTTCCAGAAAAGTGCACAGGGTTCCCTCGCGTTGTCTGCTGAATCTGTGCGAACCCTGGGAGGCTGGGTAGAACAATTTCTGAGGAAAGCACTGACAGCAGAGCTCATAGTGAGAATTGTTCAAGTTCCCTCCAGCTAAGGTGGGAGGTTCCCATGTAGGGCAGGGGTCCTCAGTCCCCGGGGCCACAGACGGATACTGGTGGGTGGCTGTCAGGAACCGGGCCGCACAGCTGGAGGTGAGCGGTGGGTGAGCAAGTGAAGCTTCATCTGTTTTTACAGAGCTCCCCATTGCTCACACTACCGCCTGAGCTCCACTTCCTATTAGATCAGCAGAGGCGTCAGATTCTCACAGGTGCTCAAGGTGTACTGTGAACTATGCAAGGGAGGGATATGGGTTGCATGTTCCTTGTGAAAATCGAATGCTTGACAATCTGAGGTGGTGGTGTTAGCAATGGGGAGCGGCTGCCACTGCCTCACCCCCACATGGGACCATCCAGTTGCAGGGAAACAAGCTCAGGGCTCCCACTGATTCTGCATGATGGTGAGTTGTATATATTTCATTATATATCACAAGGTAATAATAATCCAAATAAAGTGCCCAATAAAGGTCATGCACTTGAATCATCCTGAAACCTCCTCCCCCCACCACCCAGTCCGTGGAAATATTGTCTTCCACAAACTGATCCCTGGTGCTGAAAAGATTGGAGACCACTACCCTAGGGGACTAAGAGTCCTCCTGGAAAGCTCCTTAGCCTGTTCTAGCTGGGGGGTGAGCTGGTGAAGTGGATTCAGTGACAAAGCTCCCCTCAGTCAGAACTCACCTCAGCTCCCAGAATCGAAAGGTGCAGGAGAAGAGAAAAGGAGGGATGGGAAAGGTGTTCCGTGGAGGGCTGAAGGGAGAGCTGTTCCAAGAAGAGAAAGACAGGTGCTTCACACAGTTGACATCTCAAAGAAATGTCAGAATAACCGTCAGGAAACAATGAGGCTGAAGAAGCCACCAGGTGACTATGGTGGAGAGTGCTGTTAACTTCTTTGGTGACTCAAACCCAGCAGAGCTGTCAGCTTGACTACATGGGTTCTCGGGTATTTGAGACCAGGGAAACATGGGGCCTTGCAGACATTAGAGGGGAGAAGTCCCCTTCTCCACACGGCCTGAATATAGAGTGGGAGCCACAGTGCTTTGGGGGTGGGCATCACCTGGCTTTGTAGAGGAGGAAACCACGATGCCTCTGGTGTCTACTTTTTGACCTCCTTCGGCAAATTATTAGGGCCCACAGCCAGCCTGGGGCCAGGAGGTTCTCCCAGAGGTGCAGCTATGAGCATGTGACTGGGACTATCGGGTGACCAGGGTCACCCCACACACTGCCCGGGTCCTGGGCCTGGGGGCTCCTGCCTCTCACTGGGTGATGAAGCCTGGTGGGTTCACAGACCTTGGGTGGTCTTCTTCTGTTGAATGGAACTCTGGATGAAAGCACATCACCAAGTAAGAATTCAGTCGTGTTTGATTCTCTGTGACCCCACCCGGCTCCTCTGTCCATGGAATTCTCCAGGCAAGAATACTGGAGTGGGTTGTCATTTCCTGCTCCAGGGGATCTTCCTGTCCCAGGGATCAAACTTGGGTCTCCTGCATTGCAGGGAGGTTCTTTACTGTCTGTGCCAACAGCTCTGGAGAAGTGAGTAAATTGACAGGTGGCCTTTCCTTTAGTGAATACAAAAGCAATTCTCATATAAGCTGGGTCTTGATTATCATTCTTTTGCTTGAGACCCTTTCCTTAGGTTACCTAGTAGGGCTTAAGACTTCATATGCCATCAAGTTCTTGGTCTAGACTATGTTTATCATCCTCTGGAAGTATTAAGGCAGCTTCTCATAAACTGTCCATTCTACCAATTCCTGCTGAAAAATGATCAGACCTATCCAATTTTTGCCCACCCCCTTCCCATGCTCACTGGGTTTTCATGAGAAAGAATGTGAGGAAAATTTGTTAGCATCATGTTTTCAGCTTTATTGAAATTCTTACAAAAGGTCTGATGTATTTTAGGCCTGGCCTAATTTCCTTTAGTCCCTGAAATACAGGATCATGGCTATTTCCACGTCCTTTTAAGTAGGAATGTAAACTAGTAGACTTTGCTTTTAAAGTTCAAACACATATCACCATGGTTTTCCATTGATGTAAAGCAAGACTTATGTTTTCCCGAATGAAAAGACCTGGTAAGAAAGTTACATGGGTCTTCATTGGTGGGATAACTGGATTCTTTGTCAGAACAGACTTGGGGATTTATTTCACTTAATGTGACATTCTTCCACCTTGAGTATTTTCTTTTTTTTAAATGCAAACTTTGCGATGTACTGAGCTATGTAGTAAAGAGTGCTGTGTTCATATATGCATACATATGTGGGCTCTGGGAAAAGATGCATGAGTACACGCACATTATGTAAACATAGCAGATAATAAGCATGTTATAAGCAAAAAAACAACCAATAGCATGTATTGGTTTAGTTGTCAGCCAGGAGCTTTGCTGGTCTCATCCCCAGAGGGTCCCAGCCATCGCTTTCCCCAGGCAGGCGATGCTCACCAGGTAGGACAGGTGATTGTGTATCTGAGGCGTGTCTGAGTCTGTGACTCCCCCAAGGTCGCTGGGCCTATGCTCACTCGCTACCAGGAAGCTCCCCAGGCCTAGAACATAGAAATGCCCAGCACGACCTCCTCCTCGTGTCAAAACCAGACTCTGATCTCCCCATCACTAGGAAAGGGGTGCAGACTGAGGGCTCCCAGAGGCCCACAGCCTCCTCTCCCCCCAGATGTAGCAGGGATTCCGCATTTCCTTTCAGTCTTAATAGGCTCCATCAGCACATGTGTTTTCTTGACCACAGGATGACACCCAAAGAGGCCTGGAAGGTTCTGTATCATCGTCTTCAGACAGCTCTGAGACACAGGCAACGTGGCTTTAACCCTGACTGCCAGATGACTGAGGGTTGGCCTTGGTTTAACCCAGATAGCTCCCATGTCACCCTCCAAATCCATCCTTCTATGTGGATGGCTGCCTTGGAAGCCAGTTACATCCAACCTTGAACTTACACCCTATGGGATTTGGAGTATGTCATCTTCTAGTCACACTTGTGCTGCACCCCAGCTTCTTGCTTGAATCTAAGCAAAGACATAATGAGAGTTCAGGTCGAAACAATGGTCTCATTCTCCATCTGACTGATAGGCTAGGTGAATGGGTCAGCTGAGTGCTACCTGGAGGTCAAGTGGTACCCAAGCCAGCGTGACTTGTAGGAGAGCTGCAAAGTGATACATGAATTGAGCGCCCGAGATACTACGTAGCACACACGGCAGTCACTCAATCAATGTCCCTCTCACTTGCCTTCTCGGAATCCAGACTGGTTCCTGCAGGAGGCTGGCATCTCCCTCTCACTCCTAGAGCCGCCCCTCCTCTGTGTCACTTTCCCGAACTAACAAACGCTGTGCAGAGGCAGAGTGAAGAGGGGAAGGCGAATCACTCAGTATCATCTCTTGCTGGTCAAAACTCTTGGCCTGAGGTTTGGGAATGATCTGCAGAGTAATCGACCTGGGATGCCTCCTGCCCATCTTCACTGCTGCACTGGTCGCCAGGATCCGTCTGTAACTCACAGATCACAGAGAACATGGACAGGTGGACCTGAGGGCATGGTGTTTAGAAGACTCCGAAAAAGGCAATCCAGTCGACCAGGGCTCCATGCAGGAACCGTGGTGGAAGGGAGAGACAGGCAGTGGATCCCAGAGTTGTGCTTCGGAATAGATGTCCAAGAGGAGGAGGGTGACAGGTCACCATGGTCCTGGGATGGGAATTACAGGGGTCTGGGGGTGCTGGGCTGGGCGCAGAGGGCAGAGGCGTTCATTGCCCCCACCCCAGGAATGCAGGAAGGAGGCTCGGCAGCTGGGCCCAACCTCGGGCTCTGCCCACTGTTAGTGTCTCTTGCACGTCACGCCAGCATCCTCAGCGTGCCCGCAGTTTGTCACCCCCCACTTGGAGAAGCTGCAGCGGAAGATGCTTTCCTCGGTGCCCTTGCAGGCGACATCATCCATCCAAATTCTCCCCGTGCCTGTGGAGACAAGTGGACATGATGTCTTAGCAGAGATGCAGGAGCGCAGGACAGACGGGAGCACTGCTGTCTGTCCCGAGCTCTGCTGTCAATTCTCTAATCGAGTGGTTCCCCCTGCCTTCTCCACTCCACCAAGACCAATACATCTTCTCTAGGCTCAGTTTCTTGGAAGCAGAGTAACAGTAGTTGACAGTGAGGATGGGCTTCCCTGGTGGCTCAGTGGTAAAGAACCCACCTGCCAGTGCAGGGGATTTAAGAGTCGTGGGTTCAATCCCTGGGTCAGGAAGATTCCCTGGAAGAAGAAATAGCAACTCACCCCAGTAGTCTTGCCTGAAGAATCCCATGGATAGAGGAGTCTGGTGGGCTACAATCCATGGGGTCACAGAGAGTCAGACATGAATTAGTGAGTAAACAATAACCTTGATGGTATTTACTGAGCAGCTCCTATGTGTCGGGCCTCTTACATATATGATCTTCGTCCATTCTCACCATGGTGCTGCGAGATGGGCATGAATAACCCTTTTTCTATACGGGAAAACTGAGGTTCAGAAAGCAATTGGTGCAAGGTTGCTCAGCTTGTAAGTGGCAGAGTCTGAACTCAAGCCCAAGTCTTGCTGCCTCTCAGGCCCACACTTTATACAAGATACTTAATAGCTTTTGAGATTTTGGCCATGCCACATAACCTGTGGGCTCTTAGTTCCCTGACCAGGGATCAAACCTGTGCCCTCTGCAGTGGAAGCACAGAGTCTTAGCCACTAGACCACCAGGGAAGTCCCCTCTGTTGAGATGTATCTTGCTGCCTTTGCTGCTGAATATTCAGACAAGACATAATCAGAGGGACAATGTCAGACAGATCTAACTCAGACAGATCCAGCACCCCATAACCAAATATCTCAGTGTCAACATCACCTCCAGTATTTTAAAATTTAAAGCTGATGGTCTCACACAATGAGCTTCAAACAGTGGTCCTTGGAATGAGAGCAGATCTCAGAAATTAACATTATCACCACATATATATGTTATGACAGGCGGAAGCATCCGTAACCATAAGCAACTAGGTCAGTTCCCAAAATACAAGGTCCGTAAGACAATGCAGCTGAGTTTTGCCCACCTGTTCAGCCCGCCCTGTTCACTCAGCTCCTAGGAGGACCATCCTGATGGTCTGAAGGTGCCCACACAGGGAGTCTTCAGTTGGTTTTCCCAGGATTGTACCCGAGTCTCAAGAGACACAGACGTGGCATTGAGGTCTTCAATGCATGTCAAGGGAATAGGTCAGCTGGGTGAGACTTCAAGGGAATGGAGAGGGCTTGTCTGGGGTCAGAGAGGTCAGCAGAGAGGGGAGAAGTCACCTGGAGCCCCCACTGATGAACTGGCAGGGCCATCAACCATGTTCTGGTGGGTTCTCTGGGCGGATGGCCAAGCCACATCTTTAATGGTGGGAGCTCACTCGGGAGCCCTCTGGAATGCTGCCTGAGCTTCAGGGCTCCCATCTCCCATGGAATCATTATAAGGTCTTCAATGCATGTCAAGGGAATAGGTCAGCTGGGTGAGACTTCAAGGGAATGGAGAGGGCTTGTCTGGGGTCAGAGAGGTCAGCAGAGAGGGGAGAAGTCACCTGGAGCCCCCACTGATGAACTGGCAGGGCCATCAACCATGTTCTGGTGGGTTCTCTGGGCGGATGGCCAAGCCACATCTTTAATGGTGGGAGCTCACTCGGGAGCCCTCTGGAATGCTGCCTGAGCTTCAGGGCTCCCATCTCCCATGGAATCATTATCTTAGAGCTTTGCTACTCAAAGTGTGATCCTAGATCAGTAGCATCAGAGTTTGTTAAAAGTACACAACCTCACGCCCTGCCCAGGACCTACTGAACCAGAATCTACATTTGAACCAACTGGTCCTGCACTGAAGCTTGAGAAGCACTGACTGGTACAGCAGAAATAGGGCTTCACAACAAGTAGGACAAAGCTCAAGTCTCAGCCCATCCAGGAGGACCATTTCAGTTTAAAAGTGGGAGGGGATTCCCAGGACGTGAGACTTTTGGCGCAGAAGCTAAGTAAACTGAGAACCTACTGGGTAAACTTACTTGTTACGTTCAACAGCTGGTACCAGAAATCATGGGGTTGAAGGTCAGAAACTGCGTTCCAATATTACCATGTCAATCTGGGCAAGTTAAACGAGGTAATTGTTGTTTAGTCGCTATGTAGTATCCAACTCTTTGCAACCTCTTGGACTGTAGCCCACCAGGCTCCTCTGTTCATGGGATTGCCCAGGCAAGAATACTGGAGTAGGTTGCCATTTCCTTCTCCAGGGGATCTTCCTGACCGAGGGATTGAACCCGAGTCTCCTGCCTTGGCAGGCAGATTCTTCACTGCTGAACCACAAAGGAAGTCCAAATGAAGTAATAGTTCCTGTATTTTAAAGGGCTTTGAAATGCATCAAAACCCCACATGAAGGCAGTTCAGGGATCCTAGCATCTGATCCTACAACCATGCCTCCTTGTCCCGTCTCTCAGCAGCCAGACAACCTCTCCTTTTAGAGGAATTGTTGGGTATTGTTGTTTAATTGTTAAATCATGTCTGAGTATTAAAATCCTTAAAACCTGTCACTCACCCTTGGACTGCATGGGAAATCCCTTTACAAAGCGCATCCAGGGAATAACTAAACCATTTTGCTGCCCAATAAGAAGCTCCAATATTTTGGCCACTGATACAAAGAGCCAACTCTTTGGAAAAGACTCTGATGCAGGGAAAGATTGAGGACAGGAGGAGAAGGGGGCGGCTGAGGATGAGATGGTTAGATAGCATCACTGACTCCATGGACAGGAGTTTCAGCAAGCTCTGGGAGATAGTGAAGGACAGGGAAGCCTGGTGTGCTGCAGTCCATCGGGTGACAGAGTCGGGCATGACTGAGCGACTGAACAACAAATTGATTTCAAGGACTTAGCGGTTTGCACATATTTTTGCTATGCTGAGATATTCATCATCTGCTCAAGGGATTGCCGAGCAGTGAACTAGGGGACAGAGCTGGGAGGAGAGATCTCTTTCTGCTGTCCTTGTTAATGTTATTTGTTCATCACAGCCTCTTCCCTGGCCGGATACAATGTGCCTCTTACACAATAAGCCCTTTGAGGCTGAGCAAAAATTCTCAGATTAAATGTCTCCTGGAAAACACATCAGTTTACAAATTACCCAGGAAAAGGTTGCAGACCCAAGAGCTCCGTGGGATTAGTCACACCCAAAACAAATAAAGCAGCAAATGAAGGAGACTGACAAACACAAAACAGGCCCAAGGTTTCCAGTCCTAATGTGTCCACAGGATCACGAAACTCCAAACTCTAGCTGGGGTTTGGTTAGGGAGTTCTAGCTAATGTTCAGTCATGGAAGAGCTAATAAAATGAGGACAGGGTTGTTAACTCAGCAATGCTCATATCTGCAGTTATTGGGACATCACTAAAGGGGCCAATGAACTCGCAGACATCTCTGCTCCCCGCGTGTCAGAGAGGCTAGACCTCTCATGAATCCAGATACCAATCATTGTGTCAGCTGACATCCATGAGAGCTGACACTTGACACTCGTTGTGTGGCCTGAGCACCAGGAGGTCAGGATCACCCGGGAGCTCATCAGCAATGCAGAGTCTTGGGCCCACTGCAACCCAAACCCGGGTTTGATCCCTGTGTCGGGAAGATCCCCTGGAGGAGAGCACGACAACCCACTCCAGTATTCTTGCCTGGAGAATCCCACAGACAGAAGAGCCTGATGGGCTACAGTCACAAAGAGTCAGACACAACTGACGCAACTAACACATTGTATCTTAACAGCATCTCCACCAGTCAGCATGCCTTCAAGCCTGAGAGCCCTGCTCTAGATTAGGTCTGCTCCTCCATGCTGGTTCTCTCTGTGAGCTCCATAACAAGCCCCATTACGAAGCAGGAAGGGGGTTCTCTGTTTCCCCCACTTTACAGTCAGAAAACTGAAGCTACACGGTGAGGTTTTATCTTATGGAGGCAAAACGGGACCAGAGAGGCCAGGCCTTCTGACACTTGGAGCCTTAGGGGCTGTTGGAATGTGAGGGGATGGTTGGGATGAGTAAGCAGAGATTTTATTTTATTCTCATCGTTCATTCATTCAATATTTAAGTGTCTACTCCATGCTCAGCATTATTCTGGATGTTTGGGCTACAGTAGTAAACAGAAAATGATTTTTAAAAAACCTACTGCTGGTAAGAATATAAATTGGTGGAGAATAGTATGGAGGTTTCTCAAAAAATGAAAAATATAATTACCATATGATTCAGCAATCCCACTTCCAGGTACATATCTACAAGACACAAAAACTAATTCAAGAAGATACATGCACCCCAATGTTCATAGCAGCACCATAATTATACAGTTGCCAAGATAGGAAACCAAAGTGTTCATCAACAGAGGAGCAGATAAAGGAGATGTGGTATATATTATATATACAATGGGATACTACTCAGCCACAGAAAAGAACAAACTTTGCTATTTGCAGCAACATGAATGAACCTGGAAGGCATCGCTCTAAGCAAAATAAGTCAGAAAAGTCAAATACTTTATGATATCACTTGTAGGAGAAATCTAAGATAACACAACAAACTAATGACTATACCAAAAAATGCATATGTACAGAAAACAAATTAGTGGGTACCAGTGAAGGGGAAGGGGCAACACATGGATGGGGAACTGGGAGGCACAAACAATTGGATGTAAGATAGGCTACAAAGATGTATTATACAACATGGGGACTATAGCCATTATTTTGTTGTAACTGTAAAGGGAAAGTAACCTTTAAAAATGGTACAGAAACAAAACAAGAAAAAACAAAGAAACCTCTGCTTCATGGACTAACATTTGAGCTGCTGCATGTTTATCTGCTGCATCCCTCCTATTTTTCGAATGTCTTGTTCGTACAAACTTTATCAGACATCTGGTTCTTTCTTCAGGGTAATATTCATCGAAGGAATGAGTTACACTGAATCCTAAGGGCTGCCATCAGAGCACCATGCGGAGGCAGGCAGGACAGCTATCAAACAGATATTTAAGAGAAAGAAAAACTGAGCCCCCGAAAGGTTAGCAGACCTGTCCCACAACTATTACAGGAGGAGGAGACAGTGACCTCTGATGTCCAGCCAGTCTAGCCCCTGTTTCTTACAGAAGCACATATACAGTGCACTTTATGGATCACTAAGCCAAGAGGTGGCAAACCAAATTCAGCCCACCTCTTGCTTTTGTAAATAAAGTTTTATTGGAATATCTACCTCGTAGACGGCAGTTACTTTCGTCTGCAGTTACTTTGGTGCTACAACTGCAGAGGTGAATGGTTCTGAGACAGACCATCTATCTAGCCCACAAAGCCTAAAATATTTACTTCTGGCTGACCCTTTAACATTTGCTGACCCTTGCACTAAGCCACCTCCCAGCATTTAAATTTGGTCTTAAGAAAAAAAAAGAGCAAAAAATGCTAATAATAATATAATTAGAATGGACACTCTCAATCCTGCATCCAGCCCCACCTACAAATCCACCTGCATCTGTACCCACCCTCACCTCCTCTGTCTGTCTGCATGTTTCACAGATTTTCTTAGTGGGTCCAGGACCAGTTCCCTGGGTACTGCCCTGGCCTCAACCCCTCCATCTCTTTCTGGACCCTGTTCCAGCCATCACTTCCATCTTTTCCAACCACACTCCCTCCCTCTTCAACAGCTCTTGGACCAATTTAAAACTTAAAAAGAAATCATCTCCAAGTCTTTCTCACTTGGGTCTTTCCTTGTTTTTTTTTTTTTTTTCCCAGGGACACTGATCATTGAATTATTGAGCCCTGGCCAGGAAAACTTTTATGGTGCCAAACCACCAAGAGCATGCCAGGCTCGGCAGTTTCTTGTATGGCTTGGGGAGGATGCAGATTCCGCAGGCACACAAGTTTCTTCCTTCCTTCTCTCCTCACACTCTCCTCTCGTTCTTCCTTCCTCCCTCCCACTTTCAGTTCAGTTCAGTTGCTCAGTTGTATCTGACTCTTTGTGACCTCATGGACTGCGGCACACCAGGCTTCCCTGTCCATCACCAACTCCCGGAGTTTGCTCAAACTCATATCCATCGAATCAGTGATGCCATCCAACCGTCTCATCATCTTTCAACCCCTTCTCTTCCTGCCCCCAATCTTTCCCAGCATCAGGGTCTTTCTAATGAGTCAGTTCTTCCCAGTATTGGAGCCACTTTATGCAGTACCTATCACTCATTGGAAAAGACTCTGACTGGGCAAGCTTGAAGGCAGGCAGAGAAGGGGATGACAGAAGATAAGATGGTTGAATGGCATCATCGGCTCATTGGACATGTGTTTGAGTACACTCCAGGAAATAGTGAAGGACAGGGAAGCCTGGAATGCTGTCCTTGAGGTTGCAAAGAGTCAGACACGACTTTGCGACTGAACAACAGCAAATAAACGGAAAAGAAATTAGCTAAGTGAAGAGGAGGGAAAGGCATTGCAAACCTGAGGAAGAGCAGGCGATAGGATACGGAGATCAAAACAGCTGTATGAGCTCAGAGCCCACATCTGGGTGCATGTGGCTGAAGGATGCTTCGCTGAGGAGTGAGGCACTTTAGGACAGACCTTGCTGCACTAAGCTGAGAAACCGGACTTGATCCTGAGAGCAGTAAAGACCCACTGAGTGTTGGGCAGGGGAGTGGCAAGCAGGAGACCGTTTTAGAAAGAGCCCTGGTAGCCAGGATGAGGAAGGCCTAGAAAAGGAGATGGGGAGCAGGGCATGCGGGAAGGAGCTCCTAGAGGGTGCCCCACCTCCTCTCAACAAGCAGCCAATGACTGTACCTCTGGGCCTGCGCTGTGCTGATTGCTTGCCATACATGATCTCATTTTTCATTTGCCATCCTCCTGCAAAAGTGGGAGGGCTGAAACCTGGGGAGGTTAGGAAGTCTGCTCCAAGTCACCAACCAGTAAGTGGCAGATATGGGATGCTAGCTAGGCTCTGCAGAGAAGGCAATGGCACCCCACTCCAGTACTCTTGCCTGGAAAATCCCATGGATGGAGGAGCCTGGTAGGCTGCAGTCCATGGGGTTGCTAAGAGTCAGATACAACTGAGCGACTTCACTTTCACTTTTCACTTTCATGCATTGGAGAAGGAAATGGCAACCCGCTCCAGTGTTCTTGCCTGGAGAATCCCAGGGACAGGGGAGCCTGGCGGGCTGCCGTCTATGGGGTCGCACAGAGTTGGACACAACTGAAGTGACTTAGCATATATAACCTGGTTCTGTATTTTCCAAGTCTCCTATAAAAGTGTTATCAGACTTTCATAATTTAAAAAAATACATTTTTTTTAAATCAAAGGAGGATGGAAGAGTTTTAGGCTAACCCTGTCTATGACAGTCAAAGGACCTAGTGTGGCTTTTCTAAAAGAACGTATGACTTTTCCCCCTAAAATGTTTTGCTTCCACATATTAGGGAGAAGTCCTCATCAGAGCCGACAATGGAAAAGTAAGGACTGATTCCTCATTTCTGTTTCTCCTGCAAACAGAGATGGCAGCTTTCCTGCAGAAAAGAGGCTGAGACCCAGGGCACAGCTTCAGGTGGGAGGGAAGCACTCGCCCCCGGTGGGCTGTCCTCCGTGGAGCGGGACCCTTTGAACTCCCTGCGCACTGGGCCTTTCAGTCCAGAGGCCAGGACGCTGGGGTCAATCGGCTGCTCTCCACCAGCTGTCACAACAGATTTCACAAGAGCGCTTCAGTGAGCGCGATTGTCTTCATGGGCTCAGACTGGGCGGCTTGTAAACAAGAGACGTTTATTTCTCACAGATCCGGGGGATGTGAGTCCAAGATCAGAGTGCCTGTGTGCTCAGATGCTGCGGTTCTAGGGAGAGCCCCCTTCCGACTAGGAGGCTCCTGTGTGTCCTCACGGAAGCGGGCAGAACACCCTCAGGTTCCTTTACTAAGGTCCCATTATGAGAGCTGCACTCGTGACCTGGACACCCCCTCAAAGGCCCCATCTCTTAATACCATCACACTGGGGGTCAGGATTTCAACACACGAATATGTTGTTCAGTCACGCAGTCGTGTCTGACTCTTTGCAGCCGCATGGATGAGAGCCCACCAGGCTCCTCTGTTCATGGGATTCTCCAGAAAAGAATATTGCAGTGGGCTGCCATGTTCTTCTCCAGGGGATCTTCCTGACCCAGGGATGGAACCTGTGTCTCCTGCATTGCTGGCGGATTCTCCACCACTGAGCCACCAGGGAAGCCCATATGGATGTGGCTGGGGAGGGATGGAGCAGGGGGGACACAGACATTCAGTCCACAACAGTGGAGGCCAGCAGGAGACAAAAAGAGAAAGGGAGTCCAATTCGAGGGAAGGAAGGCATGTTCTAATGGTCAGAACTGTCTGGAGACGGATGGCTGGAGGCTGTGAGCCCCCCATGGTGGAGGACCCAGGTGGAGGCTGGTTGACACGCGGCAGGACTGCCATTGAGGGGACCCTGGATGGGAGGGCAGGTCTAGGACTCGGGTCCCTCGCCCCATGTTCTCCTCTGGTGGGCACCCTACCTTGTCCAAACTGAGCGGTCGGTGCACATCCTCCACGCCGGGGAAACCCAGCATGCGGCACACCACGTCCCCGTCCTTCTTGTCCCAGCCGTCGTCGCACACGGTGCCCCAGCGCCGCTCGTGGTAGACCTCCACGCGGCCCTGGTGTGGGCCCGAGCCATTCACCAGCCGTACCATCACCGCCTCCACGCCGCCTGCCAGGAGCAACACAGGGTCACGGTCACTCCCCCGAGCCTGGACACAGCAGTGCCCCCCAGGAACCCTCCCTGGCTGCTCATCACCACCCGGCATGGGGAGGGGGGCTGGGGCTCCAGTGAAGGCCAAGCAGGCAGCCAGCAGAAACCATGGTGTCACCCCTGCCCTTCTCTCCACCTTTTTTAATACTTTTTTTGTTTCAGAATAGTTTTAGGTTCATAGCAAAATTGAAAAGCAGAAACAGTGGCTTTGGCAGTGCATGTGCTAAAATTGAAATGATACAGGGAAGACTAGCAAGGATGACATGTGAATTCATGAAGCATTCCATAATTTTTTTTACAGCTACTGTAGAAATCAAATACAAATTTCAGCATGGATTGCATAAATTCTTGCTAATTACTGATCATTATTTAATCACTTTATTGAAGATCAAGGTGAAATCCACATTCAGTAATTATAGCACTAAATAAAAATGTGAGAACTGGCTTTTCCCTTTACAGTTGGTGACGCTAGATATCCTATGAAATGAGCAAAGGAAAAACTTAAAAAAAAAAGAAGGTATAGACCCCGCCCCCCCCAACATGGATAGCTTCCTCCCCAGCTATCAACACCTGCCTCAGAATGGTACATTTGTTATAATCTATGAACGCACAGAGACATGTCGTAACCACCCAGTGTCAAGAGGGTTCACTCTTGGTATTGTCCATTCTATGGTCTGAACAAATGTATGATATGTATTCACCAACATAGTATCCTACAGCATGGTTTCACTACCCAAAAAACCCTCTGTGCTCCATCCCTTCATCCCAACCCCCACCCTTAGCCCCTGGCAAACACTGACCTTTTCCTGCCTCCATAGCTTTGCCATTCCCATAATGCCATATAGTTGGGATCATACCGTCTGTAGCCTTTTCAGATTGGTTTCTTTCATGTAGTAATATGCGCTTAAGGCTCCTCTTTCCATGGCTGGATAGCTCATTTCTTTCTAGCACCAAATAACGTTCCAATGTCTGGAGGTACTACGGTTTAACTATCCATTCACTCAATGAAGGGCATCTTGGAAGGAATTATGAATAAGGCTGCTACAAACATTCATGTTCAGGCTACTATATAGACATAAGTTTTCAATTCATTTGAGTAAATACCAATAAGGAGGATTGCTGGGGTGTCCCCTGGTGGCTCAGCTGGTAAAGAATCTCCTGCCAGTGCAAGAGAGGAAAGAGATGTGGGTTCGATCCCTGGGTCAGGAGGATCCTCTGGAGAAGGGAATGGTAACCCACTCCAGTATTCTTGCCTGGAAAGTCTCATGGACAGAGGAGCCTGGTGGGCTCCAGTTCATACAGGTCACCAAGAGTCGGGCATGACTGAGCAACTGAGCACCTCATGCATCCGTCATCCCTGACTATTCTTTGCACATGAGTTTCTAAGCTCCAGCCAGGTTATCAGAAGAGGCTGAGGATGAGCAAGAGAGCAGAGACTCCTCCAGATGGAAAACAATGAGCGCAGCGGGGCTCAGAGGCCAGGTCTGAGACAGAGATGCCACCCGGGAGCCATCGTGACAAGCCAACCTGGAGCCGGCAGCCGCAACACAGCCTGGCCCGGGCTGGGCGTTGGCCCTGGGGTGTCGGCTGAGGCTGAAACCTCAGCCTTGAGTCCTCCCAGAAGTGCCTCGCCTCTGTCAGCACCCTGTCGCCGTGGCCGTGGGCCGGGCCACGCCAGGCCAGGAGGCTGCCGACGGCAGTCTCCGTGTGGGGTCATCAGTAGAGGGAGAGTGGCAGGAGGAGGCTGTGTGTCCCAGAGCAGGCGAGGCCGAGTTCAAGGTCCAAATAACAGGAGAAAGTCTGGTGCGGCACAAGCAGCGCGCTGAGTTCAGAGATGCCCCCTTGTCCTCCGTTCTGGCCTGCCTCGCTCACTCTACTCACTTCTTCATCTTGCCAAATAAGTGACTGACCATCTGTTAGGAGCCTGGTCCTGTTGTAGGAGCGATGGGTCGATCCGTGAACAAAGTCTCTGCCCCCATGGACTATACTGTAGTGGAGGAGACCAGTCACAGAGCTGGGGAACAAATTCACATATAACTATGGCCACGTAGTGATGGTGCAGAGACGAGACCAGAAGCACAGGATGGGACTGGAGCATGGAGGGCGCCACTGTGGCTGGGACCCAAGGAAAGGAGTGGAGGGTGGGGGGCACCGTCTTAGACGGGGAGACAGGGAAGGGGATGGGTAGAGGGTGCCATCAGAGACAGGAAGACAAGGAAGGGAATGGAGCTTGAGGGGGCGCCATTTCAGATGGGGAGACAAGGAAGACCTTGAGTGGAGACCTGAAAGAGCTGACGGACCCCTCTATCTTAGAAAACACCCACTCTGTACTCTGGCCTAACATTTTCACATCCTTTAAATCTCAAGCTTGGACATCACATCTCCCAGAAAAAGCTTCCTGTGGTCACCCATTCCCATCCAAGCCCCCTTCTGTGGACATATCTTATCACATCATGGAACAGCTGCCTGCTGACTCTTTCAGGACACTGGGAGAATTCTGAGGTCAGCTCATATAGCCTGTAAGCACCTGGTACTTCGACGTGCCCAGGCTGGGCCCAGTGAGAGCATGCACAAATGAATATAGTCAGATAGCATGTACCCCGGAGGGCAGGTCCTGTCTGGTGGACACAGCCAGTGCCTTTGGTGGGAGCCTGAATGGAGAGTCAGCATCACGGCTACCAATGTTTCCAACACCCTCCTCATTACATCTCAGGCTCTTCTACTCACTCCCCTCACTGACATCTTCTTTTGGTAGGACGACCCCAGGGTTCTGGACCCAGAACTCAAGCTCTTGGCTCGATGACCAAACATTCTACATGGGAAAATAAGGATGTGGTCTGACATGTGATATAGTGAGTGCTGAAGGAAATCTGGAAAGTGTCACTTGGATGCTGAAATGTTAGAATTCCCAGGAGGCTTCAATGTATATGGAAGTGGCAAAAGAATATTTGGAAACAGGACAACTTCAAAACATTGGAAGCATATGGTAACCATAATTACGGGGCTCAGAGCGTCAAGTTCAAGGCTGTTTCTGCCCCATGCTCCCCACACGCCAAGCAAAGTCACAGTCCACATCAGTCCCGGGGATATGTGTGTCCCCCAACCCACGCACACCCAGACACCAGACACCAGAGTTGATTCATCACGCACTGAAGCCTGTCCCTTGTCACATGCTCCCAGGTCCCCCAGTTCCAGGACTTCTCCCAACAATGGAGGCTGAACACAGCCCCTTGCCCACGGGGTCAGCAGACACTGTAGGCCCCAAAAGAATCAATGAGGCAAATTTTGATCTAGCTCCATCTTATGGAACATAGCACTAAGCTGTGATTTTTTTTTTTTTTAATATGGACCATTTTTTAAGTCTTTATTGAATTTGTTACAATATTGCTTCCGTTTTCTGTTCTGGTTTTTTGGACTCAAGGTATGTGGGAGCTTAGCTACCCAACCAGGAATTAAACCCACCCCCCCTGCATTGGAAGGTGAAATCTTAAGAACAGGACCGCCAGGGTGGTCTCTAAGCTAAAATTTTTCAATCCTTTCTTCCCCCTAACAAGAGCGCATCCCTGTGGCTACCTCCCTGAGGAAAACCATAAGCTGAGATTTGATCTGATTATGATGCTAACTGCCCCAATGAGGGACTCAGACAGTCTAAAGGGACAGTCCCACGAACAATAAGCCTGGCCTGCTTTGCCGTAAGAGTTACAGGGGCGGCCGGAGGCAGGCCGTTCCTAGGCCGAGCCGTCATGCCACCATCGGGAACCCGCTTGGGGAACCCGCTTGAGGAACCACCCAGTGACGCCAACACTGAATTCCTCTCCAGCCTGAGACGAACGTCACGACTTGCTAAGAGGTTTGGGTTTCTGTGGGCAGGGGTGTAAACTCTGCCTTTTCCCAGCAGTTTCTGCCCTAGAGCAATGCTTTCCCACCAAGCAAACCACCACCACTGGGAAATGCGCTCACCCCACAGCTGTGTCAGCCCCACAGGATGAGAGTCAGTGTCTAGGAGGCTGCGTCAGCCTGGTTTGTGCCTAACGCCTCTCACCCTCCATGCCCCATTATACTTCCTGTAAGTCCAGGGAACTAATTTCTTAGATATCACCCAGAGTGGTCCCCATGGAATGTGCCTGGAAGTTTGGGGCCGAGGAGGTGCCTCTCTCTGCACAGGACAGTAGAGGGAGGTGGAAGGTGGTGGTTCGGATTGTTCAAAACCCAGGCACTGGGACTTCCCTGGCAGTCCAGTGGTTAAGACTTGGCCTTTCAAGGTAGGAGGTTCAGGTTTGATCCCTGGTCGGGGAGCGAAGATCCCACATGGCTCGGGGCCAAAAAACCAAAACATAGAACAGAAGCAGTATTATAACAAGTTCACTAAAGACATTGAAAATGGTCCACATAAAAAGAAAATCTTAAAAAAATAAAACCCAGACACTCCTAAGCCGGTAGACAGAGGGGATGGCTCAGGTGGGGGCAAAGGTCCTCATGCTTTCACAGCTTCATGTTACCTCCCGTAACAGCTGCGCTTGACCAACAGGTCTCCACTTCTTCTTCACCTTCCACCGCAGTGAGGCCCCAGGAAGTCCTTCCTGAGCAAAACGTTGGCATGCAACCCTGAAGAACCCACCGTGCCCAAGCAGTTCCCATGTGGATATCTGAGCTTGATTCACAAAGGGAACCCCCTGAGTGAAGGGGATATGACATCCGTTCCCTTGTTCAGTCTACTCTGCAGACTGGAATCTAGGACATGTGCCCACGGTTTGCAGGTGGAGAGTAGGGACCACCACTGGGTTCCCCACCCTGCTATCTGCAGGAAGATTTCCGCCCACACTCCACCTCTGCTCTGGGAGACCCGAGCTCAAGAGAAATATCGAGCACCGCTCCTCACTGAACACCTGGAGATGAATGGGGAGTTGCTGACTTGACAGCCTGTCCCAAGCCCTTGGCTGCTAAGTCCTGGGCAGAGTTTTTCCTGGTTACCACTCATAGCAGGGACACTCCACTGCTCTGTTTCCCCTACAGCTCCAGATTTGGGGTCACAGGTTCTCCTCTGCTTCTTTTTTCTGAGTCTTTGCTGCTTTGCACAGGCTTTCTCTAACTGTGGCTGAGTGGGGGCTACTCTTCATCGTGGTGTACAGGTTTCTCACTGCAGCGGCTTCTCTTGTTGCAGAGCACAGGCTCTAGATGCACGGGCTTCAGTAGCTGCGGTGCATGGGCTTACCTGCTCCTCAGTATGTTGAATCTTCCCGGACCAGGGATCGAAGCTGCGTCCCCTGCATTGGCAGGTAGATTCCTATCCACTACATCACCAGAAAAGTCCCAGATCTGCCTTTTTATACAAGGCAGCAGACAGAAAGAGTCCCTTCCATCACAACCTCAAACAGCAGCATCACTTTTTGTCTGGCTGGGTAACCACAGAAGAGGAAACTGATGTGGGAAACTCAGGGCAGGAGACTGGCCCTTTCTGGCTGGGTAGGCTCCTTGCTCTCTCCCAGGTCAAAGGGTTCAATCATTTCACCAGCATGTTTTCCAGCGCCTCAGTAGTTCTAAGCCCTGCTGGGAGCTTTCTGCCTAGCTGCAGGGCCAGACCATAGAACCCACCTCCTCATTCTCTGACCTGTTCTGCTGACCCTGCCCGCTACCCAGGCCACTCCTCAGATTGACAATGAGGCTCTCATCCACCCTCCTGCAGCAAGACCTCAGGTATGCTCTTAGCCCCTCAGTTAAACAGGATGACCCCTCAGGCACAGATGAGGTCAGACTGTGAAGAAGAACAAAATATGATATATGGATGAAGAAGCTTTTGCATTTTCTGGCAATACCTCTAGCAACAACTTCTTCACACTTAGCTGTGGGTTACAGATGTCATCACTGTTTGACATATGCAGCTACTTCTAGTGTCTTTGGGCTTTTCTAACCATCAAAGGAGATCAAATTGGTCAATCCTAAAGGAAATCAGCTCTAAATATTCATTGGAAGGACTGGTGCTGAAGCTCCAATACTTCGGCCACCTGATGCAAAGAGACAACTCATTGGAAAAGAACCTGATGCTGGGAAAGACTGAGGTCAGGAGAAGTGGGTGGCAGAGGATGAGATGGTTGAATGGCATCACTGACTCAATGACCTGAATTTGAGCAAATTCCAGGAGACAGTGAAGGACAGGGGAGCCTGGCACGCTGCAGCCCATGGGGTCGAAAAGAGTCAGACATGATTTAGCAACTGACCACCACCAACAGCAAACCACCACAAATAATGCAGAAACCTAGAAGGGGTAACAGAGAGCTGAGCAGAAGCATAAAGAAGCAAGGAAGCTGGAATGAATAAAAAGCTTCTTCATCCATATACCATGTTGGACATGAGACACAAGGGTGAAGACATGAACCCTGGTCCTGAGACCACCAGAACTGTCTTGGATTCTAAAGACCTTCTTGTTCCAAGCTCTGCAAGCCTTAGTATTACAAACCCTAGTCTTCTGAAGTCTTCCAGGGTGTCCTTACCATATACCCGCATTACTTGAAGTGACCCAGTGAGTCTCTGGTCCTTGTCACCAAAAATGCCCAAAGACAGCACCTGTGATCCCATGCACCCATCGAAGGGCTGGTTAGCTACTCGCCTCTTGGGTGTTGAGTGGGGAGGGGAACTCAGATGGAGGGAAGCATGATGATCCCTGTGGGGAGGCAGCAGGGGAGAGTGGCATGAGGCTGATTCTAGACTTAGAAACAAGGTTTAAATTCTGGCTCCACTAAAGACCTGATGGGACTGCTCTATACTTAACTCTTCTCACAATGGGGAAAATGGCGATGGTTGGGAGCAAGTACGCATGTCAAGAACTTGGCTCGTCATGGACACTCATCACTGTGAGCCCCAACCCCACCAGCCTGCACTTTGCCCAGCAATCTGTGGTCAGCTCTGAGGCATCTTCATGACTTGTGAAGATGGCTTGGGACCAGTAGGTATCAGGGATGTATCCCTTTTTAACAACAACAACAAAAAAGGCCATGCAGTGAAGCATGGAAAATCTTAGTCCCTAACCAGAAATCAAACCTGTGCCCCCTGTATTGAGAGCATTGAGTCTTAACTACTGTATTGCTGGGGAAGTCCCCAAGATATACTCTTGAGAGTCTTGTTGCAAAGCAAGCCTGCTGCTTGGGGAGTGAGGGAAATGGTGTGTGGGGTGGGGGGCAGGCTCAGCCCTCCAATTGGATTAATCTCCTCCTAACTTCCTCTGCTCTCCCCAGGGCTCAGTTCCTGGCTTCTTAGCCTGGGAGGGGAGGGGGACAGGGGTGTCAGCAGAAGACTGGCTCCTGCTGTCAGCGAGATTCTACTCACTAATGCAAGCTGGATGTGATTCGTTAGGCAAGACTGCTCCAGAACGGTCTAAGAATGTGAGCCAGGGCTGAGGCCACTCGGGGGCTCCCAGCACAAATCTAGTATGTAGGGATTCTGTTTTCAAAACAAATCCTTGCTCTCTTTGCTTTGTAGACATATAGGTAGGAAAAGCAAGGTCCTAGACAAAGAAGGCTGGGTCTACCCCAGGTGCCCTCGCCTTGGCATTGAATGTCAATGTTGGCCTTGAACTCGCCCCCTGCCCCACTGCATATACAGCATTCCTCTCTACTCTGTATCAGGCCTGACAGCTGCTCATTCTGCCTCTGGGAATGGAAGGGAATTTGACAGTATCTCTGGGGAATCCATTCCAGGGTTTTAAAACCTGCATCTGGTTTCACTCACAGGGCGCTGGCATCTCTGGATGGCTCCAGGGTTTTTTTCATACAATTATTCCCTACCTTACTTTACTCTATTTACTTTGGGTTTCAGGGTTATAATTGAGGGGGCAAGATGCCGGATATCTTTCTCTAGCGTCTGGTGGGAGCACAGCCGAGGGAGTGGCTGCAATATTTGGCCTCTCCGTGGGCCTGCAAGGACAGTTTAACAACCAGTAGCTACCATTTTAGAACTGGTTTTGAAACTAAGGTACCCTTTAGAACTACACACTGCCTATGGGGCTTGTCTGCACCTGGCTTAGAACCACCCTGAACTCAGCGACAACAAAGGCAGATTCTGCCAGGGAGAGATTTCAAGTCAAGGATGGATGACGAAGGGAACTCATGGACACCTAGTGCCTGCATGGGGCGGCATGTCAGGCCTGGGGCAGAGCGCTTTACCCACGGCTTTGCTCATTTACTCTTCTCAATGGCTCCATGAGTTAGTCATTATGACCGTCACTGAACAGAGAAATGGGCCCGGAAAAGTCAAATAACTTGCCTAGGGTCACACAGCTGCTCTGAAGTGGAGCCGGGGAGGAGAGCAAAGGCCCTTCATTTTCAAACCGCAGAGCCAGCTGAACACTGAAGACAAGTATTTCCCTCTCCACACGAAAAGTACCTTTCATCTGTCTCCCAGCAGTCCTCTGGAGCTGCAGGAAAGCTGGTCTTGAGGAGTAAGACAAAGAGCCTGGGACTTCAGCAGTTCCTGGCCATGGGCTGTCTCTAAGAATCACCTGAGTGCTTCAAAATCAACCAGGAGGTGCTATATTTAAAATGGATAACCAACAAGGACCTGCTGTCTAGCACAAGGAACTCTGCTCAATGTCATGTGGCAGTCTGGATGGGAGGGGAGTTTGGGGGAGAATGGACACATGTATATGATTGGCTGAGTCCCTTCACTGTACACCTGAAACTATCATAACGTTATTAATCAGCTATACCTCCATATAAAATAAAAAGTTTTTTTAAAAAAGATCAACCAGTGGGAAAGTGGGGAAGGGAAATTTCTGAACAGATGGCAGATGTTGTAAATGTCCTGCTATTACTGCTGCTAAGTTGCTTCAGTTGTGTCCGACTCTGTGCGACCCCATAGATGGCTGCCCACCAGTCTCCCTCGTCCCTGGGATTTTCCAGGCAAGAACACTGGAGTGGGTTGCCATTTCCTTCTCCAATGCATGAAAGTGAAAAGTGAAAGTGAAGTCGCTCAGTCGTGTCTGACTCTTGTGACCCCATGGACTGCAGCCTACCAGGCTCCTCTGTCCATGGGATTTTCCAGGCAAGAGTGCTGGAGTGGGTCACCAGTGCCTTCTCCACCAGCCAGGGCTAAAAGCACTGCTGTAGGGGACAGATGTAGGACCAAGCCTGGCCTATGCAATTCACAGTAGCTGGGTCTTGGGCAGTGGTCCTTAACCTTTTTCCAGCCAGGCTCTGCTGCAGGGCATCACTTCCAAACTGTAGTCTGGCCTGTGGATGCACCTTATAAAATGCTATTTCCTAATGGTGCAGGCGTGCGTGCTATGTCGCTTCAGTCGTGTCTAACTCTTTGGGATTCCATGGGTTATAGCCCACCAGGCTCCTCTGTCCATAGGGATTCTCCAGGCAAGAATACTGGAGAGGGCTGCCATGCCCTTGCACCAGGGACCCATTTCACGTATGACAATTTTTCCACAGACTGGGAGGAGGGAGGGTATGTTCTCAGGATGATTCAAGTGCATTACATTTATTGTGTGTTTTATTTCAATTATTATTACATCAGCTCCACCTCCGGTCATCAGGCATTAGATCCTGGAAGCTGGGGACCCCTGCTGAAAGGCACATCAATGTCACCTCCTCCAGGAGGGCCTCCCTGACCCATGGTTCCCACACATGAGAAATAGCCTAGCACCGTTCCCTCAGCCAGCCCCCATGCCCCTACCATAGTCAGCTCTGGAGAAGACAGGCATTCAACATCCTTGTGGTTGCCACTTGTAGCCTCCCTTGTAGGCAGAAACCTGGCATGCTGCCATCAACAAGTGGTACTAAGTGAGTGAGTGAGTGGATGAATGAATGGATGAAGGGCTCCCGGAACAGAACCAGTCCCTAAGTACACCAGACCCTGCTGGGATATGCATCAGAAGGGCCCAAAAGTCCAGGGAACTTTGCTTCTCATGAGACAAGAGGAGGGGAAACCCGGCATAATCCTGAAATCTCACAGCTCCTTTAGGTGTATTTATCTTGCCTTCCAGACTCTGCCAAAGCAAAACAATCAAAAGACAGGAGGTTGTGGGGAAAAGAAATAAACACTTGGGGCTGGGAAAATCGGCTCTGATGCTCTGCAGCTGCAGATCGGAGCCCCAGGGATAATCTAGACCGGCTGCCCTTTAAGGAGGCTGAACTTTCCTTCTCCTGTGAAGAACTTGCCGTGTCCCCCAGCTGGCCTGCAGCACAGGGCACTGCGCCGCCCAGACAGGGCACTGCTCTTTCCCCTGACATCCACGACAAACGAGGTCCATGTGCAAAGGACGGGAGCCATTCCACAAGCCTAAGGAATTTCCAGCCAGGCTCTGCTGGAGGGCATTGCTTTTAAACTGTGGTCTGGCCTGTGGGTGCACTTTATAAAATGCTATTTCCTAATGGTGTGGGCGTGTGTGCTAAGTTGCTTCAGTCATGTCCAACTCTGCGACCCTATAGACTGTAGCTGGCCAGGCTCCTCTGTCCATGGGGATTCTCCAGGCAAGAATACTGGAGTGAGCTGCCAGGCCCATGCCATGCCCAGAAAAGTCAGGGGATCTTCCTGACCCAGGAATTGAACCCTAACTGACTCTAAATATGGTGCTTTATGCCTCCTCAAAGCATTTTTGTTAGGTCTCATTTGATCTTTGCAGTCCTCCTCTAGGGTGGTGGGTATGATACCCATTATACAGATGAGGAAACTGAGACTCAGAAGGAAAGTGACTTCCTCAAGGTCACGTGATAAAGTGGTCACACGTGGTCTCCAGTCCAGCAGTCCCACAGGTCACTGTACTGTGTCTTTGATTGAGGGGGTGGAGTTTGATTGAGGGTTTATTACTGCGCAAAAAGAATAGCAGAAGTATCTCCCAATTATCACCATCCTTTTTATGCTGGATTATTTTTTCTTAACTGTTGACTCACCCATTGGCCCCCTCAACTCTACTGCATATCTTTAGAAACCAGGAATTTGTCTTGGCTCATTTTGTGTCTCTAATGCTCTATGGGGCTTCAGCAGTGGCTCAGCAGTGAAAGAATCCACCTACAATGCAGGAGATGACGTTCAATCCCTGGGTTGAGAAGATCCCCCAAAGAAGGAAATAGCAACCCATGAGAAGGCAATGGCACTTCACTTGCCTGGATAATCCCATGGACGGAGGAGCCTGGTAGGCTGCAGTCCATGGGGTCGCTAAGAGTCAGACACAACTGAACGACTTCACTTTCACTTTTCATTTTCATACATTAGAGAAGGAAATGGCAACCCACTCCAGTGTTCTTGCCTGGAGATCCCAGGGACGGGAGAGCCTGGTGGGCTACCATCTCTGGGGTTGCACAGAGTCAGACATGACTGAAGCAACTTAGCAGCCAGTATTCTTATCTGGGAAATCCCATGGACAGGGGAGCCTGGCAGGCTACAGTCCATGGGGTCGCAAAGACTCAGATTCGGCTGCACGCCTGAACAAGAACAACAATGCTCTAGTCATGGCTGCCTGGCTCCTAGCAGGTGCTCAATAAAAATGTGTCTGATCAAATAATAAATGAAGCGCTTTCCCTGCCCAGTCCTGAAGCAGGGGTTCACTCCTATCACTGTGGGGGAGTGTTGCCAACAGAAGCTCTGCTGGGAGCTGGATTTGTAGGAATTTACTGGGTGGCTCAGGTAGAGAGCTGAGTCCTTTGCTTTGCATTTGTTCCTGGGCTTCTCAAAGGGCAGTGAGGGGTCAGAGAGGGTCAACAGGCCTTTAGAAATAGCAAGAAAAGCTGTAGAGCCAGGAGAAAGACCACGATCACAAAACCCCACTCTGTTATGTGAGGAGGTGCTGATGTTCACACGGGATTCCTCTAAAGCCTTCACGGACCATTGCCTTACCTCCAGGGCTCATGACCAATGCTACTGGCCTTTCCAGCCTGGATGGAAGAGGAGTCTGAGGGAGAATGCATGCATGCTAAGTCGTTTCAGTCAAGTCCGACTCTTTGCGATCCCATGGACTGTGGCTCACCAGGCTCCTCCATCCATGGGATTCTCCAGGCAAGAATACTGGAGTGGATTGCCATGCCCTTTTCCAGGGGATCTTCCTGACTCAGGATTGAACCCAGGTCTCCTGCAGCTCCTGCACTGCAGGCAGATTCTTTACCTCTGAGTCACCAGGGAAGCCCTTGGGGGGAGAATAGATACATGTGTAAGTATGGCTGAATCCTTTTGCTGTTCATCGGAAACCATCACAACATTCTCTGTTAATTGGCTATACTCAAATACAAAATAAATAGTCTAATTTAAAAAAAAAAAAGAAAAAAGACTGTTGGCCTTTTCTAAAAAGGCTCTTGCACACCCTCTGGCTTCGTTCATCCTGTCCCCACCCTTCCTTGTTTCCTCTCTCCATTCTGCTCTCTTTCAAGTTCAAGGTCTGAGACGCTTGGCTGGAATGCTTCCCCATCTGTGTATTCTAAATCCTTGCTGTTTGTTTTTAGTTTTCTTTTATTTTTGGGTGTGCAGCAAGTGGGATCTCAGTCCCCCAATCAGGGAACAAACCCACATTCCCCCTGCACTGGAAGCGTAGGGTCTTAACCACTAGGCAACCTAGGAAGTCCCCAAATATCTTCATTTCTCTCTTGCTCTCTTTTTTCTTGTGTTTTTGTTTTGTTTTTTTTTTTTTTTTTGCACCATGCAGAATCTTAGTTCTCTGACCAGGGATCAACCTCATGCCCCCTGCACTGGGAGCATGGAGTCTTAACCACTAGACCACCAGGGAAGTCCCTCTAAATCCTTGAATCCTGCCTATACAGTGGGTCCACCACTTTCTAGCTCTACCTTGGGCAAGTAATTTAACCTCTCAGAACAGTTTCCCCATCTGTTAAATGGGACAATGACATACATCTTAAAGAGTTCTTCTAACATATGAGAAATGCTGGGCTGGAAGAAGCACAAGCTGAATCAAGATTGCTGGGAGAAGTATCAATAACCTCAGATATACAGATGACACCACCCTTATGGCAGAAAGTGAAGAAGAACTCAAAAGCCTCTTGATGAAAGTGAAAGAGGAGAGTGAACAAGTTGGCTTAAAGCTCAACATTCAGAAAACGAAGATCATGGCATCTGGTCCCATCATTCATGGGAAATAGATGGGGAAACAGTGGATACAGTGTTAGACTTTGTTTTTGGGCTCCAAAATCACTGCAGATGGTGACTGCAGCCATGAAATTAAAAGATGCTTACTCCTTGGAAGGAAAGTTATGACCAACCTAGATAGCATATTCAAAAGCAGAGACATTACTTTGCCAACAAAGGTCTGTCTAGTCAAGGCTATGGTTTTTCCAGTGGTCTTGTAAGGATGTGAGAGTTGGACTGTGAAGAAAATTGAGCGCCGAAGAATTGATGCTTTTGAAATGTGGTGTTGGAGAAGAGTCTTGAGAGTCCCTTAGACTGCAAGGAGATCCAACCAGTCCATTCTGAAGGAGATCAACCCTGGCATTTCTTTGGAAGGAATGATGCTAAAACTGAAGGTCCAGTACTTTGGCCACCTTATGCAAAGAGCTGACTCACTGGAAAAGACCCTGATGCTGGGAGGGATTGGGGGCAGGAGGAGAAGGGGACGACCGAGGATGAGATGGCTGGATGGCATCACGGACTCAATGGACGTGAGTCTGAGTGAACTCCGGGAGTTGGTGATGGACAGGGAAGCCTGGAGTGCTGTGATTCATGGGGTTGCAAAGAGTCGGACATGACTGAGCGACTGAACTGAACTGAACATATGAGGAGCTCGGGGTGGGAGGTGGTGGTGGTGATGAGTTCTCAGTAAATAGTACTGAGCTGGTGGCTCAGACGGTAAAGCATCTGCCTGCAATGCAGGAGACTCAGGTTTGATCCCTGGGTTGGGAAGATCCCCTAGAGAAAGAAATGGCAACGCACTCCAGTATTCTTGCCTGGAGAATTCCGTGGATTGAGGAGCCTGGTTAGGCTACAGTCCACAGAATCGCAAAATGTCGGACACGACTGAGCGACTTTGCTTCGCTTCGCCATATAAGCCCCCAGGATCCTGGTGGGAACAGAGGCACCGGTGCAAGGGACTCACCCAGTCTCTAAATCAGTGAATCAACCAGCCATCCTTCCCTGACCACAACATCCACAGGCCTCCTGGGATGTGTCCACAGGCTCTGCCTACCTCTTTGTTCCCTCAGAATTCCACAACAGCACTCTTTGGAAGAGTGGCTGAAATTCAGCACCAGGGGAAATAAGCCCATCTGAACAATTGGTTCCAAGTACATCCCTGAGGCAGTTTTCCATGGTCAAAGGACACGAGGGGAAGTGCAGCCGTGAAATGAACGCAGTGGCAGCTAACTCTGATCCAGTTACATCAAAAAGACACAGTGGTGGAGACCTCCCCGGCTTAAGCTATCGCCTCCAGCATCTTTACCACCCAACCTAAGATGACTGAGTACAGGGTCACAGGGATTACGAACAATTCTTGAGTTGGTTGGGTTGCTTTCTCAATAAACACGTTAACCATTCCTGGTTTTAATGCATGTCTCAACTTAAAGCTTTCTTCAAACAAAACCCACATCAAAGACTAAAACTTCAATTCTTCAGTGGTTCCAAGGCGCTGTTTTTGTAGAAAATGCCTCGCTCACCTTTGGTCTGAAGTTTATATTACTAAAAGTTTTCTTCAGGGCAGATCCCAGAAACCACCAGCTGTTTGCCAAGGACAGGGGGATGCTGTGGTCCTCCAGGCCCCCAGGAGGATGGGTGTCAGCTGAACATGGTTCATGCCAGAAACACAGATGCTGTGTGCTCAGTGGCTATGTCGTCTCCAACTGTCGTGCGACCCCAGGGACCATAGCCAACAGGCTCCTCTGTCCATGGGATTCTCCAGGCAAGTGAGCTGTCATTTCCTTCTGCAGGGGATCTTCCTGACCCAGGTATCAAACCCATGTCTCCTACATCTCCTCCACTGGCAAATGGATTCTTTACCATTGCGCCACCTGGGAAGCCCAGAACACAAATCCTAGTGGGCCTGTTAGTGACCTCCCAGCATCCTCTGATTCTCTGTGAGATCTCGGATTGAGACTCCAAGGGGGCTGTGTTGCCCCAGGGCCCAAGCTTCAGCTCTTCCCTTTGTTTTCCTGGCTAGGAATGTCAGAGGCTCTTAGGCAGCCCCCTATTCCCACCACACTCCCCCACTTCACCTCCTGGCTTCTTAAAGGAGCCCAGCTTTGTGTTTTTCCTGGGCTTCTTGGATCTATTCAAAGCCATCAAACCAAGGGCGGCTCAGATTCATTGGAACTGAGCGGCTTTCTGCATCGAGCAATCTGAAGGTCTCCTGGAAGGGGTCGCTGGAAGCTTTCAGGAAAAGTCACTGGATTTGTTTTCGGAAAGCTTAATACAGGCTCTTGGCAAAGCAGAATGCCGACAGGGCCAGATCATGCACAGAGCAGAGGAGAAAAGAGGAAATTGCGGTTGGAGAGGTTCAGAGGGTGACCTCAAGGCCACATGGCTGGGTCAGAAGGGCACTCAGATCTCAGGATTGCTGTTCTGCAGCCCGCCTGTCCCCTCTCCTTCTCAGGAAATCGGGGATTCTGAAAACTAGGATTTTTCTCTAAGGGAAGTAGCTCAGTGAGAGCAGAGCAGTGGCAGCAGGGAAGCCTGGGCCCAAAGTGAACCTTTCCGTCAGAGGACAGCCAGCCTGCTGGGCGCCAGCTCCAGCTGAGGTGCCGAGGGCCACTGTGGACGGCTGGGGCCCCAGTGTCCCGGCCCGGGTCCTGGCTCTAGCCTGGGCCTCCACCTGGCTGTTCACCTCCCACTGCTGCCACATTACATGCTGCTTGCAACTCATCCTGGCTGCCCAGAGACCAAGCCTGACCTCCTGTCCACAGATCCCCAGATGCCTTCCTGGCCTCAGTTTTTGATTCCTGTTCCCAAACCTTGGCTGCTGCACCAAATGTTTTGGGTTTATCAGACAGTGCTCTGCTGTTTTACCTGAGGTTCTCTACCTGGAATTCCTTCACCTTCTCTAGACACCAGACGGACACCAACTTGGTCTTCAAGACTTGGATCAAAGACATGTCATCCAGTGACCCCCTTTGTACATTCGTCTCCTACAGCCCCCACCATGCTGTCTGAGGAATGCTGCATGTCCATCTCAACTGCCAGCCTCTGAGCTCCTCAAGGTGAGGACAGCCTTCCTCATGGGGCCCTCAGCCAGGGCTTGGTCTCCAGCAAAGGACGAGTGAATGTTTGCTGCTGCTGCTATGTCGCTTCAGTCATGTCCAACTCTGTGCGACCCCATAGACGGCAGCCCACCAGGCTCCCCCGTCCCTGGAATTCTCCAGGCAAGAACACTGGAGTGGGTTGCCATTTCCTTTTCCAGTGCACGAAAGTGAAAAGTGAAAGTGAAGTCGCTCAGTTGTGTCTGACTCTTATTGACCCCATGGACTGCAGCCCACCAGGCTCCTCCATCCATGGGATTTTTCCAGGCAAGAGTACTGGAGTGGGGTGCCAGTGCCTTCTCCGGAATGTTCGCTAAGTAAGTGAATAACTGACATTCTCTTCCCTAAGTGTTTCTTTCCTTCCACATGTCTACCTTTTCTCTGTGACAGAAGTGAGACGAACCCCTCACCCTCTTGACTCCCTTCCAAGCTGGCTCTGTGCTATGCTGGCTGGGTTACTGACCCTCAGGTTTCAGGTCTCGCCTGTTCCTGCTCAGCTCTTATCAGGTTCCCAGCACTCCTTATCTTCCGTCCTTGTGCTCATTTCTCTCTCAAGCATCTCCTACTCTGCTCCAGCCAGCACCTGAAGCAGTATTTCTTGTTCAGTTGCTCAGTCGTGTCCAACTCTTTGTGACCCCATGGACTACAGCACCCCACTCTTCCCTGTCCTTCACCATCTCCCAGAATTTGCTCAAACTCATGTCCAACCATTTCATCCTCTGTCTCCCCCTTCTCCTCCTACCCTCAATCTTTCCCAGCATGAGGATCTTTTCCAGTGAGTCTGCTCTTTGCATCAGGTGGCCAAAGTATTGGAGCTTCAGCTATAGCATCAGTCCTTCCAATGAATATTCAGGGTTGATTCCTTTTAGGACTGACTGGTTGGATCTCCTTGCTGTTCAAGGGACTCTCAAGACTTGCTGTTCAAGGGACTGTTCAAGAGTGTTTTCCAGCACCACAGTTGCAAAGTATCAGTTCTTCGGCACTCAGCCTTCTCATGATCCAGCTCTCACATCTGAACATGACTACTGGAAAAACCAAAAAACCATTGCTTTGCTGCAAGACAATTTTTCTGAGTGAGTTTTGTATCTCTGTGTATTTTCAGTCACCAAATATAAAGGGAAGGGAAGAAACATTTAAAAAATACTTTTCCATCTCCACCATTCTGTGGTGTTTGCATCTGTCAGGGACACTATGTGAGGATAAAGAGAAGGGATGCACAAAGGCAGAAACTGAACACAATCAGTCAGGAAGAACAGGAAAAGCCTGTGAGGGGGGAAGTGTTGCTGTCAGAGGCAGAGCCCCCATCCCAGGCATGGAAACTTCAGTGTGGCCGATCCCAGAAGCCCCCAAGCAGGTGAGACAGTTAAGGCCTGGTGAAATAAAGAACAAACTCTGAGATGGGGAAAAGTCTCTTAAAAGTAACTGAGACTCTAAAAAAATACAGCTAGGGATTTCCCTGGCGGTCCAGTGGGTAAGACTTCACCTTCCAGTGCAGCGGGTGGAGGTTTGATCCCTGGTTGGAAGCTAAGACCCACATGCCTTGGGGCCAAAAAAACAAATAATAAAACAGAAGCGATATTGCAACAAATTCAGTAAAGACTTTAAAAATGATCCACCTCAAGGACTTCTAAAAAACTAAAAAAATAAGTAAAAAATACAACTAGTGAGTATAACGAAAGAGAAGCAGTTTCAATGACATAGAGGACAAACAAGCGGATGCCAGTGGGGAGAAGGAGGAGGGGAGGGGCAAGACAAGGGGAGGGGATAAAGAGGTACAAACTATTACGTAGAACATAGGATGTTTTGACAGCTTGGGAGCAGAGCCAACATTTTGTGATACCTGTAAATGGAGTATAATGTTTAAGCATTATGAATCACTATATTATACATCTATAACATATGACATTTTATATCAACTAAACTTCAATTACAAAAATAAATTTTAAACAATAAGCACTAGTAAGGAAGAAACTAGCAATTTCATATTAAGCCCACTGAGAGTGGCCCATGAGGACCCATGCTGACCCCCACGCATGTCAAAGGCCAGAGAGAATGAATCTGAGAATAAAGGAGAATCCAAGATGGTAGCACAAGGACTGCTAGTGGACTCCAGACCCGTCTTGGGTCTTGGCTCTGCCCCAGACGAATGCCGCTGGGTCTGGGCGGGCTCCTTATCCTCTTCCTCAGCTTTCTTATCTCTCCAACAGGTACATGATTTATGCCTCCTGGATAGGACTGGAGAATTAAGTGAAATGTGGGGCACAGACACTTTACTTCTCCGAGTACCAGGTGCTAATCGGTTAGCAGTCCTGAGTGAGTGCCTACTTTAACTTGGAAGTGTGGTTTACTTTCAAATCATGCTGTTGCTGAGGTAGTAAAGTTGTACCAGGAATAAAATGTGCACACAGTTGGACTATTAGACACAAGTGTACGTAAAAAGTCTGGTAGCTCTGTCCCTCAGGTCTGAAAGAATGCTAGCTTCTGGCGCTACGCTATCCCAGACAGATTCCCTGGCATGTCCAGAGACAGGGATGGATGGAAGGCAAGTCATAGACTCAGTGGGTGGTCTTTGCATCCTACATTCTGAAAGAGGGGCTTTCCAGGTGGTGATAGTGGTAAAGAATCCACCTGCAAGGCGGGAGACAAGAGACTTGGGTCAGAAAGATCCCCTGGAGGAAGGCATGGCAACGCACTGCAGTATCCTTGCCTGGAGGGTCCCATGGATGGAAGGGCCTGGCGGGCTATAGTCCATAGCGTCTTGAAGAGTCAGATCCAACTGAAGCAACGGAGCGCACACACACACACACACACACGTTCTAAAAGAGAGATAGAAGGAATTCTCTGGTGGTCCAGTGGTTAAGACTCAGTTTCCATGGCAGGAGGCATGGGTTCAAACCCTGGCCGGGGAACTAAGATTCCACATACTGTGAGGCATAGCCACAAAACAAAACAAAAGATTGAGAATCGGTTAAAGCAGAGACAGAGACATCTCAGCAGCAATGGAAAAGAACTGTCTAGAAACCACCATCCTGATAACTATTTTGAGCTTATATACTGCATGCTAGGGTGTCCACTGGTTCCCCATCCTGCCAAACACACAGAAACCTACTTCCCTACATACTGAAAACAGACACAAGGTGTTAACCATTTTTCAATTTTTCTGAGATGCTACTGATAGCTATCGCTAAGCTCTGGCTTGGAATTTACCCCTGGCCCCTCCTGCATACATTTTCCCATGTGAATCCTAATTGAGGAAACATTTTTAAACAATCTGAATTTACATCCTGCTTGAAATTCATGCTGTGGGGCTTAAACAACACAGATCCTTTACTTACTCCCTTGCTACAAAAATACTGTGTATTTTTCTTGCAAATGGACCATCGATGAGGGTAAAACAAATGTCTCTGTCTTGAGATGTGTAAACCTAACTTTTTTTCTTGGCCAAACTCTCAAAAGCCAAACATGGTACCAGCCTTGCCTCAAACAAACAAACAACAACAACAACAAAAGACCTTTACCTCTCATCAAGCAGAAATCAGAAGCTCTGCATTCTATTTAGCCTCACTGTGGCCATGACCTAGCCAGGAGACTGTGGGAATTCTGTCCAGCTGTCTGGAGTGGAAGACGAGGTGGTTTGAAATACCATCCAACCTTTATGACTCCAAAATCCTAAGACTCTAAAACCCTATGACTCCAGGCCAAAACAAGGATCAATAATTACAAGATTTTGTTCTGAAAAATAGTTTAATATTGACTTAAAACGTGGGTCCTGAGAAGTCTTTGCTATAATGCCTTCTTCAAAGGAAAACCTGCAACTTCCGATTCTGACCTGAGGAGGGGTCTATGTTTTTTCTCATCAATCCTTTTAATGTAGTAACACCCCCACCTGCTGGAGTTTTAGCTTTTTCTGTTAAAGGTGGGAGGTGGTGGTGGAGGTTTTGTTGCTAAGTCATCTTGGATTCTTGGGACCCCATGGACGGAGGCCCACCAGGCTCCTCTGTCCATGGGATTTCCCAGGCAAGAATACTGGAGCCATTTCCCACTCCAGGGGATCTTCCCTCCCAGGGATTGAACCTGGGGATCCTGCGTTGTGGGCAGATTCTTTACCACTGTGCCACCAGGGTAGGAGGTGTTTGGTAAAGGTTCCAGGCCTCAGAGGCAAGCTGGGCTCCTAGAGGAGGGTTCCTCCTCACCACATCCTTTTTTAAGGAGGGTGGAGCCCTGGGCTGAGAACTTTTTCTTTCACCCCTGGGAACTCATGGCGGGGCTGCCCCGGGCTGGAGGAATGACTAAGAACCCCCGAGAAGTAGGCACTCAGCACGGGTCAGAATTTCCTCACTTTTCTGTAAGATGATCTCCTGGCCCCTCCTCAGAACCTCAGTCCCAGGGATCCATGAATGCCTCTGGGACCAGAGCTCCGTGGAAACATAACCAGGAGTCTGACTATACTGTGGGTTTGGCGTGAGCAGAGGCAGCCTGGTGGGTGGAGGCCGTGGGAAGGCCCAGGTCTCAGCCCTGAAGAGCTTCAATCACCCTCCTTCAGCCTCAGGCCCCGTCACCCCATCTCCAGGTGGGGGTTCCTCGAAGTTATTTAAGGAGCCCACTCCTCCTCTTCAAGACCAGCAGGGGCCTGGGAATTCCCTGGCGGTCCAGTGGTTAGGACTCCATACTTTCACTGCCAAGGGCATGAGTTCAATCCTTGTGTCAGGGACCTAAGATCCCACAAGCTTTGCGGTGCACCAAAAAAAGGTGCAGGGGTGGGGACGCTTCCCTGCTGGCTCAGTGGTAAAGAACCCGCATGCCAATGCAAGAGATCCGGGTTCCATCCCTGATCGAGGAAGATCCCACGTGCTAAGGAGCAACCAAGCTTGTGCACCGCAACTACTGAGGCTGTGCTCTACAGCCCGGCAGCTAAGGCGACAGAAGCCCATGTGCTCTAGAGCCGGTGCTCTGCAACAAGGGAAGCCTGAGCACCACAGCTAGAGAGTAGCCCTCACTTGCAGCAACTAGAGGAAGTCCATGTGCAGCAACGAAGACCCAATACAGCCAAAAAAAAAAAAAGACCAGAGGCCTTCCTCTCATCCAGAATCAGAGAAGGCCGAGGCCTGGGTGTTCTGTGCAGCCTCTGCTCCTTGCCCTGAGAGTCTCTTCTCCCCACTCCAGGCCTCTCAGACGGGAAATGGACAAGGCCGTTCAGCCTGGTGGGTCTGAAATGTGTGTGTGTCTTATGTGTGTCTTTCATGCCTTGCATGCTGCATGTACTGTCCCCTGTCGATGGGGTTGAACCTGCAAAGCCACTCCACTTTCCTGCTCCATCACCGATGGAGACATTTTGGGGTCTTGTCCGGGGCAGTTACCTGAGCTCTGAGCTCCAGGGAGGGTACAGCCCCTTCAGGGCAAAAAAGAACACCAGCAGTGCCTGAGAAGGGGCTGGCCAGCCTCTGAGTGCAGAATAGAGGCTCCAGGGCCAAGTGGATTCGATGCCCTTCCCCCAGGCTGCCTGCCCATGCCTGGGGGAGCCCCCAACCTCTGCAACTCAGCTCTCTTCCACACCCATTCCACCATACACTGTGCCCCTAGCTTCGGGGCCCAATCCTACTGCAAAGCCCACCCAGCCAGGCCCACCGAGGCAAGGTAAACAGAGATGAAAACATCCTTGTGGGCTGCATGGTGACTGACAACCCACAGCTCTTCCAGGCTTGCCCAGCGCAGCCCACCCCTTGCTCTTGAGTCAGCAGGAGAAGCTGCCAAAAAGTCTGACAAGCACCCATGTGTACACATTGGATGGCAGTGTCTCTGCAATCCCTCTCAGAGGTCATCTTTCCACCGTCCCTCCTTTCCCACCATCCCATCAGGACTTCTCCATTTCACAGGGGAATGTCAGAGTCCTTCTCAGCTGGCTTGGCACTGTTCTACCAAAAGTCAACAATCAACAAAGAGCTGTAGAAGGCAGTGTTCAAGAGACAAAGCAGTTTGCCCAGCTCTCAAAGAAATGTGACTCAGATATATCACTGACATCCTAGATCAGAACTAGACTCCCTTCTTTTGCCTTGAATTTTTTTTTTTCTTTTGGCTCCTGCATGGTCCAACACATCTCTTCTAGTGAGACATTCCCAGTCAAGCCCTTGGCTGTCCTTGAAAGGGACTCTAGATAATGCTAGAAAGCATATAGATTGCTTGTGGATTACAGCATCCAAGGTAAGGTGTGGAGAAGGACACAGCAGCCCACTCCAGTATTCTTGCCTGGAGAATCCAATGGACAGAGGAGCCTGGCGGGCTATGGTCCACGGGGTTGCAAAGATTCGGACACGACTGAAGCAACCTGGCGTGGCATGGCAAGGGAAGATGAGCATACATGGAGTCCCTGCAGATACGAGCATACCTGTCCTCAGGTACACCCATCACTTTAGAAAGACAAAACGCTATCACGTACATTTCTCCTATTGGATCCTTAATCACTGTCCTAGGAAAGGAAAGGGCAGAGGAAGTAGGCAAAATAAAGGTTCAGGGACTTTGGAGAAGGTACTATTCAAGAGCAAGGTTGCTTGGCCCTGCAGAGCTTGGATGGAAGAGTCACTTTAAGGACCCACTGAAACCAAGGATCAGCCTTCAGGAAACCTCACGCTGGGGCCAAAGTGTGCGTCTGCAGTGGTGTCTGTCCATTTCCCCAGGCCCTGGATTCCTGGAGAACCCACACCAGAGCCCATGCGCCTCAGAAGAGGGTAAACAGCTTGAGCCTTTACACAAATGGTGGATTTTAGAGCCCCCAGAATACTATGTGCTGGTACCGATTTTTTAACTTGGCTAGAAAATTCTGTTCACTGAAACTTGGCTTGGAGGCTCGCTCTTCTCTGGCAGGCTCTCCAAGGTTCTACATGGAGCCCTTCATAGTGGAAGTAAGCTCTGGAAAAGACTGTTATAACTAGATAAGCTGACTTCCCTCATAAACATTGTAGGAAGGCCCCTGGTTGGAGAGAGATCCATTTCTGGACTCAGTGGCCTGCCAAATGAGATCTCCAGCATCACCGCTCAGTTAGTGGCAGAGGAAAAAAACAAACAGGATTCTGCTTAGCCTCAACACCTTTCCCCACATAACTACCCAGGTAGGCCAAGCTCTTTAATGAATCAGTAACTGAATTTTAGCAAGCATCTCTGATGATTTGAGAAAGTCTGTCTGAATTGTGTATTACATAGGATACTAATAATTAATACTGAGTCCTAACCATGTGTCCTAACCACCAGTTACATGGATTGACTCATTTAATTCTCACAATGACTCTATGAGGTAAGAACACTTTTTATTCCCATTCTATAGATGAGAAAACTGAGGCACACATTACATAGTGAGGCAACCAGAAAGAAGCCTGGGCAGTCTGCCTCCAGACCCTTCCACACAACCACTGGAAACAGAGCCTGCCCCCCTGGGGTATAATTCTCTCTTGCTGGACAAACTGAACCCTAGAGCAGGTAGGTAGCTTCTTTGACACTGGAGTCAGGGCCAATGGCTCCATCTCTCAGACCCCAAAACTTGTGGGGCTGCTTGGGGCAACAGCCACACCCGTGCTGACCCAGAATCCAGTGACCCCAACAGAATTTCCTTACTGGCATCCACCGTTCTGTCTCCTTTCTCTCCTTTCTCCCCTTTTGGGCCTCGATCACCTAGAACAGAGGAGGAAAATCCACATTAGAAATGGAAATAAATCCGCATGGTGAAAAAAGTCTTATCTGCAGGAGACATTAACCCCAAACCAGAGAAATGCTGAGGCAAGAGCCTGCAGACCTGCAGGGCATGTATGGCAGGAAGGGTAAGAGCTCGAGTCAGTTATGCTGTCTGTCCATTCCTCCTTGGGAGCAGGGTGGGTGGGCACCAAGCTGAGAAGTTTCCTTCCCTCTTAATTAAAACACAGAGGAGCATCGCAGCACAGACTTAAAGGAGTGCATGGTGTCCCATAGGGAGAAAACAAAGAAAAGATATTCATATTAAATAGCAAAAATTTTAGAAGCTCAAATCCAAGGTTGCTCTAATAAGCATGCAGGGAGAAAAGGAAGCAGGGAGGGTCTTCAGTTACAAGGAGAAACATAGGTTCTACATCAGGCAGATTTTTTGGTGGGGGAGGCAATACAACACGAGGGAGAGTTTCCAGGGATTGTGGCATTTCCTTCCCGGGATATGGTTAAAAGAACAGAGCTCTTTTCTCAGCTAACATCTCACTCTACAAAGAAGTTGAAAGGTCCTGACACCACTCAAGGGGACATTAAAAAGACCGGGGATTCCATCCAAGTGCCTCCAGAAAGACAACTGCAAATCAAAAGCTTATGGCAAATTCTCTCATGAAAAAAAGGAAGCCAGCAAGTTCCAAGGGAAGATGCCTTGTGTGATCCAAGTTTTGAAAACAAACAAACAAACAAAGCAACCATATATGTAAATATGAATGTGCTTTTGGGAAAAAGTCTGGCAGGATGTGCTCCAAAGTGTTTACAGTAGTTACTCTGAAGAGTAAGCACATAAGAGACCACGAAGGAGGGAACTCACTGTTTACTTTAGACTTCATACATTTCTGGATTGTTAAATTGTTTTTAGTAAGCATGCGCTGCTTTTGTAATGTGTTTTAAAAGTCAATTTTTTTAAATGTGGATATAAGAGGACAGAAACCCTGTCTGTTTAATCACCAGTCGGAAAGTAGAATAAAAATTCCCAGTGATCCAAGATGAACAGGTCATCCTTGATGTGGGGTGAGAACAAGTGAGGAGGCAAAGGCTAGGCAGAGAGTGTCAGATTTCTTCTTCTGCAATGGTGCTAGGAGGTTTGGACACTTGAAACAAACGTGAAAAGATGGGAATGACTACAAAGTGGGCTCCCCTGAAAATGAACAAGGTAACTATTAACATGAAGGAAAACAAGTCAGAAGAAACACTATTGACAGTGGAAATCTGAGCACTGGTTCAAGTTTTAACTCTTTGGGGGATCAGAAGAATATGACAGACTGCAAGGAAGCTGGCAGTACTCGGGGGAAGGGCTAGCCTGGGTTTGTAGTCTCCGTTCTCGGGCCTGGTTTCCTCTCATTACGTCACTGAACTGCAAGCACAGGAACACTCCCTTGCATTTCTATAGTGCTTTAGAGTTGGCCATGTTTTCACTCATATACATTCCATGTAACCCTCATGAGAGCCTGTGAAATATGGCATCATGAGGATTCCTAGTTTGGAGATGGAGGAACTGATGCTTAATGGGAATTCCCTGGTGGTTCAGTGGTTAGGACTCTGCTTCCACTGCAGGGGGCATGGGTTCGATCCCTTGTCCAGGAAGTAAGATCTTGCATGTCACATGGCATGGCCAAAAAGAAAAAAAAAAGGAAGAAAAGCAGCAGATGCTTAAGGAGATTCAGTGACTTGCTCAAGGTCACTCAGCGAGTCAGTGGCAGAACCAGAATTTGAATCCGGTCCACACTCCAGTGCCCTCGCTGGTGTGCAGGGGCGGGTGGTGAGCAAGCGTGCTCTGAGATACAGTGTTACCTTTGAAGCCACGCATGCCCATTGGTCCAGTGGCTCCCAGCTTCCCTTCATCACCCTTGGGGCCAGGCAGTCCTGGGGTCCCTCTCTCCCCTGGCAGACCTAGGGAGACAAGAAAGTTTTGGGGCCTCAGACTCAGAACTGGAAGGGCCCTCCGTGACCACTGTCTGGCTCAACCATGCAGCTTCCTGTTGCCTCTGCTTCTTGATTTTTTTCAGTTAAAGATGCTGCAACAACAGAGCCCAAAAGGCCAACACAAACTCTCCCCGTCAGCACCTTTAACCCAATGAGTCTGGATCCCTCCCCAAGAAAGGTCCAAGTCTATTGTGAGCAATGTTGGAGGTGCCAGTCTCATTTGGGCAAGCTCTCGTTAGCTCTATCTATGCTGGACATTTAGATTTGCAAAAAAATTTTGAGCCTTTTGAATGTGCCAGGCACTTTCCTGAATGCTTTTCATTAAGTATCTTATTTAATTCCCCCCATAATCTGAGGTGTTATTCCACCTATATTACCAATGAGAAAACTGAGGCCCAGAGAGGTGAGGCAACCTGCCCAGGGTCACACAGCAGACACTGCTGGAGACAGGATCTTAGCCCTGATGGGCTGGCTTCATCTCATGCTGGATGAAAAGGGCTTATTGGTACTTAGGGTAGGAAGAAGATGAAATCACTCTTCATTCCAAGGGGAAAAAAAAAAAATAGAAAGGTCCCTTCCCTGCAGCAAACACAGGGAAGTGTAGAGAAGGGGATGGCAGGCTGACAAGGAGGGAGGAAGTCCGAAAGCCCAATAATTGAGGCGAGACAGGCTGTTGATCCATCAGGCCCCAGGGCTCCTGGCCACAAGGCCCGTGACACCAGCCGCAGGTCACCATGGAGACCAGAAGTCAACAATTGCTTTTACCCAGTGAGGCCTCCACCCCTGGAGGCCTGACCTAAGCCCAAAGTTATCTCTGCAAAGCAGGACACTCTGATTAACTAATTAATTGTTCTTTCCTGCTTTAAATGTTAGTTCGTTTTCTTTGGCCTTTTTCCAAGACATGAAGAAATCTGCCTTTCACTTATGATTCCTCTACAGCAAACACCAAATGACCAGGGTCCCAAGAGGGTGGAAGGACCTCAGAAAAGGGCTTGATTCTTCCCCCCCCCGCTAACATAACATTCCTGTAGGCCAACAGCCCTGCTATCATGGAATTCTGAATCTCATGCAGGACATGCCCAGGGGCCCCCCATCCCATCACGGACTGAGGGAGAAAAAGAGGTTCCACTGCTCTGGAAGCCCTTGGGCATCCTTAACTTCTGAGTTTAGGGAGCTGTGCTGAGAGGTGGAGGCCAGGAGTGAAGGCCAGGCTCTGAGCTCTGCCTCCACCAGTCTCTGCCTCCTCCCCTGTTTGCAGCCTCCTTAGAGATTTAGGAAGGAGAGGGTTTGGAGGTGTAATTCCTGACATAAATAAGCAGATACCTTTCCCCTGATAAGCCTCCCCTTTTCTTAAATCACTTAGAATAGGAGTCCCCAACTTCTGGGATCTAATGCCTGATGATCTGAGGTGGGGTAGAAGTAATAATAATAGAAAAAAAAGTGCACAGTAAATTTAAAGCACTTGACTCATCCCAAAACTACCTCCCCACCTCACCATTCATGGAAAAATCGTCTCCCATGAAATTGGTCCCTGGTGCTGAGAAGGCTGGGGACTGCTGACTTAGAAGCTCAAGTGCATGCCTGCTCAGTCATTTCAGTTATGTTTGACTCTTTTGACCTATGGACCATAGCCTTCCAGGCTCCTCTTGCCCATGGGATTCTCCAGGCAAGAATACCAGAGGGGGTTGTTGTGCCCTCCCTCTGGGGACTTTCCCGATCCAGGAATCGAACCCATGTCTCCTTTATCTCCTGCATCCCAGGCAGACTCTTTACCCACTAAGCCTGGGAAGCCCCAAGAAGACTCTACACTCTCCTAGAGAAATGCTGCTCACAGCAGAGGCTCCTCCACAAGAAGACTCTACACTCTCCTAAATGCTGCTCACAGCAGAGGCTCCAGAATTGACAGGCTGGGATGCAAAGTTTGATAAGGCAATGGAGCAGGAACTCCCGAGAAAGGCATCTTAGGAGAACACATTCTTTCCAGAAGGTCCCCAAGTACCCTCCTGTCAGCTACTGGACCTTCCAGGCTGTCACCAGGGCAGGTAGCAAAGGGCAGGAGAGGACAGCTATCTACTGACTGGGGTGGTCTCCGCAGAAGCAAGGGGTCAAGTGCTGGGGACTCAGGAAATGCCGAGGGGGTGTGGCATACTTGAAGGGCTGCTCTGGATCAGAGGACACCCTCGATTCTTTCTGATGATCCTGGTCTCAGGGGCCCTGACTCCTGGGGCGGGGAGCGGCTTCAGGGAACTGTAAGACTCCAGTGCACTCTTTTCCTTCAGACCCTGGTACTTTCTATGGAAAAGGATTTGCTCCATCTTAGTGTTACACTACTTAAAAAATGTTTTAAGCTTTCCAAATCAGAAAGATTTTTTTAACTGACTTATATTAACAGCAGGGCTTTCCTGGTGGCTCAGACGGTAAAGAATCCGCTTGCTACGTGGAAAACCTGGGGTTTGATCCCTGGGTGAGGAAGAAGTCCTGAAGGAGAGCATGGCAACCCAATTCAGTATTCTTACTTGGGAAATCCCATGGACAAAGGAGCTTGACAGCTACAGTCCACAAGGTCACAAAGAGTCGGACACAACTGAGAACTAAAACACACCGTGTTACACCAGCAACCTCTTAGTCTTTTAACAGAACAGGGCGTCTGAAGCTGAGTCGACTGGGTACTGTCCTGAGAGCCCCATCACCGACACCAACGATAAAACAGAAAGTCGGGATGGATGGGGGAGCCCCTTCCCTTCCTGGCATGTCCAGGTCCCTCCCGGGGCCCCCATTACCTCGAAGTCCAGGTAGTCCAGGGATTCCAGGCTCGCCTTCTTTTCCTACATCCCCCGGATCACCTTTGGGGCCCGGTGGTCCTGAAAGGGTGACACACAGCACTAAGGTTAGAGGATGGCTTTCTGGAGCAGGTTGCCTGCAGAGGAAACAAAAACTCCCTCTGAGGGACTTCCCTGGTGGGTCAGCTGTTAAGAATCTGTCTTGCAATGCAGCAACACAGGTTTGATTCCTGGTCAGGGAACTAAGGTTCCACATGACGCAGAGCAGCTAAGCCCTCGGGCCACAACTACTGAGCCCACAGGCCACAGTGAAAGATTTCGTGTGCTGCAATCAAGGCCCGATGCAGCCAAATCAATAAATATTAAAAAGAAAAAAAACCTTCACTCCTACAGAAAGGAAGAGTCAAAAATATGTTTTGGAGGCACATGGGGCTCTACTTAGTCCACCTTCGTGTGTGTGTGTTGTGGGTAGGGGAGGCAGAAATCAGGGAAACCTTGCTGTTAGAAGTAACATCCACAGTGAAATTGCAAGGAGGAACAGAAGTGGCTAAGTAAAAGGAGGAGTGGGAGTGTGTTATGGACTGAATGTCTGTGGCTCCCTCATCTCAACATCAAATGTTTGTGTTGAAGCCCTACCCTCCTCAGTTCAGTTCAGTCGCCCAGTCGTGTCCGACTCTTTGCGACCCCATGAATCGCGGTACGCCAGGCCTCCCTGTCCATCACCAACTCCCTGAGTTCACTCAGACTCACGTCCATTGAGTCTGTGATGCCATCCAGCCATCTCATCCTCGGTCGTCCCTTTCTCCTCCTGCCCCCAATCCCTCCCAGCATCGGGTCTTTTCCAATGAGTCAACTCTTCGCATAAGGTGGCCAAAGTACTGGAGCTTCAGTTTTAGCATCATTCCTTCCAAAGAAATCCCAGGGTTGATCTCCTTCAGAATGGACTGGTTGGATCTCCTTGCAGTCCAAGGGACTCTCAAGAGTCTTCTCCAACACCACAGTTCAAAAGCATCAATTCTTCTGCGCTCAGCCTTCTTCACAGTCCAACTCTCACATCCATACATGACCACAGGAAAAACCATAGCCTTGACTAGACGGACCTTAGTCGGCAAAGTAATGTCTCTGCTTTTGAATATACTATCTAGGTTGGTCATAACTTTTCTTCCAAGGAGTAAGCGCCTTTTAATTTCATGGCTGCAGTCACCATCTGCAGTGATTTTGGAGCCCCAAAAAAACAAAGTCTGACACTGTTTCTACTGTTTCCCCAGCCTTTTGGGAGGTGATTAAGATTAGATGAGATCATGAGGGTGGGGCCCCCATAATGGGATTAGTGCCCTTATAAGAAGAGACCTCTGAGAGCAGTTTCTCTCTCTCTCCCTTCCTCACACTCTACTGGCAAGCATGCTTTCTCTGCTATAGGAGGATCTGGCAAGAAGGCAGCCATTGCCAGGATGAAGGCTTGCATCTGAACCCAATCCTGGTCTCAGACTTCCAGCTTCCAGAACTGTGAGAAAGAAATCTCTGCCTTTTAAGCTGCCCACCCAGTCTGTGGTATTGTTGTTTAGTTGCTAAGTTCTGACTCTCTGTGATCCCATGGACTATAGCCCACCAGGCTTCTCTGTCCATGGGATTTCCCAGGCAAGAATACTGGAGTGGGTTGCCATTTCCTTCTCCAGGGGATCTTCCCGACTCAGGGATCAAACCCAAGTCTCCTGCATTAGCAGGTGGATTCTTTATCACTGAACCACCAGGGAAGCCAGCGCTATTGTCATAACAGCCTTAACTATCTAAGACACTGTGAAAGGGGAAAGTTCCAGGCAGAGAGAACAACCTCCATAAGAGCTTACAGATCTGTGAGTGTTGGTAGGATTGGAAGCTGGGGGGACACATGATGGGGTGAGAAGGGTGAGAAAGTGGAGGGTCTCTGAGGCCTGGTGCAAGTGTTGAACTTGACCCTGAGGGCACCAGAAGCCACAGGAGGAACCTGAAACACAAGTGTGGCCAGATCTGCACACCAGGAAGAGCGCTCAGGCTGTGCTGTTGGAAAAGGGACGGGACAGGGGGAAATAAAGGCAGGGAGGCTAAGGAGGAGGCTGCACCCAGCTGAGAGGTGGGGGAGCCCTGAATTAGGGAAGCAGCCATGAGGAGGGATGTTGGTGGCTGTTAAGAAGTAGAAGAGACAGACCTTGGCTAATGTAGGTGAAAGCAGAGGAGGCAGCCAGGATCAGGTTCAGATTTCTAGCTTGAGCACCTGGATGGAAGAAGCGGTTTCTAAATGCTCCTTAGTGGGGCCTCCTTCCACGGTGAGGCTCCAGCATGGCAGGGATTCTAGCTTGTATGATCCGAGTCGGTCCACACATGCTGGGTTCAGATGACCACACAGCCAGCTAATGAGTGAGCGAGCCGTGGATCAGCTCAGGGCTGTCTGGCCCCATCAACCCTGCCTCACTCATCATGCTAGACATCACATCATTCCCAGAAGAGACCTGTCCCTTCATGCCCTGCAGCCTGCTACTCCCAGGCTGGCGAGCCAGGGGGCCCTCTCCATCAATCTCTTATCACTACCTGGCCCACCATGGCTGCTCATTGCCACTGTCGTGGCCAAGCCTTCTCTGATCCATCATTCCTGCCACATGCGGGCACGGCCTGTTTGAACACATGTCCTTGGCACTATTTGATGCTTATCCCACACTGCCGTGTCCTGTAGTCACAAGGGTACATGTTCTCTTTTTGCTAATAAAATGGCTAGCTCCCCGAGATAGGACCACACCCTTGGCATCCCTGTACTGGCTGTGAAGACCCAGATTCTAAACTCTCCATTCTGGCTGCTCAGTGAGACAAAAAAAGAGGACCAAGGTAAATGCCCCAACTGTACTGCGCTGGGTCAAACTGTCCCTGCCAATTTCATGTCCACCTGGGACCTTAGAATACGACTTTCTTTAAAAACAGAGTCTTGGCTGCTATAATTAGTTAAGATGAGATCAGATTGGAGTAGGGTGGGTCCTAACCCAATTTCTGGTGTCCTGATAGACAGACACACGGGCAGAAGGCCAGGTGACCATGGAGGCCGAGGTTGGAAGATGCATCTACAGGCCAAGGAACACCATGGATAGCCAGCAATATCAGAAGTGGAGAAAGAGGCCAAGAAAGATCCTCCCCCAGAGCTTTGAGAGGGAGGATGGTCCTGTGCACAACTGGATCTCAGACTTCCAGCCTGCAGAACAGCGAGAGGATCGATTTCTGTTGTTTCAAGTCACCCAGGTGCTTCCCTGGTGGCTCAGTGGTAAAGAATCCTCCTGCCAATGCAGGAGACTTGGGTCCGATCCCTGGATCAAGAAGAACCCCTGGAGGAGGAAACGGCAACACACTCCAGTATTCTTGCCCGGGAAATCCCACGGACAGAGGAGCCTGTCCATGGAGTCACAAAGAGCTGGACACAACTGAGTAACAAAACAGCAAAAAGCTACCCAGGTTGTGGTGCTCTGCCACGGAGCCCTAGGAAACCAAAACATGTATACTCGCCCCCTAGCAGTCATGCTTGCACAATGCATATTTGCCGAATGAATGAGTATATGAGATCAGAGGGTGTTAAGACACACAAAACAGCCAGGCGGCCAAGATCAAGATGTACTGATACATTCCCCAAGTTGGCACTGTCCTCAGACCCTAACCAAAGTTGACAGCGGTTTAAGAATTCAATGGCATGAGAAGAGAGGAAAGAAGGAATCAACAATTGAAAAGTGCACACATCATTAAACAAGGCATGGATCATGTGGGGAGGACCGCGGTTTGTAATTATCTTCCTCTCTTCACCAGGGAAGCCCTGGTGGCTTGGCCGGTAAAGAATCCGCCTGCAATGCGGGAGACCTGGGTTCGATCCCTGGGTTGGGAAGATCCCCCGGAGAAGGGAACGGCTACTACTACTACTACCTACTCCAGTGCTCTGGCCTGGAGAAACCTACGGACTGGACAGTCCATGGTGTCGCAGAGTCGGACACGCCTGAGCAACTTTCACTCCTCTTTTCTAGGAAGAAAAACAAAGTAAGACTGGCCATGTGGACCTCAGCTTCCAGACTATAGGACGGAGACACCACACCTGTTGGAACACGCCTAAGATTATACAGCAGAGAAAGACGGGGGCAAGAAGCAAGTGAGCTTTACAATGCCCATGCCAGCAATCCCCTGGCCAGGTCAAGGCTGCAGCAAAGGTTGCTGACAGCAGTTCCTGAATCTCTGCCCATCACTGGTTGTCACAGGGCTGTCACCCTCCCCTGCCCCCAGACCACTCCACCCTTTTCACTCTTCCCTGCTCCTTCCTGCCCTCCCCATGGGAAACTCAGCATCCTGGGCTCAAGCAGGTCAACGGTGCTATGGACCATGTCCTCCATTTCTTCTATTCACTCCAAGGCGGGTGTGACCCAACACATGGACCTTCCCAGCAGTAGTTCTGGCAAAAACAGGATGCTACCCAATGGACTAACTCTGATGGAGAGGCATCAAGGGGGCAGAGATCACTTGGAAGGTGGGGTTTGAGGATGGTGATCTTGGGTTCAAATTCTGGGTCTGTAAAATCTACGTAGAAATTCCTTCCTCGGGTGTTTGCAGTGAGGAGTAAGGGAACTCAATGACATGGTGGATACAGATGGGCTTGAGAACCTGTGAGTGGCAAGACTGTCCCTGACCATCTGTACCCCACTCTTCAAAATGCTTCATCAGAACTATGCTGAGATTACTGAGGATGGCTATTAGAATAGCCCCATCTGAAACCCCCCTGCCAGTTCAATAAGAGCCAGATTCTAAAAATATCCTACACGTGGATAGAGTTTTTAAGATACAACAAAGTGCTTAGAGTGGGCTTCCCTGGAGGCTCAGTGGTAGAGAATCCGCCTGCCAGTGTCTGGGTTGGGAAGATCCCCTGGAGAAGGAAATGGCAGTCCACTCCAGTATTCTTGCCTGGGGAATCTCATGGACAGAGGAGCCTGGTGGGCTATATACTTCATGAAGTCGTGAAGGGCAGACATGACTGAGAGACTAAACAACAGCAGCAAGTGGTTAGTGAAGACCTTTATTAGAGACTAACTGGGTAGAAGCCAGGGTGGCTAGTAAAGGCAGGTGCTGATTTCAGGGCTTAGTCGTGTCCTCGGGTGGTACTAGCCAGGCTGACTCAGAGGAGCCTGGAATGTGGCCAGTCTGGGTCTCAAGGGGCCAGGCTGTCTGGAGCTCTGAGGACCAAGCACTTCTTCAAATCAGCGCTGACCGCTGGTGATCCATTCTTAGGATCTATTTGTTCCTGTTCAGTCGCTAAGTCATGTCTGATTCTTTGCGATCCCATGGACTGCGGCACACCAGACCTCCCTGTCCCTAAACGGCTCCAGAGTGTGCCCAAGTTCATGTCTATTGAGTCAGTGATGCCATCCCACCATCTCATCCTGTTACCTCCTTCTCCTCCTGCCCTCAATGTTTCCCAGCATCAGGGTCTCCTCCAATGAGTCAGCTCTTTGCATCAGGTGACCAAAGTATTGGAGTTTCAGCTTCAGCATCAGTCCTTCCAATAAATATTCAGGACTGATTTCCTTTAGGATGGACTGGTTGGACCTCCTTGCAGTCCAAGGGACTCTCAAGAGTCTTCTCCAACACCACAGTTCAAAAGCATCAATTCTTCGATGCTCGGCCTTCTTTACAGTCCAAGTCTCACACCCGTACATGACTACTGAAAACCTAACTCGGGATCTGACTACTCAGGACCTGACTTGATGTCATTTTCTCAGGAAGCCAGGCTGACAGTCTGGAACTTGCTTGGACTCCTCCGTTTCCTCTGCGCTGCCCGCTTCACGGCTCCCATCCAGGTGATTCCCGAGGTTTGTCTCTCCCTCCTCCTTCACTGCCTCCCTCATCGGGGTCCTCCCAGCCTCCCTTCCAGGCTCCAGCTTCTCTCTCCAACCCACTGTTGCTGTCTGATTGATCCCATCAGAATCAGGTGAACTCAGAGCCCTCAGAAGCCCCTCACACTATGACGAGCAGCCCTCTTGTTGCAGACTCCTGCAAATCATTCCCAACCTGACCCCTTCTTCTGCAAACTCACAGTCTGATGCTTCTCGATACAAACTCTCCTCCACCTCAGCCAAAGCTTTCTCCTCATGGTGTCCCAGATATTAGCCAAGTCCTTTCCCTTCTCAGAGGCCCATTGCTCTCAGCTCTGAAGCTCACCTTCACACTCACCCCTCTGATCTCAGAGGGCACCAGGGTGGAACCCCCACATCTCAGAGCTGGGAGGAGCCGCAAGCATCACTGTGCACAGATTCCCCAGGGAAGCATCCGAGTCTGCACAGGCCACCCTGTACCCATGTGCTTGTCACTGTCACACCTCTCAGACTGTGGTCCCCGAGGAGGACAGGCCGACCTGTGGGGCTAGAACCCTGCTCTCCATGGCCCCGGGCCTCATACAGCATCCAGCACACAGGTGAGATGCAAGGAATGACTTCTGGGGAGTCGCGGAAGCTGTTCTACGGTGTCAGCCATCCCAGTGGTCCCTGCGTGAGCGTTATGTGTAATTTTATTGTAGTATAGTTGATTTAAAATGCTGTGCTAGTTTCTTCTATACAGCAAAGTGACTCAGTTATATACATATAATATTTTTATATTTACAATATGCTGACAAAGTCTGTCTAGTCAAAGCTATGGTTTTTCCATTAGTCATGTATGGATGTGAGAGTTGGACTGTAAAGAAGGCTGAATGCTGATGGGATCAATCAGACAGCAACAGTGGGTCGGAGAGAGAAGCTGGAGCCCAGAAGGGAGGCTGGGAAGACCCCAATGAGGGAGGCAGTGAGGGAGGAGGGAGAGACAAGCCTCGGGAATCACCTGGATGAGAGCCGTGAAGGGGGCAGCACAGAGGAAACGGAGGAGTCCAAGCAAGCTCCAGACTGTCAGCCTGGCTTCCTGAGAAAATAACATCAAATCAGGTCCTGAGTAGTCAGATCCCGAGTTAGGCTTTCAGTAGTCATGTACGGGTGTGAGACTTGGACTGCAAAGAAGGCTGAGCATCAAAGAATTGATGCTTTTGAACTGTGGTGTTGGAGAAGACTCTTGAGAGTCCTTTGGACTGTAAGGAGATCCAACCAGTCCATCCTAAAGGAGATCAGTCCTGAATATTCACTGGAAGGACTGTGCTGAAGTTGAAATTCCAACACTTTGGTCATCTGATGCAAAGAACTGACCCATTGGAAAAGACCCTGATGCTGGGAAAGACTGAAGGCAGGAGGAGAAGGGGACAATAGAGGATGAGATGGTTGGATGGCATCACTGACTCAATGGACATGAGTTTGAGCAAGCTCTGGAAGATAGTGAAGGACAGGGAAGCCTGGCGTGCTGCAGTTCATGGCGTCACAAACAGTTGGACACAACTTAGTGACTGAACTGAACTGATAGATTTCATATTTTCCATTACGGTTTACCACAGGATACTGAGTATAGTTCCTGTGCTACATAGTAGGACCATGCTGTTCATCCATTCTCTATCTAATACTTTGCATCTGCTAATCCCAAACTCCCCATCCATCCCTCCCTGCCTCCCCCTCCATCCTTCCCTGCCTCTCCCTCCCCCAAGGCAAACACAAGTCTGTCTTCCTTATCTCTGAGTCTGTTTCTGTTCCATAGACATGTTGATCCGTATCATACTTCACACTCCACATGTAAGTGACATCATATGATATTTGTTTTCTCTGTCTGATCATCTCTAGGCCCATTCATGTCCTGCAAACACATCATTTCATTCTTTTTGAGTAATACGAGGATGAGTTTTAAGATTCTCACCGTCTACATCGTCGCTCTCTCATCTTTTCTATCACTGGAGCAGGTCGGAACAGAGGTAAGCTGGGACAGGAGGAGCAGAGTCCACTTCTCCTCAATCATAGGAACAGACCAAAGCCCCTCACTGTGCTTCTGGCCTGGTGTCAACATTCTTCTCCCAGCTCCTGCCACAGAGGGCAGGGGAAGTGGGAGCAGAGCAGTCCCATGCCTAGGTCCCTGCCTGTCCACCGGTCTAGCCCACCCCCCAGCACAGTTCTGCACTTACCCGACTGCCCTGAGCCACTCCGGCTGGAAGCAACTCCAGCTCAGAAAAAAGGATTTGGGGACTGGGGAGAAGGCCTTCCCTAGTGGCACAGATGGTACAGAATCCACCTGCAATGGGGAGACCTGGGTTCGATCCCTGGGTCGGGAAGATCCCTTGGAGGAGGGCATGGCTACCCACTCCAGTATTCTTGCCTGGACAACCCCACGGACAGAGAAGACTGGCAGGCTACAGTCCACGGGTCACGAAGAGTCAGACACAACTGAGCACACACGCACACTGGGCAGAAACATCGGGATTCTTCTGGGGATCAGCCAACGGGAAAGGAAAGGCAATTCATTCTCCCTTCTGGGATCCTGGAATGAGAGATAGGGTGGGGGACCCATGGGTGCTGGAACCTAGCCAATGACCTGCCAAGAGCAAATGTTCACTGATAGCTGATGTGGCAGCCTGAAGCCAGCGAAACAGTGACCCGAGACTGTAATGTAAACACTGCAGCAGAAGTATGCTAATCCCAGGCCGGCTGCTGGAGGTGGGGTCCCACAACTAATGGCTCTGCTTCCACTTCCCTGATGTCACTGGGGCTCCGGATTCTCATCACTGACGCTTACACTGACATTCACACTGTCGTGAGCTCTCGGGCCTCATTTCCTGTACACTCTCTGGGGCCCTGAGTGTATGCACCAGGCTGTGGCCAGCCTGCAAAGCCAGCTTTCCCCAGAGCCTCAGGCAAAGGGTCGGTGGGCAAGGCTGGGTGCAACTAATGACTTCCACAGCATGCCCTCCCCTCCCGTCCCAGCAGAGCCTCACCTCATCTCTGCTCTGACCTGTTCCAATGAAACAGAGAAGATGAGACAGTACAGTGTGAACGAGGAGAAGCTTAAAGCTCATTCAAGGGACTTCCTTGGTGGTCCAGTGGTTAAGAGTCCGCCTGCCTGCAGGGGACATGGATTCAATTCCTGGTCTGGGAACAAAGCTCCCACATGTCACAGGGCAACTAAGCCCATGTGTCACAACTACTGAAGCCCCTGCGCCCTAGAACTGTGCTCCAAACAAGAGAAGCCACGTGACTAGCCCACCCACTGCGACTAGAGAAAGACTGCTCCCAGCAACGAAGAGCCTACAGAAGACGCAGGGTAGCAAAAATAAATACTTAAAAAAAAAAGAAAGCTCATTCAAATATTATCTGCTCCATTCCTCTCCCAGAAACAACAGAGCCCCCTGCCACCCGCTGTCAGGCGAGGGGGAGACACAGTCCCCACATATGAACATTGGCTGAATGGGACTCTCTACTAGATGGTCTATTTTTTTCCTCGAAAAAGCAGCCCACGGATAAGTATGCTTTGCCAACTTGCTTTCATGAACTGAGAGATGAATCTTCTAGCCCAGCAGGGCCACTGGCTGGGGATTCGATGTCCGCAGGTCATTTCTCTGCTCTGAGCTTCCAGGGCCTTAACTACAAAACGAGGAATGAACTAGTTGATTTCAGAGCCCTTTGTCACTTTAACCTTCTGGGAGTCTATGAACATCCACGTAGCGAACAAAGCCTGCTGCAGCTGAACATGTGACTGCAGAGTCTTGCCATCAGGCCCCTGCTCACACACTACCCCTCCTGGGAGCCTCCCCTCTCTGGTTAGCTTTCCTCCTCCTGGAATGCCTCACCTGCCTTATCATCTAGGTTCTCTGCTTCTTTCAGGGCCACAGAGAGATTTCAACAGACCTGATCAGTGCTGAGAACGCAAAGCAAGAAAACAGAGCGCGCCACAGCGAATGTACACAAAAGACAAGCCAGAGGCAAAACCCGTAGAAACCTGTGGAACAAAGCGAGAGAATGCAACCGTTTGGGGTCACGCTCAAGAATAACATAAACAAGTTCATATATACAAAAATATACACAGTGGAGCATCTGTGGATTCTGAGCCAGGAAAAGGCAGAGTGGGAAGGTGTGCAGTATGTGCGTGTTTAAAGATTGAGTGGAACTGAACAAAACTAGTAAAGAAAAGCCACTCAGACCACAATATACAAATTCAGCAAAGCTTATCTGCTAAAAAATCCCTTATCCAAAAGCCAGGGTAGAGTTTTGTGTTGTTGCTGCTGCTAAGTCGCTTCAGTCGTGTCCAACTCTGTGTGACCCCATAGATGGCAGCCCACCAGGCTCCGCCTCCCTGGGATTCTCCAGGCAAGAACATTGGAGTGGGTTGCCATTTCCTTCTCCAGTGCATGAAAGTGAAAAGTGAAAGTGAAGTCGCTCAGTCGTGTGTGACTCTTAGTGACCCCATGGACTGCAGCCCACCAGGCTCCTCCATCCATGGGATTTTCTAGGCAAGAGTACTGGTGTGTTGTTGCAGTTACATGGTAATTATATTCCACTATGCCAAAGAGAATTCTCTTTAGTCACATCATTTGGGTCCCCAGCAACCATGAGAGAGGGAGGAGGGACAGGGAGACACAGCATAGTAGAGGTCTTGGGAGGGGCACGGGCCAAATGGTGCTCATCTCTGAAGAGCCAGCAGCCCATCAAGAATGCAAAGCTTGGGATGTCCCTGGTGGCTCAGCGGTAAAGAATCCTCCTACCAGTTCAGGGGGTTTGATCCCTGGTCCAGGAAGATTCCACATGCCACGGGGCAACTCAGCACAGGTGCTGAGCCTGTGCTCCGCAACAAGAGAAGTCACCACAATGAGGAGCCCGTGCTCCGCAACAAGATAAGTCACCACAATGAGAAGCCCGTGCACTGCAACTAGACAAAGCCCGGGTACAGCAACGAAGACCCAGCACAGCCAAAAGTAAATAAATAAACACTGATTTTAAAAAAATGCAAAGCTTGAAGACTGCAAGGCAGTCCTGGGCAGAACTAAGAGGAAACTTTGGTATAAGGGAAGCAAGTGTGGAACTAAGTTTCAGAACCAAAGAAAGACTACTTGGAGGATTCCACCAGAAGAACCGTGGCAAATGGGTGGTCTGGAGCTGTTTTAGCTTGAGCCAAAAGGAGAGTGGACTCAGAAACTAAGGATGTGAAACGCTTGGTAAGGCCAAGGAGGCTGCACCAGCAAGAAGCATGGGGACATCGTCTGTGGACCGGAAGAGGAAGGAAGGGGCAGTGCCTGGTGGAAAAGTGCTCCCCTGAAAGTGTTAGTCGCTCGTCATGTCTGACTCTTTGGGACCCCGTGGACTGTAGCCTGCCAGCTCCTCTGTCCATGGGATTCTCCAGGCAAGAATACTGAGTGGGTTGACATTCCCTTCTTCAGGGGCTCTTCCTGACCCAGGGATAGAAACTGGGTCTCCTGCATTGCAAGCAGAATCTTTACCATCTGAGCCACAGGAAGCCCAAACAGGAGTGACTACCTCCCAAATATGGGGACAGACCTGAGGGGCCACTCTCTCTTCTGTCTTCCTGGCTCCTAGCCAGCCCCTCTCCACCCTGGAAAGTACCACAGTTAGTGACAAAAACATGCTTTTTTGAGCCAGAAAGACCTACTCTGAACCTTCGCTTTGTCACTTTGTCACTTGCCAACTGTAATAAACATTGGGAAATTCACTAGTTTCTCAACTATAAAATGGGTTCAGGGACTTCCCTGGCAGTCTAATGGGTAGGACTCTTCACTTCCTCTGCAGGGGGCTCTGGCTCAATCCCTGTTTGGAGAACTAAGATCCCACATGCCACGTGGCATGGCCAAAAAAAAAAAGGGTTCAATAACACCCTTTTTGCAGGATGTGAGGATTAGCAGTCATTAATGTCCATGTATAGAATTAATGTTGACAAAATGTCTGTTCAACTATAGGTTGACTGTAGGTTATGATTCAGTGTCGCTGCTGTTACTAAGTACTGACCAGATTGGGGTGGTGCTTCCCAGGTGGGGCTAGTGGTAAAGAACCTACCTGCCAATGCAAGAGGCATAAACCAACGTGGGTTCGATCCCTAGGACGGGAAGATCCCTGGAGGAGGACACAGTAACCTACTCCTGTATTCCTGCCTGGAGAATCCCATGGACAGAGCAGCCTGGCAGGCTACGGTCCGTGGGGTTGCAAAGAGTTGGATATGACTGAAACAACTTAGCATGCAGACTGGGGAGGTCAAGGAAACTAAAAGCTGAGACCCCAGGTGTGTGGATTTGGAAGAAGACACGCTGTCTCCTGTTCTCCTTTGATTTCTGAAATGTGAAACCCAAAGTCACCCAAGGAAAGAAAACCAGTCCTCTGATGACATGGCTCTCCATGGGATTTTCCAGGCAAGAATACTGAAGTGGGTTGCCATTTCCTTCTCCAGGGGATCTTCCCAACCTAGGGATCAAAGCCAGGTCTCTGCATTGCAGGCAGATTCTCTACCATCTGAGCGAGCCACTAGGAAAGCCATGCAAATTATACCTTTCTAAAGCTGTTGAAAACAAAAGCCCTAGGTTGGATCACTTCTAATTGTGTGGCCTGGAGTAAGCCAGGTACTTCCTCCTGGAGTCTCAGCTGCTTCTCTGCAGAAATCCTATTGGCTCTCCAGTGAACCCTGCCTTCAACCAAGCTCACAGCTGGTGATGGGGACTCACTTTAAAACCAAATGATGTTTTATTGTTATAAACCGGCCTTGGAAAGTATTATGCAAGTAGAAGTCTCCATCATGACTACTTTCTGCTCTGATAAACACAGAATCTCAGAGGAGGGAGACTTCAGTGAACTAGAGAGGCCAGTGGGCTCCTGGAGGAGCTGGGTCTGAGTGAGATGGGAAGGAGCAGTGAGGTCTGGATGAGGAGGAAGAAGGGGGCTTTGCAGTGGGGAAAATGGCTGGAGGAAAGCCAAGGGAGTGGGCAAGGAGAGGTGTGTCTCCAGGGCAGGGATAAGACACGTCCCACTGGACTGGATGCTTCACACAGGGCAGAGGGTGCAAGCTGGCTGGCTGCAGACCATACAGGAACCACAGATATGTTGTATTTGGCCCACAGAGTTAAACAATTAAAAAATTTCTAGAACATCCCACGTTTCTGGTTTCTCTGGAAAAAATGGAAAGACGTTGTCTATGCCAAGGCCAAAATGGGCCAGACCTGTCATAACCCTTACTATTCCCCTGACACTGAAGTCACTTTACGCACTGACATTGCTCGACTGGCCCCTGCAGGCTGAACCCTGGTACGGGGGACCAGGTGGAGGAGAAGGCAGGAAAGGCAGGCTGGGGACAGGGATGCAACGGAAAGCACATCATCTCTGCAGTCAGAAAAGCTGGGGTTCAAATCCTGGCCCATCACTCCCAGACTGCCACTGTGAGCAGCTTCCTGAATCTTGTGATTGTTTATAAAAGACATTCTGTGAGTTACACTTGGCCTGGTACCCAACAGAGCTGGTGTCCAAAGTGGTATTATCACTGTCCACTGTCAGCCTAAGGACTTTTGGTGAACCTGGCAGACTCCGGGGCAGTCATGGCAGATTCTGAGCAGCAGCTCGTGCAGGAAAAGTACGTTTCACTAACTGTGCCTCTGACAATGATGTGCAGGGTGGACAGCAGTGGGAAGGGAACTGGGGAGAGGTGAGTAGGGGTGCAATCAGTCAGGTTTGCAAGAGAGGGAGGTTGGCTGTAAAGATGCTGATGTTTGTGGACCTGGAACAACAGGCCGAATGGAGGCCTGCACATTTTTGCCATTATATGTAAGAGTGAAAAATGAAGCTAACACACTGTTAAAGAAAATAAAATATCTTCTACCTGGATGAACTATGGCTTTAGAACAGCCTGGAAGGACAGGTTCAAATTTGGAATTCTCCCACTTTTTGTAGCTCCACCTGTGTATGGTCAGGCCACCCAAGATGGCTGTTCTCTTGCTCTCTGTCCATTCCCCCTGTGACCAATGCCTGCTTCACCCACCTCTACTCACATCATTGACCTTCCTACACACTCACCTTGGGCCCTGCTAGTGACAGCTTATCAAAGGGGATGTGAGGGGCGTGCCCCTATGCTGGTTTCCCTGGTAACCAACGAGCCCACTCCACATCAAATCCCCCTATAACTGGCAATCTCCCCTTCCCCCAGGAGCAAAGACCACCACCAGGACCTGCCAGATGTCTGCCACACATAGTGAGGAGTCACTCCAGAACGTTGCTTCAGACTTGTCAGCTCCCCTTTCCGGTAAACCATCCACGTTCCTGTTGCTGACTCCAGGCTCTCTCTTTGATCTTAAAGCTGGGCAAGTGCAGGCCTTATAGATGTCTGGGATGCAACCCAACACAAGGGAAGCACCAGGACACTGCGGGAGCATCTCCCTACCCCCAGTTTGACCCTGCTTTCCTCTCCAACCCCAAACTCCTGGAGGCTCTGGCTGGCACATCCACGGCTCTGACCACCCAGGGCCCTGGGAGCCACCTTTGGCCATTCTCATGGCTCGGGGTGTGAACACTGAGTGTGTGCTGTCTGTGGGGAGGAGCGGGGAGGCAGGGAGGACCTTTATCCTGTGCAGGCCTGGAAATGCGCATAATCCATTTGGATGGGACACTCCAGGGTCTTTGAGGGCGAGACTTAATAAAGGAGGTGTGGGGCTTGGGGAGGGAGCATGTGGGAAGAAACGCTGATAGGGAGGGGCCCTCGCAGTCCCCGAGGGCCGGGGGGGGCGGTGGCGGAAAGGAGAGTACCTTTGGCCAGGGAGATGTTGCGCAGCGCGATGGAGTGCTCCCAGTCCTTGAGGCGTAGGTCCTCGGTGACACCGTTGAGCACGGCCAGCTCCTGCTTGAGCTGCAGCTCCAAGCCCCGGTGCGCCAGGCGCAGGCGGCGCGCGTCCTCGCT
>SJXQ01003036.1:291303-323073 GCA_006408695.1 Aepyceros melampus | reverse complement strand
GTAGCCGCGTGCCCTGCAGGGCCACGTCGTAGGACAGGCTGAGGTTGAGGCCGCGCAGCGCGCCGCCCACGTCGGCCAGCTCGTCGCTCAGGGCGCCCACCCGGCGCGCCAGCCCGTCCAGCAGGCCGGCGTGGCGCCGCAGCAGCAGCTGGCTGCGGTTGCTATCCACCTGCAGCTGGTAGAGCTCCAGCTGCGCCGCGTCGCTCTGCTGGGCCGCGCGATCCCGCAGCAAGACCACCGCCTGCTCGCTCTGCGCCGCCTGGGCCTGCAGCCCCCACAGCGCCCCCTCCAGGCGCTGCACCGCGCCCGCCAGCGCCAGCAGCGAGTCCGACTGGTTCTGCAGCGCGTCGTGCGCCTTCCACACCTGCTCGCTCAGCTCCCCTTGCAGCGGGGCCTGCAGCAGCCGCAGCTGCAAGTCCCGGAAGCTCTCGTTCAACCGGTTCACGTTCCGAGTCAGCGCCTTCAGGTCGTCCGGGGAGCTCCGGGGCCTGGACACTGCGGAGATGAAGGAGAAGGAGGAAGGGGAGAGATGAGACGGCTGCGGAGATCCTCCGCCAACCCCCGCCCCCGCAGGAGACTGTCAATGAGAGGAAGGAAAAGCAGAAGTGGCTAAGGCTGAGCGCCTTAACACATCCCCTAAACGGTATTCAGCCAGTGGTTCCCAAACACGTCTGCCCGTGAGAGTCACCTGGCCAGGGATCCCACCTGTAGAAATTGTGATTGGATGGGTCTGGGAGGTGACCCGGGCTTTGGAATTTTAAAAAGAGCCCAGGGTAATGATAAGATGCGGTTGAGTTTGGGAATCCCTGGACTCATCTATGGGCTTCCCAGGTGGCGCTAGTGGTAAAGAACCCGCCTGCCAATGCAGGAGACATAAAAGATTCAGGTTCCATCCGTGAGTTGGGAAGATCCCCTGGAGATGGGCCTGACGACCCACTCCAGTATTCTAGCCTGGAGAATTCCATGGACCGAGGAGCCTGGCAGGCTACATACAGACCATGGGATCACAAAGAATCCGACAGACTGAATCGACTTAGTATGCACGCATGCACGCACAGACTTATCTATGGATGAGGTTGATCCGTAGGAACCGGTCTCTCTCTCTCTCTCTCTCTCTCTCTCTCTCTCTCTCTCTCTTTGTATTTTGGAAAGGATCAGACATCAGCAGTTCCATGAGGCTTACCCTCCAATATTGTGTGTCATCCTCTCCACTTTAGAAGGGAGGTACCCTTATCCCCTGGAGAAGGAAATGGCAATTCGTTCCAGTATTCTTGCCTGGGAAATCTCATGGACAGAGGAGCCCGGCAGGCTACACAGTCCATGGGGTTGCAAAGAGTCGAACACGACTGAGCAACTAAAGTGCAGCAAAGGACCCCTATTTACCCTCCTTTAGGGCTAAAGCTGTTACCTTTGCCCCAGGCAGCACAGCAAGTAAGACATGGAGATAAGATTCCAACCAGAGGGCTTGCTTGCTCTGGAACCCAGATGCTGCCCTCCAAGTCTGCTCTGGAACTGCCTAAAGGGACCATGCCAGTAGCAGACTCAGCCAGGCTCCAGGCAGCACTGGTAATTCCCGCTCCTCAATTCGGGGTCCCATCCCCTCTAGGCTGGGGGAGATGGTTTTTACATCCATACCTCCCCTTCTCTGGGGCTTCCCAGATGGCGCTAGTGGTAAAGAACCCATCTGCCAGTGCAGGAGACATAAGAGACTCAGGTTTGATCCTTGGGTGGAGAATATCCCCTGGAGGAGGGCATGGCAACCCACTCAGTATTCTTGCCTGGAGAATCCCATGGACAGAGGAGCCCGGCAGGCTACAGTATGGGGTCGCAAAGAGTCAGACACAACTGAGTGAATTAGCACGTGTGCATTTCTCTCCTTAGGCAAACAACCACCTCAATGGTCTCCCACCCTTTTCTCTTGAAAGAGGTTTCCTTTTCTTGATTACAAGCAGCTAGTTCACAATATGAAGGGGAGGGGCGTGCCCCTGAGTCATTAGCATCTAGCATCTGGTGTCTCCAGCACGCTCACAGCACACTTAGGGACCAGCAAGCCCTGGTACCTCCTGGGATGTCTAGGAATGCTGGTCTACCTGCTGTGCACTGTCCACAGCTTTGTCTCCCTCTCTGATCTACACAGCAGGAAAATGGAAACTAGCAATGGGGGTGGGGCAGAGTAGGAGGTGGAGGCGAAGGAGGCACAGAGGGAGTTCTGCCTTGCAAATCTTGGGGTGGAGAGAGCCGGGGAATCTGGTACACAGCTTGTTCAAGTGATGAGAGGATCCATATACACTTGCTCTTTCCTGAACCTCAAGCTGGGATGGAGGAAGCTGGTTTGGTGGGTGCTGGAGCTGATGCTTCTGCCAGTGCACAGCATTTATGGTGGCCGCCCCGGAGGATATAAGTCATCTCAGATTACATCCAGAGGCTCACAGCATTAGAGGGGCATTTGAGCCCCACTTCAAATTCTCCCTTGAGACGTCCCTGGCAGTCCAGTGCCACCACTGCAGAGGGCAGGGTTCGACCCCTGGTCTGGCCACTAAGATCCTGCATCCCACATGGCACACCCAGAAACGAAAAAATGAAAATAGTCAACAAAATTAAAGTGTTCACTCAGCACTTTAATCTCCAAGAAAATCATATGCCCAACCTCTGCTCATACCCATTCTCTCCACTTTCAGTTAGTTCTAAGTGCTGGAATATTCTGTATTCTGTTCAGACTTGAAATTTGCCTCCCTGTACTCTCTAACCACTGAGTTTGCCCTCTGAGGTCACAGAAAGCTAGTGAATTTTACTTTTCCCACAAGACAGCTCTTCAGAATCTCAAAGACAGTGATCACATCCTGGCTATGTAACAATGCTTCTGGTTAAAGTCAGCAGTTCCGTCATCAGCTGTCTCTTGACTAGCTTCTGAGCCTCCATACCTCCTGGCTAACCTCTTCTGCACATAACAGGGTGTCATCATCCCCTTACAGGGTAGGGCTTGATCTAAATTTGTTTTTTCCATACTGTGTAAAAGACTGGGCGAAGTTTGGAAGAGGGGTCTTCAACTTCATTCTGGGCAGAAGATCTCTGCTGCTGCTGTTGCTAAATCACTTCAGTCGTGTCTGATTCTGTGCGACCCCATAGACAGCAGCCCACCAGGCTCCCTGATCCCTGGGATTCTCCAGGCAAGAACACTGGAGTGGGTTGCCATTTCCTTCTCCAATGCATGAAAGTGAAAAGTGAAAGTGAAGTCGCTCAGTCGTGTCCGACTCTTAGCAACTGCATGGACTGCAGCTGACCAGGCTCCTCCATCCATGAGATTTTCCAGGCAAGAGTACTGGAGTGGGGTGCCATTGCCTTCTCCAGAAGACTCTCTACTATGGCCCAAACTGAGTTTTTCAGACTTGCATCATTGACTTTGAGTCTAGGCAGTCTTTGGTAAAAAGTTTCCCTGTTTTACAGATAAAAAGACTGAAGCCATGAGCATATTTATGACCTGCCTAACGGCATGCTCTAGGTGAGTGATCACACTATCGTGATATCTTGGTTGTGAACATCTTTTTTGTACAGTTCTTCTGTGTATTCTTGCCCTCTCTTAATATCTTCTGCTTCTGTTAGTTCCATACCACTTCTGTCCTTTATTGAGCCCATCTTTGCATGAAATGTTCCCTTGGTATCTATAATTTTCTTGAAGAGATCTCTAGTCTTTCCCATTCTGTTGTTTTCCTCTATTTATTTGCACTGATCACTGAGGAAGGCTTTCTTATCTTTTCTTGCTATTCTTTGGAACTCTGCAGCAATGTGAAGTCAAGTGAGCCTTAGAAAGCATCACTATGAACAAAGCTAGTAGAGGTGATGGAATTCTAGTTGAGTTATTTCAAATCCTGAAAGATGATGCTATGAAAGTGCTGCACTCAATATGCCAGCAAATTTGGAAAACTCAGCAGTGGCCACAGGACTGGAAAAAGTCAGTTTTCATTCCAATCCCAAAGAAAGGCAATGGCAAAGAATGCTCAAACTACCACACAATTGCACTCATCTCACATGCTAGTAAAGTAATGCTCAAAATTCTCCAAGCTATGCTTCAGCAATACGTGAAAACCATGAACTTCCAGATGTTCAAACTGGGTTTAGAAAAGGCAGAGGAACCAGAGATCAAATTGCCAACATCTGCTGGATCATGGAAAAGGCAAGAGAGTTCCAGAAAAACATCTATTTCTGCTTTATTGACTATGACAAAGCATTTGACTGTGTGGATCACAATAAACTGTGGAAAATTCTGAAAGAGATGGGAATACCAGACCACCTGACCTGCCTCTTGAGAAACCTATATGCAGGTCAGGAAGCAACAGTTAGAACTGGACATGGAACAACAGACTGGTTCTAAAAAAAGAAAAAGAAAAAGTACATTTCAGTGCTTACCAGCAGGTGGCAGTAACGAATAAGCAGTGTTTCAGAAATAAGGAACTAGGCTTTTGAAAAAAGTTTCATCTTTTTTCTACATGTGCAGGATTGTAATCATAGTACCAGGATGATATTATGATTTATAGTCATTCATGTACTTAGATAAAAATGTGTCTTTAAATATAAATGATCAAAAGGGCCTAACAAAATGCTGTTGTAGAAATTGTAGTGCTTTTCAGAGGGAGAACAGAATTTACACAGTTACATGTTCACTGTCATTCCCATGTAACACAGAATCGATAACTTTTATGTTAAAAATGTGAACCAAATTCATAATCTTGTTTTGAAAGCTCTCTATGCTGTAGTATTTCAGTATTCTTTTTAATCTCAAATCATAGAACTTAGAAACTTGTAACAACTTGTCTTCTAACAACTCCAGGCTTTTCAGTTCAGTTCAGTAGCTCAGTCGTGTCCGACTCTTTGCAAACCCATGAACTGCAGCATGCCAGGCTTCCCTGTCCATCACCAACTCCAGAGTTCACTCAAACTCATGTCCATCGAGTTGGTGCAGCATCAGAGTCTTTTCCAATGAGTCAATTCTTCGCATGAGGTGGCCAAAGTACTGGAGTTTCAGCTTCATCATCAGTCCTTCCAAAGAACACCCAGGGTTGATCTCCTTTTATCACCAACTCCAGAGTTCACTCAAACTCATGTCCATCGAGTTGGTGCAGCATCAGAGTCTTTTCCAATGAGTCAATTCTTCGATGAGGTGGCCAAAGTACTGGAGTTTCAGCTTCATCATCAGTCCTTCCAAAGAACACCCAGGGTTGATCTCCTTTAGAATGGACTGGTTGGATCTCCTTTGCAGTCCAAGGGACTCTCAAGAGTCTTCTCCAACACCACAGTTCAAAAGCATCAATTCTTCAGCACTTAGCTTTCTTCACAGTCCAACCCTCACATCTATACATGACCACTGGAAAAATCATAGCCTTGACTAGACAGATCTTTGTTGGCAAAGTCGTCTCTGCTTTTCAATATGCTATCTAGGTTGGTCATAACTTTCCTTCAGGCTTTTAGGAAATACTAAAACACACATACACACTTTAGTGTTACATACTTTATACTTCGTCTCTAATTCATTCAGTGATTATGTGCTTATGGTGAGAGCATCTGAAGGTTTCTTGCTTGCTGGCTTGGAGGCAGTGATCGCTGGTGTAATTGAGATTGATTTCCTGTATGGAGCATGTCTCTCAATTCCCTTTTGAGGAACAGTATGTATTTAACAAGAGCAAATTCTTGGTAGTTTTGTCTTTTCCAATTCTGATTTGCTTGACCTGATTGATCCAAGAGTCAAATACATACTAAATTGGATCAGCCCATGATAAGTACGCTTTGGTACTCAGAGCAAGTTGGTGTTTTCTTTTGTTAAATTATGAGTATATTACAAATCAATTTCTGGATTAAATTTTGTGTTTAATGGACTCCCACAGTATATGATTTTTCTATGGTAGAAGAATAATGATTAATATTTCATATATTCACAATCTATTATTTTGTAAGTTTTCTCTCATTCCATACTTGTGAAGATTTTTATAACTGTATTTTGAATTAAAATAAAATAGCTGAGACTGAGGAGATTAGTGAAACTCAGGATCACAGAACTTATTGCAAAGTTGGAAAAAGAAAACTTCAGCAAACTCTCTATTCTCAACCATGGACTCTCATCAGCTTCCTAGCCCCATCTGTTTGCTTTCCCTTGGTATCACTGGCTCATCAGCTGACAGCTTCTTGCCTAAATCTCACATAGCCAGGGGGCTGTCCTTGAATATGAAGCCTCTGTCTGCCACAGCCCTGCTCCAGATCCTCCGCAGCTTCTTCTCATTCTCAAAATAGAACCTCTCCTTCTCAGCAGGGTGTGCCAAGCACTGTGTGATGTGACTCTGTCCCCTACCCTTACTCGGCATCCTTGCTCTTCTTCACTTGGCTCCCATCACACTGTCATAAAGCAGCTCTATTCTGAACCTGTGACGCTTGAAGTCTTCTCCTTGATCCTCTTCCTTACTTCTTTTCTCTGAGGTCACTCTGCAAAGACAGATTTCGTGACTTGCTTCTGATCTTGTCTATCTATTTACTCAGCTTTGGTTTTCCTCATTGTGAAGGTTACTACCTGACTCTCCATGCAAAATACATTGTTTCATTGTTTATTTTCTGTATCTTTCACTAGACTATGGTCTCCACAAGGCAGGGCCCTTTGTTTTGATCACTACTATATCTCAGTGCCTAGAGCAATATGTAGGTGGTGGACACTCTGAATTTTTAGTTACATAATTGAATGAATGAAAAAATAAAACCTTGGCTTTGACTCTCAGTCCACTATGCCACTGCTCAGATCCTAAGGGATGAAATAAGATTTTGTTTACAGCCAGCACCAGACTTTTAGTGAGCACCTGAAGGGGTGCCCCTTGCTAGCTCTTTGCTCTAGGGCAAGTCAGAGAGTCTTCCTGTCTCTCTATGTTTCATTTATAAGATGAGACAATAGTCATCATTCCTTTATCTTCTTGATTAAACTATAGGAAGATCAAAAAAGAAAAGTTTTTAATGAGATCTTGCTATCTGTGAGAAATCAAGCAGAGAATAATTATTTGAGAATTTGGGAATCATTAATCTGGCACAAGCGCTGTAGGTCAGTAGCACTGGCAGTAAAGGGAAACCTGGGGGCATTTATTTCCAAGTTGTGAGGGAGGTGAGAACAGGATTGGGAGCCCAAGACTCTGAAGACAAAGAACTTCCATGTCAGTCCCTGCTCTGCCCTTGCTGCCTAAGTGACTTTGGACAGATTATCCAGATTCTCCGGGCCTCAGTTTTCCTTGTGTAAAATGATGTAACTAAAGCTGCCTTGAGGTTATTATAGGGATATTACATGAGACATGCATATCAAGCACAGTGCTTTACTATTATTGCAAGTGGGATGACTTGGAACAAACTTTGCAGCACCCAAAGATCACATCCTGTCATTTAAAACGATATACTGTTCAGACCACCAAGTGCCCCACCAGTGGGAAGAGCCCCGAGTGTTCATGTCCTTGCCCTGCCTCCTCTCAGTCTGTGTAATCCATGAAGTGTTGCCCACATAGGGTTAGTGGAGACAGAAACTGCAATCCTAATCCACAGCTGCTACTACAGATCATGGCCACATGGTGTCACTGTTGCAGACGGCTCCTTTATAGTCCTAAAGCCTCTTGTTTCTTTGTGCCTTTTGCTAACTAGCTCCCAGGAAAACCACTGTGCTTCAGCTCAGGGGTGCCAGCTCTCGGTCCTTACACAAAAGGCACTATGGTCTCCAGATCCTGAGGGACTTCCAGTGTCAACCACAGGCTTTGCTCAAGAATGAGTGAGCCCTGAGGCCATATCTGAGCTTGACTCACCATCATGGGGAGTTATTTTCTCTGTGGTAAGCAGCCCACCCTCCCTATAGGAACCAGTTCTGCAGAACAAGGTATTAAACAGTTTTTGCTGTATGACACAAGCATGTGCATACACACAATCAGGTCAGTTCAGTCGCTCAGTCGTGTCCGACTCTGCGACCCCATGAATCACAATATAGATGCACAATTACTGTTAACCTCTTCTCAGGGTAGTGTACATTCATTTACATAATTAATAAGACTGCTCAAATGACCTTACAAGATCATTTGTAAGTCCCTTACAAGATCAAGGGTCTTGCCTGGCAGTCCAGTGGTTAAAACTTCACCTTCCAGTGCAGGGGTGCAGGTTCAATCCGTGATGAGGCAGCTAAGATCCCACATGACTCACGGCCAAAAAAACAAACCTAAAACAGAAGCAATATTGTAACAAATTCAATAAAGACTTTAAAAATTGGTCCACATAAAAAATTCTTAAAAAAAATTAGATTCTTTTGATAGTAAAACAACAGAAACAATAATATGCTGATCTTACGTTCCTGTTCAGTTCAGTAGCTCAGTCGTGTCTGACTCTTTGCGACCTGATGGACTGCAGCACTTCAGGCTTCCCTGTTCATCACCAACTCTTGGGAGCTTGCTCAAACTCATGTCCATAGAGTCCGTGATGCCATCCGACTATCTCATCCTCTGTCGTCCCCTTCTCCTCCTGCCTTCATTCTTTCCCAGCATCAGGGACTTTTCAAATGAGTCAGTTCCTCGCATCAGGTGGCCAGAGTATTGGAGTTTCAGCTTCAGCATCAGTCCTTCCAATGAATATTCAGGACTGATTTCCTTTAGGATGGACTGGTTGGATCTCCTTGCAGTCCAAGGGACTTGCAAGAGTTTTCTCCAGCACCACAGTTCAAAAGCATCAATTCTTCAGTGCTCAGCTTTCTTTATAGTCCAACTCTCACATCCATACATGATTACTGGAAAAACCATAGCTTTGACTAGATGGACCTTTGTTGGCAAAGTAATGTCTCTGCTTTCTAATTTGCTGTCTAGGTTGGTCATAGCTTTTCTTCCAAGGAGTAAGCATCTTTTAATTTCATGGTGACAGTCACCGTCTGCAGTGATTTTGGAGTCCAAAACAATAAAGTCTGTCACTGTTTCCATTGTTTCCCTATCTATTTGCCACAAAGTGATGGGACCAGATGCCATGATCTTCGTTTTCTGAATGTTGAGCTTTAAGCCAACTTTTTCCCTCTCGTCTTTCGCTTTCATCAAGAGGCTTTTTAGCTCCTCTTCACTTTCTGCCATAAAGGTGGTGTCATCTGCATATCTGAGGTGATTGATATTTCTCCCAGAAATCTTGATTCCAGCTTGTGCTTCATCCAGCCTGGTATTTCGCATGATGTACTCTGTATATAAGTTAAATAAGCAAGGTGACATATACAGCCTTGACGTACTCCTTTCCCAATTTGGAACCAGTTCATTGTTCCATGTCTGGTTTAACTGTTGCTTCTTGACCTGCATACAGATTTCTCAGGAGGCAGGTCAGGTGGTCTGGTATTCCCATCTCTTTAAGAATTTTCCAGAGTTTGTTGTGATCCACACAGTCAAAGCTTTGACTTTAACATTCCCGTTAATATTGTTCTTATTTTGACTGTCACCGTGGTAGTGAATGGCAACCCACTCCAGTGTTCTTGCCTGGAGAATCCCAGGGACGGGGGAGCCTGATGGGCTGCCGTTTCTGGGGTCGCACAGAGTTGGACACGACTGAAGCGACTTAACAGCAGCAGCAGCAGTGGTAGTGAATATTCTGTGACAGTCACTCAGCTTAAACAGGGGAAAACACTAGGCTCCATCACAAGTAGGGACAGCTGTAACCTGAATCTCCCAGAGTCACTGTGTCATTAAAGCTTTTATGGAGAGGAGCAAAGAGGTTATGAATTGAACTGCCCAGGCAAAAACTCTTTTTTCCCGTACCTTTGCAAAATCTACCCTTTAGCTCCTGTGCTTTCCATGTTTTCCCTTTCAGCCGGGCCAGGTGGTTAGAAGAAGTCTAGGCTATTTCCAGTTCTAAGAAGCACAAGGGGCATCAGACAAAACAAAAGAGGACGGGGTGGGAGGTCTTTCCAACTTATCCCCATCTGAACCTTCCGTGGAGAGGGCAGCAGAGGCTCCCATAAGGACCAGTCTTCTCAGGGTAGGGAGCAAAGCCTCAGGTAATCTTAAAGAGCACATTCACCATGTTAAGGCATTTTCTAGAAGCCAGGGCAGTAATTGACAGTGATTTCTATATTCAGAGTTCTGCTTCTGGGCAGATATGATTGATCATCTCCAACTATGGGTTCAAATATGCCACACTTTATTTCATTTTTATATAAATACATTTCTGAAACAAATGTCCTAGTGTCATGATATAGCCCAAGGCTCTGTCTGCTTCCTCTTTATCTCCTAATCAGACTAGTCATTTATAAACTTTCTCATTGGGCTTTTCTTCTTCTTCTGAGTGGCAAACTTAGCCCATTAATTGGTAAGCACTCAGCATTGCCACCTTGAGCATCTTTGCCTTTCCTCCTCTTCTAAACTTCAAAATTTGTCTCCAGCTTGGTATTATAGCCACATGCCTAGAATTGCCAGTCTATACCCTCTCTTTTTACCACACAGTTGTCTAAAATAATTCACTTGTTATCTCTAGCCAGTATGGGAAAAATTCTTGCTTATCATACCTACATGGTTTCCAGTTCTGCAGGTCTGTGAAACTTCTGCAATAAATCAAATCTCTTCTTACTGTTTTCCCGCTATTATTCTGGCTTTACCTACTGAATTATACTGTTCATTACTAAAATGTATAATCACATTTAGACCGAATGATCTAATTGCATAAATTTTCCTCTGATCCAGAGTTCCTGGCACTCAGACCATTTCCTAGCAAACCTATTACAACTCACAGGCCGCTTCCAAATTCTGTGCATTGGCTCCAGGTTCTTTTTTCAAACCATAAAAAGCACACTTGAGACTTTTTACAATTTGAAATAAATCAGAGATTGTTTTCTTCCTTTCGCTAACCCTCATTTCTCCACAAAAAGAAGGATGCCTGGACCAAAGTTGAAAGGAAAACTTAGCATCTTTGTAGAAAAAGCACTCTACCTATGTTATTTAATCCTCAAAATAACCAACTGTGGAGATTTACTTTTCATTATTCCCCTCTGCTGAGAAAATTGACACTTAGAGAAGTAACTTATCCAAGATTAATCAGCTCAGCAGACAGATCCAAGTCCTTCTGTACTTACCACTTCCAGTTAATATCCTGGCTCTCAGAAGACATTAAAAAATAGTGAATTTATCCTTTCAGACTCTTTAAAGCTTTGCTTCACAACCCTGAATGGACTGTTGTTTTAGTGGAATAATATTCAATGGCTGAAATTCAAAATTTAAACCAGTTCTTTATATTCACTTCAGTTCAGTCGCTCAGCCGTGTCCAACTCTTGTGACCCCATGAACTGCAGCATGCCAGGCCTCCCAGTCAAAAAAAAAAAAAAAAAAAAGATAAACCTTCATGGTGAGAAAAGAGCAAAGCTAAGTGTATTTGTTAGTTACAACTAGGCTGACCTCATAGACTGTTTTGTGCAGAATCACAGTGATCACCATTTTGTATATAACAGGCACATGGAGTGCGCTATTTTGTTAGAAAATTACATAGCCATGGGCTTTATCTATTATATGTGGTCAACAAGGGTAGTTAAAATCCTAATGGAAGTGGATCATTTGGGCAACCAAATGAATTCAGCCCTGCAGGGTTCAGGACTTGTTACTCAGTGAACCTGTGCTCCTTGTCTAGGATGCATTCCAGAGTGTCCCATGACAGGCTCACTGTGCACCATGCACAGCCCTAGACAAAAAGACTTATACCCTCTCGCTCATCTGTGGATGATAGACTTTGAGCGTTAGAGCACTTCTCCAATTATGGCACGAATCCACCCCATCCAGTTCCAACACTCTCTGTGAAAGTGAAAAGTGGAAGTCGCTCAGTCATGTCAGACTCTTTGCAACCCCATGGACTATAGTCCATGGAATTCTCCAGGCCAGGATACTGAAGTGGGTAGCCTTTCCTTTCTCCAGGGGATCTTCCCAACTAGGGAAAGAACCCAGGTCTCCCGCATGGCAGGCAGATTCTTTACCACCTGAGTTATCCGGGAAGCCCCACTCTCTATACCTCAGGGAACACTCCTCCCAATCTTCTGAGGCTCCTCTATTTCATGCTTATAAAAAGATTCTATGAGCATTCATTCAAAGAAAGAGGAATCATGACTGGGAGATAGTTTTGATTACTGGTAGAAGAATCTCATTGCCTCAGTCCACTGATAACTTGGATAAAATATTTAAATGTTGGTCAGTGGTTTTCATCTTTATTTATAGTACACTTCATTAAAATTAATTCCACCTGTTTCTTTGTACTTTTAAAAATATGGCTAGAAGAATTCAAGTTGTCTATGCAGCACATGGTATATTCCATTAGACAGTGTGGCTCTAGTGGATTTCCACTAGTCATTTTAGGGATTATTGTATGGAATGATTGATAATCTTTTTTTTTTCATTTAAGCTTGTATCATTAAATCTGTTTTCTCAAGCCATGACTTTTTAATAACCTCATAATTAGCCATCATATAAATAGCCAATGTATGTTTAACCACAGCATCCTCTTCTGTCCCCATTTAGCCATTTAGGTCATTTCCAATTTGCGAAGTAAGGACTTTTTGAAAATGAATTTGTTTTTAACTAATACCATTTTTCTTCTCTGCCTCCATTGGAATGAATTTGGAAAAGATAAATCTAGAAGAAATCATTAAAAATTAAATAACTTCATTATAGAAAGCAGACACTTTAATGTTATGATGGATTACATTTTCCTTTTTTCGATTTCCTGTTTTACAAACTTATGTATTGAATTTTCATTCTTTTTTATTTGAATGTAATTATTTTATTTTACATTTTCTTATAAGTTATTGTAAAAAGAGAAAGATTGTGTAATATCTATGCAATATTCTTTGGAGTGAATATATCATTTTCCTTTGCTGTTGGCTTTATAGGCTGAATTCTGTTTTAGACAGTTAGGTATAATGTAATTTTTTTTTCCTCCAACATTTAGATTATTTCCAGTTGTTCACTGAACAGGTCTCAGTAGGGCATTTAAGAAAAAGTACAAAAAGAAAGACCATGCATCACATTCTATTAAATGCCATGCTTCAGTTTAGAAATTATATTGTTGAAAAGTTATAGAATGCTCTTCACAATTAGAATAATTAAGACCTTGTGTCTCCTAGTTCTCTTTTTCATTTTGCTGTGCTGCCAGCAGAACAAATATTTATTAATAAAATCAGTCTACCAAAGCCCATCATTCTCCTACTTACTGACCAAATATAATATTACTTTAATAAAAACATGTATTTAATGTAAGCTAATTTTTCCATTATTAATAATTTTTATTATTTGTACATGGTTGTGCTATGAGTGTTTCAGCCGTTTAAATTGCGAGTTGCTACCAGAATTTTTCTTGTGCTGTCATGGCTTATTATAAATGTCAGCAGAGCATGAAACAATCTTTCGCTGCACCACGAGATTCTGGTCACTGACGCTGGCTAAGTTTGGGCTGTGAAAGTGAAATATTAAGAAGGAAGCCTGTCGGGGAGGGAGTCATTGTGCTAAATTTTCAGCAGGGGAAGCCATGAGTAATTGACATGCAGAGCAAGGTTACAGGCGAGGACATCATCACTCATATTTATAGTCAGCATTGCTGCTAGTGCGTTGCTGTTCTTGAGTATGAGTGCAGTGTAATGGATGAGTATAAGGCCTGTAGTCCTTTCCTTTTCAGGTTAGATGTAACAGGTTATGGATGTCAGTGAAAATGGAAAGGGAAACAAATCAAGATCAGGAAGACTGAGTTGAGCAGTGTATTGAGCTCCAGCAGAGAAAAAGGATGAGGATTTTAACCTATGCTGTAATTCCATTCCTCCCAGGTCCTCAGCCCTGTTCACGTGGGTATTAAATAGCAGGGAGCAAGGAGCTGTGGCCAAAGCATGGACATGAGGATTCTGGAAACATAGGTTGTCATTCTAGGTCAGGAAAATAAGTTAACCTCTGAGGACTTTAGACTCCTCAGAAGTCAACTCTAATATGGGGGCTGAGCCCAGGTCAGGGCAAGTCAATATGTCTTCTCTTCTATAACTTGATACTTGGGAATGACTTCCTAAAATTTAAACTATATTTGGGGGCAGCTAAGGGATAAAAGTGTCCTGAACAATAATTAATGTCTGTGAAAAGTAATGTGATTGCTCTGTCTAAACAAAACCATCTCAGATCACCTTCTAAGTTAAATATTCTGTTTTTTTTTGACTTCAGAAGATTTGTGTGTTCTGCTAATGTGAACCTGAAAAGATTCAGTTGAACGCTTTCACTTCTTTAAAAAGAATCAGTAATGTATTGAAGTTATTTGTGTGCTTTGTAAATGACACATAAAGTAGTGCCAGTGTTGGTTGAAAAGCTGTGAGGTGACAGAAGATTCAATCTTAGGGAAATGTGTAAATCCATCTAAAATTATCCAAAGCAAGGGTTCTCACTGACCATGATGTTGTGTTAAGTAATGATTAATTATCATCATGATAAATTTAATTAATATTTAAAAATCATCAGGAGTAAAATATAAGAATGGTGCAAGTGATTATCCATAGTACTAGGTAAATTTTGCATGGGGTTAGCTTAGTCCATTGTATTTTGTAAGTCAATGGTCCTTTCTTTCATAGTAGTCTAGGAGCCTATGGTTATAATCTGTCATGATGGATGTCAAAGCCATAGGTGACACTAGTCCTGGGATTTAATGAGTTTTACTCTGTGCCAGGATGCATTCAAAGTGTTTGACACAATGCAGTTTATTGCTCATACAAGCCTAATAAATCTGTATTATTACTATTACTATCATTCTTATAAATTAGAAAACTAAGGCATGGAATAACTGTAGCGTCTACTCAGGGTCATATTGCTGGCAGACAGCAGAGCCCTTAACCTGATAGTGACAATAATTACAATTTTGAAGGTCTGCTCACAATAAGCACTGCACTGGAAGCATCCCATTGATGATCTTGTATCAGGACTGTTCTACTGATGAGGTAACTGAGCCTCAGGTTGGCTAAGTAACGGGTCCACCTTCACCCAGCTGCTGCTGCTGCTGCTAAGTCGCTTCAGTCGTGTCTGACTCTGTGCAATCCCATAGACGGCAGCCCACCAGGCTCCCCCGTCCCTGGGATTCTCCAGGCAAGAGCACTGGAGTGGGTTGCCATTTCCTTCTCCAGTCCATGAAAGTGAAAGTGAAGTCGCTCAGTCGTGTCCAACTCTTCGCGACCACATGGACTGCAGCCTCCCAGGCTCCGTCCATGGGGTTTTCCAGGCAAGGGTACTAGGGAATCTCCTAGTTGAGAACCTCTGATTCCAAAGAACATGATGGGTTCAGTGCTTTAAAGGCCTCTCTTCTTTTTCTAAATTATTTGTTATTGTAGCATAGTTGCTTTACAACGTTGTGTTAGTTACTATACAGCAAAGTGAAGCACCTGTGTGTATACCTATATCTCCTCGTTTTTGATTCCCTTCCCATATAGGTTACCACAGAGGACAGAGTAGAGTTCCCTGAACTATATAGTAGGTTCTCATTAGTTACCTATTTTATGCATAGTATCAATAGCTTATACATGTCAACCCTAATTTCCCAGTTCATCTCATCCCTCTTCCCCAAAGGCCTCTCTTCTGTGTGTGGTTATACATCTGTGGATATTCCTTTTGCTAAAGCATAGTGAATAAAGTACAGGTATTGAAATCTGGGTCCCAGTCACTACTGTAGGTTTACAGAATTATAGATTGCAGAAGGTCTGGAAATTCATCTTGAATAAGCATGTGTACAGCCCTGCAGACACTTCACCCTGCATAGCTGGGTGGTTATTATTTGGGTCAAAGTTCAAAGGTTACTTGCTCAGAGAGATATTCTATGTTCACCCTATGTTGTGCTTTTACAGTGCCTCCTAAACATATGAATCCCCTCGCCCACATAAGCTGACACACATCTACACATCTCTCTGTTCAATTACTTTGTTTTATTTTCTTATGAGCATTTATCACTTTGATTTTGTTCTATCTGTTCTTTACCAGGAAATAATTTCTTAAGAGCAGAGAGCTTGTGGTTTTGTTGACCACTGCATCGCTAGAAACTTTGATAGTGTCTGGGACACAAACTTAAACTTGTTATTAAAATGATGCATTTTGTTCTCCTCATTAAAAATACCAATATCAGCACATTTTTATTGACTGTTTCCCTTGTGTCTTGTTTTAAGTGTATATTTTCTGAATTTATTTCTAACAATAATACTAGGAAGTTTGTCCTGTCAACTCCTTGAGGAAAATAAGTCATACTGAGGTTGAGTTACTTGCATAAGAACACACACCTGGTGGTTAAAAGCTACAAGCAAACTCATGAGACCAAACCCAATATAGCTCTTACCTGTGACTGCAAAATGTCCTGCATGATTTGATCTACTCCTTGGTTGGTTTTCTCAACGATATTTATGTGATTTCATTACTAATTTTATAGACAAAATATAAATTCAACTAACACTTATTGAACACACTCACAGATGGTATGACAAACATCATTAGTCTCCCTTTACAAAGGGAAAAAGGGAAATTCAAATAAGTGACACTGGTACTGCTGGCAAGTGGTTAATCTATAATACAAACCCAGGCCTGTAGATTCTAGGTCTCCTGTTCATTCTGTCTTATACTAAAGACAAATAGCATCATCAGCCATAGGTTTGCTTTCCATTATTTTCAAATGATATATTAAGAGAAAGAGTTCAGTTTAGTCACTCAGTCATGTCTGACTCTTTGTGACTCCATGGACTGCAGCACACCAGGCTTCCCTATCCATCACCAACTCCCACAGCTTGATTACACTTATGTCCATCAAATCAGTGATGCCATCCAACCATCTCATTCTATGTTTCCTTCTCCTCCAGGCTTCAATCTTTCCCAGCATCAGGGTCTTTTCCAATGAGTCAGTTCTTTGCATCAGGTGGCCAAAGTATTGGAGTTTCAACTTCAGTATTCCAATGAGTATTTAAGACTGATTTCCTTTAGAATTGACTGATTGGATCTCCTTGCAGGCCAAGGGGCTCTCTAGATTCTTCTCCAACATCACAGTTCAATAGCATCAATTCTTCAGTGCTCAGCTTTCTTTAAGGTCTAAGTCTCACATCCATACGTGACTACCGGAAAACCATAGCTTTGACTAGATGGACTTTTGTTAGCAAAGTAATGTCTCTGCTTTTTAATATGTTGTCTAGGTTAGTCATAGCTTTTTCTTCCAGGGAGCAAGCATCTTTTAATTTCATGTCTGCAGTCACCATCTGCAGTGCTTTTGGAGCCCAAAGAAATAAAGTCTGTCACTTTATTAAAGTTTCCGTATATATTTGCCATGAAGAGATGGCACTGGATGCTGTGATAATTTTTTGAATGTTGAGTTTTAAGTCAACTTTTTCACTCTCCTCTTTCATTCTGATCAAGAGGCTCTTTAGTTCTTCTCTATTTCTGCTATAAGTGTGGTGTCGTGTGCATATATGAGTTATTGATAATTCTCCCAGCAATCTTGATTCCAGCTCGTGCTTTATCCAGCCTGGCATTTCTCATGGTGTACTCTGCATATAAGTTAAACAAGGAGGAAGACAACATACATCCTTAATGTACTCCTTGTCCAGTTTGGAACCAGTCCATTGTTCTATGCCTGGTTCTAACTGTCGCTTCTTGACCTGTATACAGATTTCTCAGGAGGCAGATGAGGTATTATTTAATGATAAGAGTTATTGCATGATAACTATTATGACTCCTAAAAAGTGCTCTCTTGGGGCTGATAATAATTGAATATTGATTCTTGATGGATGTTTAGTCTAATCTCTATGCATGAGTTGATTTTTTTTTTTTTTTTGCAGAGATCTAACTTACATAAAGAGGTATCCTGAGTTATTTTCTTATAATTTTATTTTTCTAAAAATGAGTTTTAGTTTGTGTTTTGTACCCCTAAATGGCAATTGACAAGTTTCTGGAGCTCTCATTGATTTGCTTTTGGAATAAAGAATAATTTCAGGAGTAATTCAGAAGTATCAAAGCAAATTTGTGCCCCTTTAAAAGAAGTCAGATAGTTACTAAACTAATAAACATGCATTTTGGCTTCTCCCATACTAGAAAGAGAGGCTGCAGTTAAATTTTAAGGAGGAAAGCTATTTCTTATAATGCTTAGCTCAACTATTTTTTAAAGTTATCTATTCAGAAGCATTGAATTGCAAAACAACAAAACACAAAAACAATAAAACAAACCACAGCAATCTAGAGATTCCAAATTGAGCAAATAGAAGAAATGTTTCTGTATTTCTCCAGGAGCTGGGGAAAAAGTAGAGAAAAATCCATGTTCAGCTACAATACCAATTGATATTCCTCTAAGGTTGACAAGAATTTTTAGATTGTCAAGTAAATATTCTGATTCTAAAAAGGGAGACAGGCCCATAAAGTTAAAAATATGTTATATTCCTTAGGCTGTTTTAGAAGTGATAAACCATTCATAGCATCTAACACAATCAAAGGAAACCATGAAATTTATTGTATCAATTCAACCATAACATGCCAGAAGATCATTACTACTCTGCCATCAGCAACTATAGAAATTGTGAGAAGATAAATTTCTGTGACTACATAAGAGTTAGCACATCAGTAATTTTTTTTTCAGAGAAGTGTGTTAATATAAACCCAAATGGTAAATTTCTGGTGACTGTATACTGAATGTTAAAGATCTTTCATTAATTCCACATTTTTTAACCACATATTTGACCATTTATCAGTTGAGTGATGTTGGGTAACTTTCTTATTCTGCATGAATATTGACTTTCCCATCTGGAAAACTGAAGTAATGGTCATACCTGTGCTCAAGGTAATTTATGCATTCACTCATTAAACAGGTCTTTATTGAGCCCTCATACTGTTCATGGGTTTCTTAAGACAAGAATACTGAAGTGGTTTGCCATTCCCTTATCCAGTGGGCCAAGTTTTGTCAGAACTCTCCACCAGGACCCATCAATCTTGGGTGATCCTACACAGCACGGCTCATAGTCTCATTGAGTTAGACAAGGCTGTGGTCCATGTGATCAGTTTGATTAGTTTTCTGTGATGGTGATTTTCATTCTGTCTGCCCTCTGACGATAAGAATAAGAGGCTTATGGAAGCTTCCTGTTGGAAGAGACTCACTTTGGGGGAAACTGGGTCTTGTTCTGATGGATACCGTGCTCAGTAAATCTTCAATCCAATTTTTTTTAATTAATTTTTATTTTTTAGTTTGTTTTGCTTTACAATACTGTATTTGTTCTGCTACACATCAACATGAATCAGCCACGAGTGTACATGAACTCCCAATCCCTTCAATCCAATTTTATGTTGATGGGAGGGGCTGTGTTCCCTCCCTGGTGTTGCACCTGAGACCAAATAATGGTGGAGGTAATGAAGGTACTTCCAAAAACAAGACCAGGAGCTGACTGTGTAGCAAAAACAAGACTGGGAGCTGACTATGTCTCAGATCATGAAACCTTATTGCAAGATTCAGATTAAATTGAAGAAAGTAGGGAAAACCACTAGACCATTCAGGTATGACCTAAATCAAATCCCTCACAATTAAACAGTAGAAATGACAAATAGATTCAACGGTCTAGATCTGATAGACAAAGTGCCTGAAGAATTATGGACAGAGGTTGGTGACATTGTACAGGAGTCAGTGATTAAGACCATCCTTAGGACAAAGAAAAGCAAGAGGCAAAATGATTGTCTGAGGAGGCCTTACAAATAACTGAGAAAAGAAGAGAAGCTAAAGGCAAAGGAGAAAAAGAAAGATATACCCATGTGAATGCAGAGTTCCAAGAGTAACAAGGAGAGATAAGAAAGGCTTCCTCAGTGATCAATGCAAAGAAATAGAGGAAAACAATAGAATGGGAAAGACTAGAGATCTCTTCAAGAAAATCAGAGATATCAAGGGAACATTTCATGCAAAGATGGGCACAATAAAGGACAGAAATGGTATGGACATAACAGAAGCAGAAGATATTAAGATGTGGCAGGAATACACAGAAGAGCTATACAAAAAAAGATCTTCAAGACCCAGATAACCATGATGGTGTGATCACTCACCTAGAGAAAGACATCCTGGAATGTGAAGTCCAGTGACCCTTAGGAAGCATCACTATGAACAAAGCTAGTGGAGATGATGGAATTCCAGTTGAGTTATTTCAAAGCCTAAAAGATGATTCTGTGAAAGTGCTGCACTCAGTATGCCAGCAAATTTGGAAAGCTCAGCAGTGGCAACAAGAAAGGAAAAGGTCAATTTTCATTCCAATCCCAAAGGAAGTGAGAGTCACTCAGTCATGTCTGACTCTTTGTGACCTCATGGACTATACAGTCCATGGAATTCTCTAGGCCAGAATACTAAAGTGGATAGCCTTTCCCTTCTCCAAGAGATCTTCCCAACCCGGGGACTGAACCCAGGTCTCCTGCATTGCAGGGGTGGTTTCTTTACCAGCTGAGCCATAAGGGAAGCCCAATCCCAAAGAAAGGCAAGCCAAAGAATGTTCAAACTACCACACAACTGTACTCAACTCCTGGTGGCTCAGACAGTAAAGCTTCTGTTTACAACATGAGAGACTTGGGTTTGATCCCTGGGTTGGGAAGATTCCCTGGAGAAGGAAATGGCAACTCACTCCAGCACTCTTGCCTTGAAAATCCCATGGATGGAGGAGCTTGGTGCAGGTTACTATCTGTGGGGTCACAAAGAGTCGGGCATGACTGAAGCGACTTCACTTTCTTTTCTTTCACTTTTCACACTCCAGCAAATTACTGCTCAAAATTCTCTAAGCCAGGCTTCAACAGTACATGGATCGAGAACTTCCAGATGTTCAAGCTGGTCCTTTCTCCTGGGTCCTGGTGTGTGCAAGGTTTTGTTTGTGCCCTCCAAGAGTCTGTTTCCCCAGTCCTGTGTAAGTTCTGTTGTGGGTCCTAGAACTTTCTTAACAGTGCAAGAATTTCATGGGTATAATATTTCTGCAGTTTGTAGGTCTTCTGTTTGGTGGCTCTATGGTGAGGTTAATGGCGACCTCCTCCAAGAGGGCTTATGCCACAGGCCCTGTGGCAGGCCACTGCTGACCTGTACCTCTGCAGAAGACTCAAACACGGGTCTGGCTCAGTCTCTGTGGGGTCTCAGGGTCTTGGTGTGCACAAGGTTTTGTTTGAGCCCTCCAAGCATCTCTGGCAGGTATGGTGTTTGATTCTAAATGCAGTTTCACCCCTCCTACTATCTTGCTGGGGCTTCTCCTTTGCTCTTGTATGTGGGGTATCTTCTTTTGGTGGGATCCAACATTCTCCTGTTGATGATTGTTCAGCTGTGAGTTGTAATTTTGGAGTTTTCGCAGGAGAAGATGAGTGCACGTCCTTCTATTCTGCCATCTTAAGGTACTCAGTAGTGAATTAACTAAGTTGCCTGTCTTGAAATAGTTTAACAAGGGAAGACATATAATAAGCTATTAATAAATAAATTCATGTAGTGGTAAGGGTTCTGGAAAAATACATAGCAAAGTAAGAGTGATCACAGTTGTAAGAGAAGTGAAAGGATGATTTGGCAGCGGGGATATATAAGTTAACTAAGGAAGCTTCCCTTATAACAGCTGAGCAGAGATCTGAAAGAAATGCTACTGAAAGAATCAAAGGGGGTGGGACACTGCATATGGAGTGGTTTGCATGATACTAGCTGTGGGAAGTTTCAGACTGTTGCTGCATGCTCATTTAATTTAATCCAATTATTAATATTTATTTTATGTATACATTTATCTTGTGACAAGAACACTTAACATGGGATCTACCCTCTTAAATTTTTGGATATACCATCCAGTATTGCTAACTGTAAACCTACATTGTACAGCAGATCTGTGTAACTCATCTCACACAACTGAAACTTGATACTGATTGAATCCCATTTTCAGTCTTTAGAAAAGTGAGCCCCCTGAGAAGAGGGGAGACTTGGGTCTTGGTCATTGCTGCATGCCCTGCACTCACAATACCTGGGTGGATTTTGAGGACCACAGAGCTGAGGCTTTTTCAACAGTTTTGTCTCAATAACACTGAGACAGCACAAGTAGGGAGAGAAGGGTCCGAGGATGCAGGGGAGGACGCTGAGAGGGTCAGGCAGCTCTGAGGTGGGAGTCCCCTCTGCCCGCCTCCCCAGCAGAATGTCAGCAGAGATACAGACCCCGAGGTTTTGGGGGCATGAGCTTCACTCTAGTTTCAGAAAAGATATGATGCTTCAGTAAGTTTCCCTCAAAGCAGCTGTGTAACCTACCAAAAAACAACACAGGTTAGGCTTCGAGACCAGGAGATAAGCCCGGACTCCTATACTGACCTGGCGGAGGACATTGGAGGGAAATGTACAGTAAAAGATTTAAAAGGCATAAGCTTTATTCCTGTTCAACTCAGGCATCCCATACTTACTTGTGTAGAGCCAAGGCATATTCCGTAGACCCAAAAGAATCTTCCTTTGTTTTATCCATTCAATTACTATTTACTGGCAAGTGTATGGGTCCAGCCTCTTGACTTGCAGAATACAGAGTTTTTTGGTCTTCAGTTCCTTGCTCCAAACTCTGTGCATAAGACATGAGATCTTAAAGTTTATGTTGTTTAAAATTGGTATCTGTCACAAGGTCTATGCTGTTTTATTTGGTCATGTGCTGTGCTAGGTTGCTTTATCGTGTCTGACACTTTGTGACCATGAGCCCTTCAGGCTCCTCTGTCCATGGGATTCTACAGGCAAGAATACTGGAGTGGGTTGCTATGCCCTCCTCCAGAGAACCTTCCTGACCCAGGGACCAAACCTGCATCTTTTATGTCATGTGCATTGGCAGACAGGTTCTTTGCCACCAGCACCACCTAGGAAGTCCTTATTTGTTAGTATAGAATAGAAATGATTGACTGTAAATAACTTGAGGATAACTAGCATCTTGTGTACCGATAGACTATTTGACAAAACTGAATGATTTATATAGCAGTCTCTTAAAGTCGGGGGCTTCCCTTGTGTTCTTTCCCCCAGGTAAAGAACCCACTTGCCAACAGATGTAGGTTTTGTCCCTGGATTGAGAAGATCCCCTAGAAAAGGAAATGACAACCCACTCCAGTTTCTTGCCTGGAAAATCCCATGGACATAGGAACCTGATGGGTTACAGTCTATGGGGTTACAAAGAGTCAGATAGGACTGAGTAATTAAACCACAACAACTCAAGTGAATTTGCTTCTAATTAATATAATGTACGTTCCCTGCCAGGATCTTAGCTGATGTAAAAGACTTTTGTAGACTATGCATTAGAAACCTCACCACACTTTACCATGTACTGTCTAATTGCAGATCTTGGAAACACTTATTCAAAGATGCCAGACATTTAACTCAATTTCTGGTTCAGTTTTGCTAAATTGCGAACATCTTTGAAAAACTGATAAACAGGAATGAGCCTCCAAATGCCTCCAGAAAGGCAAAATGCTCAGGAAAAAAAAAAAAAAAACACCTCTAATTGCAGCAGCACATTTTATGGTCAATAAAGTATTCAATATGCTCTGCAGCAGGGGTATTTCAACTGAGAGTCAAATAAAATAACTGTGCATGTGATAACTCAATGAAAAGTTTCTTTTCTCAGCAAGAGATAAAAAACCTCAGCTGTTTTCAGCCTGGCATATTTGATGAATTGCTTGTACAAAGAGAATGTGTAGATTTAGTCTAGCTAAAACAAAACAAAACAAATAAATTCCTGGTAGTAGGCTACTAAGAAAAGTTATGTATTTGATTCTGATTGATTTGGGATTGTTTAAATGAAAGCTTTTCTTAAATTGGAGTCCCCATGCTGACCGCATTGATTTTCTCCTCCCAGGAAGGTATAGCACTTCTTCCCTCCCTTTCTTTCTTTCTTCTCTATTACTCATCCATCCATCCATCTATTTATCCATCCCTCTTTCATTTCCTCCATCCATTCTTCCCGCCTCCCTCCATCTATTCATCCATCTATCCCTTCTATTAATATTTCCTAAATACATACCAACTCCAGTACTTTTGCCTGGAAAATCCCATGGATGGAGGAACCTGGTGGGCTGTAGTCCATAGGGTTGCTAGGAGTCGGACACGACTGAGCGACTTCACTTTCACTTTTCACTTTCATGCATTGGAGAAGGACATGGCAACCCACTCCAGTGTTCTTACCTGGAGAATCCCAGGGATGGCGGAGCCTGGTGGGCTGCCATCTATGGGGTTGCACAGAGTCAGACATGACTGAAGTGACTTAGCAGCAGCAAATACATACTTGTACTACATTCAAAGGCTTATGCTAGTCAATATCCCTTCTTTAAAAAAAAGAAAAAAGATTTGCTGGTAGGAAAAAACAAAACAAAACAAAACAACCCCTGAGAAATATGAGTAAAGTTTTGTGGAATCTCAGAGGAGGGAACAGCTAACAGCCCTGGGGAGCTGGTCAAAGCCACACAGTAACTTTTGAGATGGGTCTTCAGGGAAGAGGAAGATTATGCCGCAGAAAGTGGTCTCATTTTAGTAGCATTGCCAGCTTTTCCTTGAACGTGTCTCTTACCTGGAGTTCATTTGCATCTTTCACATTGTGATTATGACATAATTATTGATTGTTCCATCCGATGCTATGCTAATAACCTTCCTCCCTAAGGCTCCTTATCCTCATAGCTCTGCTGGTTTTTTTCCATCCCCATGTTCAACCTAATTATGGTTTCATATGAATTTAAATGGATTTGGGCATCTAGTTACATTAATGAAGTTTGGACACATTACCTGGCAAATGCAAATGATCCTTTTTGAGATTTTAAAAAATCAGTTCATTTACTTTTCTTAAAGCTTTTTATGATGAAAATTTCACATGTAAACAAGAGAAGAGGCTACAGTGTAATAAACTCCATGTACCCTTTACCCAGATTCCATGAGTATCAACAGTTTGCAACCTTGTTTCAGCTGTATTTGATGGGGGAAGCACTTTTTAAAATAAATGATACACATAATGCTTATTTTCTACAAATTCTCACATGAGCATCTCCAACTGAAAAGAACATTTTTATATGTAAGCCTCATGTAATTATCATACTTAGCACAACTAATACTATTTAAAAAGTTAATCCTCAAATCATATGTACATTTCATTTGTATCAAGAACTTTTAAAATACTGTTTGTCAATCTAGCTGATTTACAATGGTGTGTTAGTTTCAGATGTACAGCGAAGTGAATCAGTTATGTGTATCCATGTGTCCACTCTTTCTCAGACTCTTTTCCCATATAGGCCTTACAGGGTATTGAGTAGCGTTCCCTGTGCTATATAGCAAGTTGTTATTAGTTATCTGTTTTATACACAGTATCGGCTATATGTCCATCCAACCCAGTCTTCCAGTTTATACCTCTCCTCCATTATCCGCTGGTAACCATAATTTTGTTTTCTACATCTGTGACACTACTTCTGTTTTGTACGTAGGTCCTTTATATTGTGTTTGGCCTTTGTGTTTTTCCAGGTCCATTTTAATATAAAATACTTGCTCCATTTTCCCTTTTATTCAGGCCTCAAGTTTGAGAATCTCACCATGTGTTTTGGATGATATCTTACACCCTGGGCTTGGCTGAGGGCTTCCTCAGGCATCTCTACTCATATACCCTCTGTTCATTCTGCCCCTGTAGAGCTTGATTATTAATCAATTTGCAAGTCCTGGGTAACCAACCAGGCAGCAGTTCCTGGGAGGCAGATGAAATTCAGTGTGTTCCCCAGAACTGCCATTCAGGAAATTGTTCTCTGGTTTGCTTTGGGATAGAAGATGGGACACCTTACTCTGTGCAAAGGGGCAGCCTTAATTAACGGTAGATGCTAGCAGTCTTATCATACTAAGAGGTAAGTGACTCCATTTAAATGAGTTTATGTGCCTAATGGGATCAAAAATTCGTAGCCAGGGCTGAATTGTTTGAAACCCTACAGGAAAAATAGAGTGCTGACACCCCCAATATGCATTCTCTCATCTTCTCTACAGCTTGTATTGTCAATATAAATCAGTGTTAGGCGTTTGGAGAATATAATTTGAAAGGACAGTAGAATATTAGCCTTCTCAAGGCAACCACAAGACTCAGTCTTATACCTAATAGATACACAGGATCAGATGAAAAAAAAATGTATATAAAGTCTATAGCTTACTTCATACTTGGTCCCAGTAAGTGCTGAATAAATGCCAGCATTTATTTTTAAAATACATTTATAATTAGCCACTTTTCTTTGAGGATGCCAGTGTTCCACTTATTTGATAGTAAAACCATCTTTAGGTTCAATAACTGCACCCTGATTCCCAGCACAGCCTCAGACATAGAAATCAGGAGGGAACCAAGTGCTGCTTTCAGTGCTGACCCTGACCATGATTTCCAGGCTCTGAAATCATTAGGAAGATTCTCCTTCACATTAGCATCATACCTCCTTATTTCTGCTTCTTCCTTTCCACATTTCCTTGATCGGATTGGGTTGTACAGCCCTAGAATAATATGCTGCTGTGCTGTGCTCAGTCATGTCTGACTCTTTGCAACGCTATGGATGGTAGCCCACCAGGCTCCTCTGTTCAGTTCAGTTCAGTTCAGTCGCTCAGTCATGTCCGACTCTTTGTGACCCCATGAATTGCAAACGCCAGGCCTCCCTGTCCATCACCATCTCTTGGAGTTCACTCAGACTCACGCGCATCGAGTCAGTGATGCCATCCAGCCATCTCATCTTCTGTCGTCCCCTTCTCCTGCCCCCAATCCTTCCTAGCATCAGAGTCTTTTCCAATGAGTCAACTCTTCGCATGAGATGGCCAAAGTACTGGAGTTTCAGCTTTAGCATCATTCTTTCCAAAGAAATCCCAGGGCTGATCTCCTTCAGAATGGACTGGTTGGATCTCCTTGCAGTCCAAGGGACTCTCAAGAGTCTTCTCCAACACCACAGTTCAAAAGCATCAATTCTTCTGCGCTCAGCCTTCTTCACAGTCCAACTTTCACATCCATACATGACCACAGGAAAAACCATAGCCTTGACTAGGTGGACCTTAGTTGGCAAAGTAATGTCTCTGCTTTTGAATATGCTTTCTAGGTTGGTAAATATGAGCCCTCAAAATTACGTGGACTTGCACCCTAGGAGGTGATTTTTGTGTCTAATTCCTTATAGTATTCATGAATTGGGTGTGCTTTGGTGAGTCTTTAGAATTTGTTTAAGTGAAAATGATGGTCATAATCTTTTCATTTATATAAAAAAATCTTTAGAGTATATGAAGTAGATTTGTATACTCTATATATCATTTAATCCTTAAGCAATGTAGTTTTAAATAATTTTACACACAATTGTTGAGGTCCTTTAATGGACCAGAACCTGGTGGTCCGGAATCGACTGATAAGAAAGTAAAGGAGAGAGAAAGAGGCTGATATTCCTTGGTTTACACAGAAAGCCAATGAAGCCCCTGCACAGGGCTTGCTCTGTTCACAAAGGCCTCGGGCGCCCTCCCGATGGGGTGAAGATGCAGAGCACCTTCTCGAGAGGGTCTTAGAAGCCCGGGCAGGAAAGTGAACTCAGAGAGCCTCTGTGCTCCAGGAGATCAGCCTGAAAAAGAAAGGGGGAGAGAGAGAGAGAGAGAGAGAGAAAGACATGGGGACCAGAGCGCTGATGGAGCAAAGTGTTTTAATTAACGTGGTGTGTGTATAAATACTTTCTTACAAAGTTGTTATTCTTAGCAAAGATAAAGATTAAAATTCCAGACTTACAAAACTTAGGCAATCCATATTAAAGAGAGAGATTTGTAAACAATCACTTTTACCATAAGGTTCACAAGGAGGAAGAGGATACTTATCACTGTATAGAAAAACTAATGAAGGAAATGCCTGGATTCTTCAGCCCCCTGGGAGAGGCTTGCTTCTCCTCTTAATTCCTGAGTATTCAGGAACTAATAAGGGGCAGAGAATTCCTGACAGATCCAAAACAGCAAACAGGAAGCTTCCTGTTAAATGCTTCCTGACACACAATAAACATGCTGCATGGAGAATTTAGACAACTTGCTGAACATTATTGAGTAGGAAATAAAGTCTGTTTCTAATTCTGTTTGTTTATTAAAAATATTTTAGATACCTCCTTTTCTGGTTTTATGGTTACATAGAGTTTATCAAGGTAGAAGGTAGAGTTCTGCCAAAGAAACGTGACTAGGTATGAAATATGATGTGATGGCAGGTGTACTCAAAGAGGGGCAAAAGAGAACAGGAAATTCATCAAGGACCCAGGGTTTAGGAAGGATTTGTGGTTCAAGCAGTCATGCCCTGCTATTCTTTTACTCAAAAGTCCATAAGGATGAGAGGCCCAGGCCCTCCATGTGATGGTAGCATAGCGTGTGGGAGGTCAGTGATGGGAGATGTAGATACAGAAGTAAACAGAAGTCAAGTGATGGAGGTCCCATTGGTGATTATTGCAGTGATGTATCCAAGAATGAATGGCGATATAGAGAAATTTGGGAGTGATCAAGTACTTTTTCTTCATAATTATCACTTGCATGTCTCAAGGTGGTATCTAGTGAGAGGAGGTTAATAAAGGTCAGAGCAGTGAGGAATTGACACTTGCCTCATTGGTCCTCCATTTGAACCCCCCAAACAACAGGAGAACAATCACAGCTGTCAAGGTCAAGGTGAACTTTCACTGAAAATAGCTCATGTCCAATCTTGACAAAATACTCATTGAGGATATGGATTTTGGAGAAATTATTTGCTGTCTGATTGTTTTGGTAGGAACACCAGTGATTTCCCATTGGGGAATGAGCCCTAAGAAAGTGAATCTTGCTTTCTTCTCTGATAGGGAAGAAAACAGGAACACCAGTAGCTTGGATCATATCTTCCATTTAGTTTTAAAAACATTTTTAGATCACATCAGTTCTGAGAGACTGTATTTGAAGTCATTTACTTCACTGATATTTTTATTACATAAGTGATTCACAATCAAGAGTTATAAATTTAATTTTCTGAATAGCAATTCTAAGCTGTTAAGGAATTGAGTCATTTATTAACTCTTGAATTTTTTAGAAGCAGTATTGAACTATGTTTATTACTGAACTAACTGCAATCAGTTTTCTTGCCTTTGATACCATTCATCTGATGCTCTTCTCAAATTCAGAGAGTGCTGTAAAGACCCAAGAGCTGCATGTGAACAGCAGGATTCTTTGTTGCTGACTTTGTGCTTTTTATTCATCACCAATGCTAAAACCGTTTTACTACGGTCAGGGTCATCTATTTATTTTCTTATTCAAGTTCAGATGACTGAAAATACAAAAGATGATTATTGTGACAGCATAACAACTCTAAAAATAACTCAGTCCCCAGTTACTCCTCTTTTAAAACATCCCCAATAATTCACCTCTTTATGTGAAATGATTCATACCTGGGTCCAAAGTCAGTCTTCAGGAGATAAGCCCACCCTTAAGGTAAAAAGATTCTAAAATAGAGAAAGGACTGGAAGACAAACTAAGTATGCATTTTTATAAATTTCTTTCATATATTCAGTTGTCATATTTCCTAAATACATATCTAGTACAAAATTGACATTTATGTTGAGCCATTGCCAACAACATTAAAAAATAAAAATTTCTGTCCACTGGACAGCTTATCAAATGCTTATTTCATAATCGTCTCATTTAACCTTGTCAACGGAACGGTGTGATTGATATTATGATTGTGTCTTTTGAGATGGTTAAATAGATATTCAGGGAGGCTAACTGTATTGCCCAGTGGAAAGCTGCAAAATGGAATTGGTACCTGTTCACTCCAGCTCTTGTGTGTGCTCTTTCCATCACACCAGTCTGCTTCCAGTATTTAAAGAGATAGCTTTTGTGAGATGTGGCATTATTCTCTCTGTAAACCACTGTAAATCCCTTAATTTTCTAGAACTTCAATAGCAAATTTCTACAAATGAAGTGGCTTAAAACAACAGAAATTGATTATCCTTCTGTTTTGCAGGCTTGAAGTCCAAGATCAAGGTGTTGGCAGGGTGAAGTTTCCTTTGAAAACTCTAGGGGAGTAATTTGACTCTTCCAGCTGCTCCTGGTTTTCCTTGCTTCCTGGCAGAATCACTCCTGTCTCTGCCTCTGTCTTCACATGTCTTCCTACCTTTGTGTCCATGTGTCCCTTTTTGTCTCTTAGAAAGGCACGTTCATTGAATTTAGGGCCTGCTCTAATCTAGTATGATCTCACTTTGGACCTTACCTTAATTATATCTGCAGAGCTATTTCCAGATATGGTTATGATCTTAGGTTTCAGGGCTATGTAAATTTTTGAAAGGAAACTGTTCAACCTATTTTGTTTCTTATTTCTAATCTAGTAGGAAAATTAAAATATTGGTTAACATTAATGTTAAATTAACAAACTTGGTTGAGGTCCTGATGTTTCAGATGGTCAATTGATTGCCCAAAGATTAAAATTTGAGACTTTTCATGACTGTGTGTGCTTTGATTCTCTGTATTTCACCAAAGAGTAAAATATACTATTTCACTAGCTCTGATGGTACAGTATTCTGTACCCTGTACTTACTAGAGTTGGTTCCCGTATTTTGGAACTTGTCAGAACTTGCTGTGTGTGTCCCTCTCAGTCATAGAGAAAGACAGCAGATATTGTCTTCAGTTATTGAGATGCCTAAAGAACTTATAAAACATTGCTCTGATCATCAGATCCGACCTATGCAATGAATATTTTCAGGTTGACAGACTGAATGAGAGTGATCATAAGTTCCCCAGAAAGTGAACTTGATCAACTAGTGATTCTCAAATCTTTCTTATAGGTATCCCCAACTTCTTCCACACAAGAGATGTGTGCTCTCATCATTTTTATTATGTTAGTAGTGACTGGGGAAGAATAAGGTGAGGTTGGCAGTGAGGTCTTAAATTAAGGTGTCACTCATATTAATAGAACAGTTGGTTAAAACCCAGGTAACAGTATGAAAGCAAAACATTTAAGTGAGCAGCTGACATTTTAACCTAAGTGTGATAGAATTGAAACGGAACTTTTACAAATTCAATCAAATTTTACCTAAATTCTGTTTTACAGTATAGAAACAAATGTGTATTGCTTTTTGGAAATCAAAAAAATATGTAATCAGAAAGAAAAAAAAACCTTCAGTTTTATTATCCTAAAGTAATGACTGACTATAGGTTTATTTCTTGCCTTCTTTTATTCTGCATACCCATTTAACATAGTCCTTGCATCCAGCTTTATTTTTAAAATATAGAATTTCAGATGTTTTATGTTTTTCATGATCTTTTTTAAATTTTTTTAACTATGCAATATTCTGTTTATTAAAAATCAAAAGCAAAACAAAAAACAAAACTATAAACCAAGACAATGGAAAATTCAGTAAAGTGGAATTTCAAAGCACTAGAAAGACAGAAGTATAATATAGATAGTTTGTCTTATTTTATGGTTTTTCATATGATGTAGAAAGAGCTTAAATTTATATATCGATAGATAAGGAAAACTGTAGACACATAAATGGTATTAATAATATTTTGTAGTTTTCATCACTAATTTATGAGAGTTTAATTGATATGAATTTTACATTTTATTTGGGAATTTGTGTCCTATGTCTTTATTTATTTATTTATTTTTAATTAATTTTTATTTTTTAGTTTGTTTTGCTTTACAATACTGTATTTGTTTTGCTATACATTGACATGAATCAGACACGAGTGTACATGAACTCCCAATCCCGACCCCCATCTCCCCCCTCCCGCCCCATACCTTCTCTCTGGATTATCCCCGTGCATCAGTCCCAAGCATCCTGCATC
>SJXQ01003036.1:227196-291149 GCA_006408695.1 Aepyceros melampus | reverse complement strand
TGCATCGAACCTAGACCGGCGATTCCTTTCACTTATGATAATCTACATGTTACACTGCCACTCTGCCAAATCATCCCACCCTCTCCCTCTCCCACAGAGTCCAAAATCTTTATACATATTTTTGTAGCTACATAATATCTTACCAAGAGTTGGATTTACATAAGAGTTTCCCAGTGTGGGCATATAAATTGTTTCAAATAATTTTGATATTGTGAATAACACTCAGATGGGTAATATTTCACTGAGGATATCTCCCAGAAAGAAGTATACTGCTCTCTAGATATATTTTTATTATCTGTTTCTTATTTATATTGATCTATATTGAGAAAAAGTATTTTTTATATTCCTGATCTATATTGCAAATTTGTTTTCCAAAATAGCTTGCTAGTTTATGTTGCTCTGTAGAACATTCAGTAGCCTCATTGAACTGAATATCTGCCAGCATTAAAAATGCTGCTGCTGCTAAGTCACTTCAGTTGTGTCTTGACTCTGTGTGACCCCATAGACAGCAGCCCACCATGCTCCCCTGTCCCTGGGATTCTCCAGGCAAGAACACTGGAGTGGGTTGCCATTTCCTTCTCCAATGCATGAAAGTGAAAAGTGAAAGTTAAGTCGCTGAGTCGTGTCCGACCCTCAGCGACCCCATGGACTGCAGCCCACCAGGCTCCTCCGTCCATAGGGTTTTCCAGGCAAGAGTACTGGAGTGGGGTGCCATTGCCTTCTCCCATTAAAATGCTAACAGCATTAAAATGTTTGTTTCAGTCACTACCAATTTGAACAAGTAAGAAATGCAATCATATTTTACTTTTAATTAACATTCTTTTACTTGCTAGCGAAGATAACATTTTAATTTTTTTTTGCACAATACTTTTTGAATTGGTGATTTCCATTATGAGCTCAGTTGTATCCTCCCTCCCCAGATTCCTGCATTGAAGTCTTACATCAGAATGTGTTATATTTGGAGATAGGACCTTGAAAGAGATATTAAGGGGAAATGAGGTCATATAGGTGGGCTTTAATTCAATGTAACTGGTGTCCTGATGCAAAGGGATCAGAATAACACAAGACCAAGAGAGAACCATGTAAAGACACAGAAAGAAGACATGTGTAAGAAAAGGAGAGAAATCTCAGAAGAAACCAGCCCTGCTAGCACCTTGATCTCAGACTTCTGGCTTCTAGAACTGTGAGACAATAAATTTCTGTTCCTAAGCCATCCAGTCTGTAGTATTTTATTATGGCACCTCTAGCAAGATAATGTTTCTTTTCAATTTATTTATTAAGGTCTTGGAACTTTTCTTAGTAATTTGTGCAGGGTGCTTTTAGGTTAAATTTTTTTTTCCTATTTGGTTTTTCACAGCGTCTTATTTTTTAGCTTACAATGTGTGTATTTAATATTTTCCCACGATTATTCATATTTTCCTTTGTATTTTTCTTCCTAGTACTTCAAAGCTTACAAAGTCTGTCTCCCTTAAGAAATTTGGCACACTGTCCATTCTATTTTTTGTTAGTTTTTCTGTGGTTTGATGTTGACCTGTATAACTATTCTCCATGTTTGAGAGCTCAGACTCACAAAAGTAGGTGAATTTCAAATTTACAGAGCAAAGCTTTCTGTAAGATTTCTATGCCTGCATAATACCACTCATCTTTATTTGAAATGACCCATTTAAGATAACAGTTATTTTCAGTGGCTTTTACTTCATTTTGAAAACTTGCATTGTCAAATGGAACAATAACCTCTTTTTTGAAATCTTCAAATTTATTAAGATCAACAGTTATAAAGACAAAGAATCTCAAGGTAGTCAACAGCTGTAGCTCTCTGAACTCTGTTCAATGTCTTTGAAATTCTGCTGAAATCTTCTTTCAGGTGAAGGGCATATTGTCTTCTAAGATGAAAGAAACAGTCCCTTCTGTTTTCCATGTTTTCACTTATGATTCTTATGCTAAGAAAAAAAAATTAAACTACTATTTATGGATCATTTTATCTAATGTTTCTGTTTTTTTCTTGTTAAAATCTTTATAGAGCTTATTTAGAAATGTTTATTTCTTTTAGTTTTGTACTTGGGCCCATTGAAAAGTTCACCTCTTAATACATTGTCATTTCTTTGTTGATGGTATTCATTTCAAAATATATATAATTGTCTTGAATTGTGAGATTAAATTGTCTGACCATTGTAGGATTTCTCCTGAGTTGACCCATCTTTATATCAATGCTAAATAGTAAAAGATGTCATTTATATTACTTTAAATAAGGATTTGGATGACTCTCCCTGAAGAAGTAAAGTATATACTCCCTTTACTTTTTTTTTTTTTAATTGAAGTATGGTTGACTTACAGTGTTAATTTCAGGTGTACAGCAAAGTGATTCATATATATTTTCATATACTTATGCGCATGTGTCTATATATGGATGTATTATTTTTCAGAATCTTTTCCTTTATAGATTATTACGTTAGATTTATCATCAACTTTAATGTGCATAGTTCTGTAAATGTTGGTTTTAAGAGTCAGAACCCCCTCAAACAAAAATCAGACCCTAACCTCACAATGTTTGAGTTTATAGTAGTGTTTCATTAATAGCCTCCTCCTCCCACTCCAGTAATTTTGCCTGGAAAATCCCATGGATGGAGGAGCCTGGTGGGCTGCGGTCCTGGGGGTCACTACGGGTCGGGCACAACTGAGCGACTTCACTTTCACTTTTCATTTTCCTGCATTGGGGAGGGAAATGGCAACCCACTCCAGTGTTCTTGCCTGGAGAATCCCAGGGACGGCGGAGCCTAGTGGGCTTCTGTCTATGGGGTCGCACAGAGTCGGACACAACTGAGGTGACTTAGCAGCAGCAGCAGCAGCTGGTCTGAAAACACCTTGAGAGTTGGAACTAGGTCTGAATGTACTCCTTTGTGTCTCCCTCAACGCTTTCAAAGCTTTTGAGTATTGATATTTATGCAAACAGTTCACTTGGCAAATTTACCTGTATTGGTGTCTGCCCCTAATTCTTATATGAGTTAAAGAGTTCCATCTTAGGATTTCCATCTTTTCAGTGTTGGACTTGGGGATGATGATTCATATTTAGAAATCTCACAAGAGACTGAGGTAGAATATCAACTTCTTACTTACAGAGAAATAAAATTGTCATATCACAGGTTTCCATCAACCTGTCTCCTTTACTCACAGTGGACAATCCACGTAAGGAACCAAATCATAATCAAGAAGGTGACTTGATAAATGGAATCACTCGAGTGAAATTAACTGTTTTTCATGCTCAGCCTGACTTAATTGTTTGGAACATCCATGTGCAACAGAAGACTGTCCCCGTCAGTGTTCCTTTGTTTTGTCACCTTTCCTGTGAAGTACTTGGTTGAAAGCACATTGAAACTGTCATTTTTGAACAACTCTGCAAAGCAATCTACTGCTGCTAAGTCACTTCAGTCGTGTCCGACTCTGTGCAACCCTATAGACGGCACCCCACCAGGCTCCCCTGTCCCTGGGATTATCCAGGCAAGAACACTGGAATGGGTTGCCATTTCCTTCTCCAATGCTGGAAAAGTGAAAGTGAAGTTGCTCAATCGTGCCCGACCCTCAGCGACCCCATGGACTGCAGCCCACCAGGCTCCTCCGTCCATGGGATTTTCCAGGCAAGAGTACTGGAGTGGGGTGCTAATCTACCGTTTCCTTAATACATTTTCTATTAGACACAATAACACTGTTTCAGTATTGCACTTGAGTTTCCTATTTATGGCAAAGAAGCTTTGGTTTTCTCTGTGGTGCTTTTAAATTAGGAATTGATTTTACATTTTAACAACTGAGTTTTGAAAGTGCTTTATTATAACCACAAATCTGCACCTGTTTTTGTTTCATTGTATTCATTAAATTGTCTATTTAAAATTAATACAATTAGGGCAACAATACAAATAATACAATAGGGAGACAATCTGGATTGAGTCAGATTTTCCAGAATTTTATAGCAAGCTAGTGGTGAGACTTAAAAACTAAGGGATGCTGGATTCCACTGAGGCCCACTGCTTTCAAATACCACTTAGAATCATCCAGTCTACCCCAGTGATGAAGGATTTCTCAGTATATGAGATAGCAGGACATGACGTACATTTCTGGAGTACTCAGCATGCCCCTAGGAGTAATTTCCTGTTGATAATATTCAATTTTTAATTGTTTCCATCATTGAGTATTCAGCAGACCTACATCCCTCTCCAGCTCATCTGTCTTTTCACATAGTAACTTATTTCGTGGAGACAAAGAATATTGCCCACCATGGCTGGAGGCCTACTTGCTATAGCTGCCTTCCCAGTGAGTGAGAGCACTTCCTGTGTAAAAACAAGATAATAAAATTGGGGTTGAGAATGTTACAAGTCAGGATTGGGTAATGATGCCACTTGTGATTGAAGAGGAAAAGTTAAAATTTTACATAATCTCCTCCTCCTTCTGCCTGTGTAACTCAGCATGCCCCTTGCAAAGTTTAGCTCATGTAGGTCATGTAGTCTCAGAAAGTGGGGGCTTGCAATACTAGGGAGTGGACAAGTTTTCATCCTTGTCTTGCTCTTTGCAATCGCCTAGCCCCTACAAACCTGCTTAATCATGCCTGTCCAGGCCAGACATATCCCTCCCCATTTTGACTACTGTTCCCGCACACGCATAAAACCCCTTAGTTTAAACCAACCTATTAACAGCTAGTGTTGCCTTCTATAGTCTGTCTATAAAAACTCTGTAATGCCTTTGTTTGGGGCTCAGAGCTTGGAGTGTTAACTCCTCTGGGTCCGCTGGCATAATAAACCTGAGTTCTCCAACTTTCTGAGTGTGGTGCTTGAGTACTGGTTTCTGCAACATGATCAGTATATCCTTTCATGTTCATACCTTTTAATCTAACATACTGATGCTTGTGTGTGCATGCTCAGTTGTGTTTGACTCTTTGTGACCCCGTGGAATGTGCCTACCAGGCTCCTTTGTCCATGGGATTTCCCAAGCAAGAATATTAGAGTGGGTTGCCATTTCCTTCTCTAGGGGGCCTTCTGACCCAGGGATCAAACTTGTGTCTCCTGTGTCTCCTGCATTGCAGGCAGATTCTTTACCTGCTGAGCCATCAGGAAAACCTATATTGATGCCCACACGGGCTTATTTATTTTCCTATACTCTCTGTGTCATGATACTCAGATTTTCTCTCTTCCTCTTTTTGGTAAGAGTTTTCAATCACAGTTTAAGTACTTCTGAGTAAAATATTTATTTTCAGTTCAGTCACTCAGTCGTGTCCAACTCTGCCACCCCATGGACCTCAGCACGCCAGGCTTCCCTGTCCATCACCAACTCCCAGAGCCTACTCAAACTCACATCCGTCACGTCAGTGATGCCATCCAACCATCTCATCCTCTGTCATCCCCTTCTCTTCCCACCTTCAGAGTCAGTTCTTCACATCAGGTTGCCAAAGTGTTGGAATTTCAGCTTCAGCCTCAGTCCTTCCAATGAATGTTCAGGACTAATTTCCTTTAGGATTGATTGGTTGGATATTCTTGAAGTTCAATGGACTCTTGAGCGTCTTCTTCAACGCCTTTGTTTGGGGCTCAGAGCTTGGAGTGTTAACTCCTCTGGGTCCACTGGCATAATAAACCTGAGTTCTCTAACTTTCTGAGTGTGGTGCTTGGTTTCTCGAGTATTCTTTGGTACTCAGCTTTCTTAATAGTCCAACTCTAAATCCATACATGAGTATTGCAAAAACCATAGCTTTGACTAGATGGATCTTTGTTGGTAAAGTAATATCTCTGCTTTCTAATAAGCTGTCTAGGTTGGTCATAGCTTTTCTCCCAAGGAGTAAACGTCTTTTAACTTCATGGCTGCAGTCACTATCTGCAGTGATTTTGGAGTCCAAAACAATAAAGTCTGTCACTGTTTCCATTGTTTCCCATCTATTTGCCATGAAGTGATGGGACTAGATGCCATGATCTTCATTTTCTGAATGTTGAATTTTAAGCCAACTTTTTCACTCTCTTCTTTCACTTTCCTCAAGAGGCTCTTTAGTTCTTCTTCACTTTCTGCCATAAAGGTGGTATTATTTGCATATCTGAGGCTATTGATATTTTTCCTGACAATCTTGATTTCAGCTTGTACTTCATTCAGCCTGGCATTTCACATGATGTACTCTGCATGTAAGTTAAATAAGCAGGGTGACAATTACAGCCTTGATGTACTCCTTTCCCGATTTGGAACCAGTCTGTAAATATTTATTTAGAGTAATATAAAACCCTGAGCATATTTTCTTTCTTACTTTTTTTTTTTTTTTGACTATTTGCAAACCTGTAAAAGTGAAGCTTGGGTTTAATAGCAAATTCCTGTTTAAATGTATGTGAGGACAGCAGATGTGTTATATTTATTAAACCATCTATTATATGTCAAATTCTCCACTCTATTCTTTCCATTCATTATTTTACTTAAACCACAAGATACAGGATAAGTTTAAATTTATTGCCATTTAGCTTTCAACTGTAGTGTTGGAGAAGACTCTTGAGAGTCCCTTGGACTGCAAGGGGATCCAACCAGTCCATCCTAAAGGAGATCAGTCCTGGGTGTTCATTGTAAGGACTGATGTTGAAGCTGAAACTCCAATACTTTGGCCACTTGATGAGAAGAACTGACTCACTGGAAAAGACCCTGATGCTGGGAAAGATTGAGGGCAGGAGGAGAAGGGGACAACAGAGGATGAGATGGCTGGATGGCATCACCAACTCGATGGACATGAGTTTGAGCAAGCTCTGGGAGTTGGTGATGGACAGGGAGGCCTGGTGTGCTACAGTCCATGGGGTTGCAAAGAGTCAGACACGACTGAGCCGCTGATGTTTTTTGAAAACGGTAGCACAGTGAAGTTAAGTAATTTCCCAAAGGTGCATAAGTGACAGCGTCATGATTTGAACAAGGGTCTGAATAGACCTAGAGTGTGTGATACAGAGTGAAATAAGTCAGAAAAACAAGGAGAAAGTCAATCATATATTAAATGTGTGTATGTGGAATCTAGAAAAGTGGTACCAATGAACCCATTTGCAGGGCAGAAATAGAGACGCAGGTATAGGGGACAGATAGGGGGCCGTGGGAGTGGGCTGGTGGGGGTATGAATGGTGGACTAGGATTGACATGTATACACCACCACGCGTAAGATAGATAGTAGTGAGAAGCTGCTGTATAACTCAGGGAGGTCAGCTTGTGCTCTGTAATGACCTAGAGGGGTGAGATAAGATTTTGGGGAAGGAGGCCCAAGAAGGAGGAGATGTATGTATACATATAGCTGATTTGCTTCGTTGTACAGCAGAAATTAACAAAACATTATAAAGCAACTATACCCCAATTGAAAAACAACTATAAAAAATCCTGTTTTTTATCTGTCAACTAATGTACATACAGTATAATTATAGTTCCGTAAAAGCTGGGTCCTTCTGTAATTATTCACTACTGGACCTTTGGTACTTGCCAGTTCCCAACATGTGTGATTTTAATTAATTTTTTGTGGAAAGGAAAAAGGAAGAAATGGCTAGAAAATAGAGTGAAGGAAGATGGTGGGGAAGGAAGGAAAACGAAAGGTCTTTAAACATAGTTTCGCTTCAGGTAGCTCAAGCATCACTACTATAGAATATAAGGAATTTGTAAACTTGCTTAGTGTATAAATGTAAATAACTATTGGAAAAGCATCACTGTATGTATGTATATTTGTGTGCATATGCATATATATGTATGTCTGGGTTCAGTCACTCAGTCATGTCCTACTCTTTGCGACACGTGGACTGTAGCCCACCAGGCCCCTCTATCCATGGAACTTTTCAGGCAAGAATACTGCAGTGGGTTGCCATTTTCCTCCTCCAGAGGATCTTCTTGACTCGGGGATCAAACCAGCATCTCTTGCATCTCCTGCATTATCAAGCAGATTCTTTACCAGTAGTTGCCTGAGAAAGCCCATATATATGCGTGTATGTGTGTATATATAATGTATATTGGATGGCATTATGCGTGTATAACCTTGAGTATTTGAAAATTTGCTTACCTGTGGTTACTCAAGTATATGTAGTGTCATCCATATTTTTGAAACACTCCCTGGCTAATCTCCTATGTGAAGATTAACACCATTTGCTTTAATGATTGAATGAATATGAAAGCAAATTAAATCAAAAATCCCTGTTTTCTTGTAGATACCATTTTGGTTTTGCTATGAATCTACTATTGGATACTTTGGTTGAGCATTTTGTTTATTCATTTTTATCTCCTTTATCATAATGCTAGTTAGATTTTAATGAAAGAAACTGAAAACTGGCTTTGAGGTAGATTTACTTCAAAGAAACAATTCAAGACAAAAAGGAAAATATTTTTGGACACAACTGAATGTTGACAAGGTCAAAATTTTGACCTTAGACAAAGTTTTCACAGGTCATAATGATATGAGTAATGAAGAAAACAATAGTTCTTTTGTAATATAGAGACTCATTTGAAACAATCCTAAGCTGTGATATATGTTTTCGGCAAGCACATTTTTCCATATAAATTTTCCTGATACTTTTTTTGAAAAACATGTTGCAACTAGTCTGTAAATAATTTTGTCTAAGTTATTTTGAGAAAACTATAGATGAGGCAATCTGAGAGCTGCAAGCTTGAAAAATTGTCTTTTTGACAACATTGATTTAATTTTCAAGCTTTGAAGTTAGCTTTTAGAGTTTATATTTTACCTTAAAAGGCAATTGCATAAAACTTTTATCATGATAAATATTCAACATACATTTTAGAGCATTTAAAAATTTTGTGGAGTTAAGAGCAGGTGAAAAAAATACATTGTAAGCCCAAGAGAAAAGTAGTATATTAAGAACACCATTTAAGCCCTTGCTCTGCCACTTACTAAGTAGTGTTCCTTTCTTTGACAAGTTACTTAGCCTGTTTTATTTCTTAATTCTATTCAGTTCCTGGTAGCTCAGCTGATAAAGAACCCACTTGTAATTCAGGAGACCACAGTTCAATTCCTAGGTTGGGAAAATCCTCTGGAGAAGGGATAGGCTACCCACTCTAGTTGGAGAAGGCAATGGTAACCCACTGCAGGACTCTTGCCTGGAAAATCCCATGGACAGAGGAACCTGGTAGGCTGCAGTCCATGGGGTTGCTAAGAGTCGGACATGACTGAGCGACTTCACTTTCACTTTTCACTTTCATGTATTGGAAAAGGAAATGGCAATCCACTCCAATGTCCTTGCCTGGAGAATCCCAGGGACAGGGAGCCTGGTGGGCTGCCGTCTCTGGGGTTGCAGAGTCGGACACGACTGAAGCGACTTAGCACCCACTCTAGTATTCTTGGGCTTCCCTTGAAGCTCAGCTGGTAAAGAACCCACCTGAAATGCAAAAGACCTGGGTTTGATCACTTGCTTGGGAAGATCCCCTGGAGAAGGAAATGGCTACTCACTGCAGTATTCTGGCCTGGAGAATTCCATGGACTGTATAGTCCATGGGGTCGCAAAAAGTTGGATACGACTGAGAACGTCCACTTTCATTCAGTCCCTAAAATACTAAGAGAATGTATACTTTACATGTATTGGCTCTTAATGAGATTGTGATGAAAAGATCATTATCAAAGAGTAATCATCAGAAATCGGTGATAAAATTGATCCTTTTGTGATAAAAACAATATATAAACTTTAGAATGAAGTGACACGATTCTTTATCATGAACATGAATTTTAGTGTAATTTTCTGTAACAAGGATTTCATTGTCTTCAGGTCTTCAGGCTATACATTAATAGTTCTTGGAAGATTATGAAAACAGACTTTTGAATATTATAGGAGAACTCTTTCCTCCATTTATAAAACAGGCTTAAGCATTCAGCTTTTTATGATAAGCAAGTCAATTATTATTATTTAATATTCTGCTGCACTGGGTCTTTCTTGCTTTGTGTAGACTTTCCCTCATTGTATGAGCGGGGACTAGTCTTCATTGTGGTGCACAGGCTTCTCACTGTGGTAGCTTCTCATATCGTGGAGCACAGGTGCTAGGCACAGAGGCTTCGGTACTTGGGGCATGCAGGCTCAATAGTTGCGGCACATGGGCTTGGTTGTTGTAGGGCATGAGAAATCCTCCCAGATCAGGGATAGAACCCATGTTCCCTGCACCGGCAGATGGATTCTTATCTACTGTGTCACCAGAGAAGTCCAAGAAAGTTAAATTTTGTAACTCTCTGTATGTATATTTACCTTTCCTTCCCTTTCTGAGCAGTAGGTACTAGTGCTCTGTGTGTCTAAAGTACTGGGTCAATAATCTCGACTCCCTAATTGTTTCTTATTGAAATGTGTAGCCTGTGATTTCACTGTGAATTTAATCAAAGCGGAATCAAGGTTATTTGTACCACTTAATAATGTTACTCAATAATTCCAAGATCTCAAAATATTTATATTTCTCAAACCCTTTGATTCTTCCTTTCTTAGTTAGTGGCTGCTGCTGCTGTTCAGTTGCTCTGTCGTGTCTGACATTTTGCAACCCCATGCACTGCAGCCTGCCAAGCTCTTCTGTCCATGGGATTTCCCAAGCAAGAGTATTAGAGTGGGTTGCCATTTCCTTCTCCAGGGGATCTTCCCGACCCAGGGATTGAACCTGAGTCTCTTGCATTAGCAGGCAGATTCTTTACCACTGAGCCACCTAGGAAGCCCGTATTTAGTGGCAGACCATCACATATGTCTGCATATCCAGAGCTCTTGACTATAAAATACTATCCCGTTTCAACAGCCTATGTGATACATGCTGCTACAAATTGAGAAAGAGAGGAGGACAAGGAGTCACCAGACCAAAGAGCTGACCTTGATAGTTGGAAAAGCATCATGCTATGTGACCCGATGGACTGTAGCCTGCCAGGCTCCTCTGTCTGTGGAATTGTCCAGGCAAGAATACTGGAGTGGGTTACCATATCCTTCTCCAGGGGATCTTCCTAACCCAGGGATCAAAGCTGGGTCACCTGCATTGCAGACAGATTCCTTACCATCTGAGCCACTAGGAAGGTAGGGAGGGGGCATAATCAATAAGGATTATGAGTAAGGATTCTTATTCATAACTTATTCAATCCTTAACTGAATAAGGATTCCATTATGAATATGCTCTAGAGGTCTTCTTTATTACACCATGCGTATACTGTGTCAATACTGCATTATACGCTTCAAAATCTGTTATGAGGGGAGAGCTCATGTTGAGTGTTCTTATCACAATAAAATTTATAAAAAATCAAGTTATAACAAAGAAATAATAGAGCATTTCTAATCGGATATAGTAGCTACAAAATGAAAATTTTTTTAAATGGGTAGAAGTGGAGGGAAAAAAATGAGAGAGAACACAGTCAAAGCTTACGTTGATTTGACCAGAGCTGCCATGAAAAGCAGGACACGAGTGAGGATAAAATGCATTCTTAATTGTTAAACATCAATGCAGCACAAACTAGGGCAATGCTGTTAATTCCATTCAGTGATGCTTTTCAGCCATTAAGAGATTTTGTTTGAAGGACTCTCTTTGGAAGACTGAGAGTTGTTTGGTTTTTGTAAATTATTAAATCTGTAGTTTTCCATTTATTTCTAATGTGTCGCTATATATAGAATTCTACTCTAACCTCTTGCCTAATTACCTGGAGTGGATCGTCAAGTAGTTCCATTTCATTTAGAAAGCTTCAATCCCTTTGCCTCTCATGTTTCATCTAAAGTGATCCTCTTAATAGTATAAGGTTTGCTTTTAAAATTCTGTAAACAGGTTATAGAAGGAGAAATAAAAAGACAGATTTAAGAAGCATATTTTCTTTCTCTCCTTTTTTTTATGTTTCTTTAAATGCATTTTATTAACATACATGTGCCTTCTAACATTAATAAATTTGTTTAACTTTTAATCTTTTCACCTTTCATTAACTTTGGTACTTAAATTTTATAGGATATTTTTCTTTTATTTTCTCTCACTTTTTACTTGTGTTTACCTAAAAAAAAAACCATATGAGGAACTTTATTTATGTCACTTGTATTACTTAATCAAAGCAACAGAAATGAGACCCTGAGCTGAAAGGCAACAATGACCAAAATGAACATCAAAATAAAACCTGTGTTTTAAAGGAAGAAGAACCCTTGTCTTGGCATTGAGATATCTGAGTATATTCTCGTGTTGGTTTCTATGGCCTTAATTCAGTGTTGGCTATGTGGCTTTAATTAAATCATGTTACTTTTCTGGTCGCTCCTGGTCACTTTGAGATTCTAAAATTGACTTTAAATTGTTTCCTCTTTTCATTGGATGGCCACTTCAAGTAATATTTTAGGGAACCAAAAACGTAAAGACTGGTTGAGAGGTAAGATCAATATATGGGAACAGGGCTTGTAAAAATAAATTGAAAAATATTAGCAAATAAATAATGTACATTTTAGTGCATGTTAAGATAACCTTATTATGTAAGGTGACACTCAGCATTGGTAAGTGGCAGTTCCTCAGAGTAAGAAGGTCTTGGGATTCTATTCAGACTTAATCAGTTGCAGGTCACCAAATATCTGTGGGCCTTGATTTTCATCCCTCGCATGAGGAGATTGGAGTAAATGATCAAACTTGTTTTTCTGCTTTTGGCAGAAGTCCAAGATACAATCTTAATTAAATCAGCATCAAGAAAACCAAAAGGAAAGTTCTGCCCTAGTTGAACATGTTTAGGAAATCAAAGATTAACTCCTTGGATATATTTCTTTCAGTTTTTTAATGAGCACTGTGTCAAGTCCTGGGAATTCAGAAATAGATCCCAGAAAGCAAGGTCCAGATAGAGAAATATACAGAACCCAGGGATCGAACCCAAGTATCCTACCTTGCAGGCAGATTCTTTACCATCTGAGTTACCAGGGATGTCCGAGAATACTGGAGTGGGCAGCCTATCCCTTTTCCAGAGGATCTTCCTGACATAGGAATTGAGCTGGGGTCTCTTGCATTGAAGGCGAATTCTTTACCAGCTGAGCTACCAGAGAAGCCCAATGATTATTTTTAGTTTTTCTTTTTTTTTAGGCTACACCAGGTCTTAGTTTGTGGCACACAAGATCTTTAGTTGCATGTGGGATCTAGTTCCCTGACCAGGGATTGAACCCTGGCTCCCTGCATTGGAAGCTTGGAATCTTAGTCAATGGACCACAAGAGAAGTCCGGATATATTTCTTGCAGGCTTTTAATGAACACTATATGTCAGATCAGAGGGATTCAGAAATAGATCCCAGAAAGTAAGGTCCAGATAGAGAAATATGCAGAATTGACTGTAGTGTCATAAGATCATTACTACCATAGAAATGTAAGCAAAGTGCCTTTGAAACATACAGAAAAGAGAGAAGGCACCCATTTAGCTTGAGGTTTCACATAATAAGTACTTGATGTATGAGCATGAGTTTATCAAGAGGAAGATTTGAGATGAGAGCATGAAGGTCCAAGGTTTGCACGTTCTGAGGCGAGGAAGCTCTGTGTGATTGGAACGTCAATATTAGGATAAAAATCATGAGGGTCCTTTGAATATACCATTTTATAGTGTTTAGATCTACTTTGTATAAAATGAGGATATTTTAAAGATGTTTAAATAGAAAAGTGTTTGGGGCACCCAACTCTAGGGTATATAGAAGTGGTTGAAGGATGTTGAGACTGGCAGCAGAAGTTAATGGCTGTTACAGTCATTCAGGTGAGGGGTTGGTTAATAGAATAGGGATATGAACTGAGACAAAAGTTGTGAAAGAACTATTTCAAAGGTTCTATAGTATTTGGCAGTTACATGAATCAAGATGATTTGGGTTTTGCTGGAATAATGAATAAGTTTCAAATATTAGGGCTTAAAACAACAGAAGTGTATTTCCCACTGAATATACATAACCAATCCGAGTAGGAATTTGGAGGGAGGTATTCAGAAATTCTTTGCTCTCCATAGTCATTCAGGGACTTCAGTTGACTGGTTCCACAGTCACCACATCAGGTTTAAATGAGCAGGGTACATCACACACTGTGTGTAAAAGCTGTAACCTAGAAATGACCCACTTCACTTCTGTATACAGTACATCCTGTTAGCAATTCAACTCATTTGTGCTGTGCTAAGTCGCTTCAGTCACGTCTGACTCTTTGCAGCCCTATTGACTATAGCCCGCCAGGCTCCTCTCTCCATGTGGCTTTCCAGGTAAGAATCATGGAGTGGGTTGCCATTTCCTTCTCCAGGGGATCTTGCCCACTCAGAGATCAAACCTGCGTCTCTTACTTCTCCAGGATTGGCAAGCAGGTTCTTTACCACTAGCCCCACCTGGGAAGTCCCATTGTCATGATGAACTTCAAGGGAGTATCAAAGTGCAATCCTATAGGGCTCTGGAAATGAGACTAGAATTAGAGGAGCAATTCTAATAACTAATTCTAATAGCAAATAATTGGATTTGGAAGAAACAGGATGAGAGAAGTTAGGACAACTTAGATATTTTTAGTTTGGACTTTTATTTCTGCAGGCTGGTCTTTATTCTGTGTGTGACAAATTTTACTTCTCTGTATTCCCTCTTTTTCAGAAGCTCTCCTTTACCATGACTAAATAGGGGCCAGTGTTTCCCTGGTGGCACAGACAGTAAGGAATTCACTGCAATGAGGAAGACCTGGGTTTGATCCCCAAGTTGGGAAGATTCTTGGGAGGAGGGCATAGAAACACACTCCAGTATTCTTGCCTGGAGAATCTCCATGGACAGAGGAGCCCGATGGGCTGAAGTCCATGGGGTCCCAAAGAGTCAGACATGACTGAGCGACTAAGCACATCACAGATAGGGGAGCCAAGGTTAGACGTCTTCAGTGGTATGCTGACACATGTTTAATAATTGGCTATCTTCTTGGGGGGGATGTTTGGTAGTATATTTGTTGAATTCCCTGGTATAGATACTACCAACATGGCAAACCTCAAGTTATCAATGTGATGCTGACACATGAAGTTGGTAAGAAATGCCCAGCAGGATGCTATTATATGATATTTCCACCATATGTGTGCAACAGAAATAAACTCAAATTTATAGATAATTGTTGCTGTTGTTCAGTTACTCAGTCCTGTTCAAGTCTTTGTGACCCCATGGACTGCAGCATGCCAGGCTTCCCTGTCCTTCATCATCTTCTGGAGCTTGCTCAAACTCATGTCCATTGAGTCAGTGATGTCATCCAACTATTTCATCCTCTGTTGTCCCCTTCTCCTTCTGCCTTCAGTCTTTTCCAGTGTCAGGGTCTTTTCTGATGAGTCAGCTCCTCACATCAGGTGGCCAAAGTAATGGAGCTTCAGCTTCAGCATCAGTCCTTCCAATGAATATTCAGGGTTGATTTTCTTTAGGATTGCCTTGTTTGATCTCCTTGCTGTCCAAGGGACTCTCAAGAGTTTCTCTAGCAGCACAGTTTGAAAGCATCGATTCTTTAGCACTCAGCCTTGTTTATGGTTCAACTCTGACATCTATACCTGACTACAGGAACAAACAGCTTTGATTATACTGATGTTTGTCGAAAAGTGACGTCTCTACTTTTAAATATGCTGTCTAGGTTGGTTATAGCTTTTCTTCTAAAGAAGCAAATGTCTTTTAATTTCATGGCTGCAGTCACCATCTGCAGTGATTTTGGAGCCCAAGAAAATAAAGCTTGTCACTGTTTCTATTGTTTCCCCATCCATTTGCCATGAAGTGATGGGATCAGATGCCATGATCTTTGTTTTCTGAATGTTGAGTTTTAAGCCAGCTTTTTTACTCTGCTCTTTCAGTTTCATCAAGAGACTCTTTAATTCCTCTTGCTTTCTTCCACAAGAGTGATGTCATCTGCATATCTGAGGTTATTGATATTTCTCCTCACAGTCTTGATTCAAGCTTTTGTTTCATCCAGCCAAGCACTTAACATGATGTACTCTGCTTGTAAGTTAAATAAGCTAGGTGACAATATACAGCCTTGACATACCCCTTTCCCAATTTAGAACCAGTCCACTGTTCCATGTCTGGTTCTAACTGTTGGTTCTTGATCTGCATCCAGGTTTCACGGGAGGCAGGTCAGGTGGTCTGGAATTCCCGTCTCTTGAAGAATTTTCCACAGTTTGTTGTGATCTACATAGTCAAAAGCTTTAGTGTAGTCAGTGAAGCAGAAGTAGATGTGTTTTTTTTTTTTTTTTGAATTCTCTAGTTTTTTCTATGATATAATGGATGTTGGCAATTTGATCTCTGGTTCCTTTGCCATTTAAATCCATTTTGTACATCTGGAAGTTCCCAGTTCATATTCTGTTGAAGCCTATTTTGAAGGATTTCGAGCATTACTTTGTTAGCATGTGAAATGAGTCTAATTGTGTGGTAGTTTAAGCTCTTGGCATTGCCCTTCTTTGGGATTGGAGTGAAAACTGACCTTTTCCAGTTCTGTGGCCATTGCTAGTTTTCCAAATTTGCTGGCATATTGAGTACAGCACTTTCACAGCATCATCTTTTAGGTTTTAAAATAGCTGAACTGGAATTCCATCACTTCTACTAGCTTTGTTCTTAGTGATGCTTTCTAAGGCCCACTTGACTTCACATTCCAGGATGTCTGGCTCTAGGTGAGTGATCACACCATCATGGTTATCTGGGTCATTAAGCTCTTTTTTGAATAGTTCTTCTGTGTATTGTTGCCACCTCCTCGTAATATCTTCTGCTTCTGTTAGGTCCATATCATTTCTGTCCTTTATTGTACTCATCTTTGCATAAAATATTCTCTTGGTATCTCTAGTTTTCTTGAAGTGATCGCTAATCTTTCCTAGTCTGTTGTTTTCCTCTATTTCTTTGCTTTCCTTTATTTCTTTCACTTAAAAAGTCTTTCTTATCTCCCCTCAATATTCTCTGGAACTCTGCATTCAGATGCAGATATTGTTGTTTAGTTGCTAAGTCCTGTCATACTCTTTGTGACTCCATGGACGTCAGCATGCCTGAGGCTTCCCTGTCCTTCACTATCTCCCAGAGTTTGCTCAAACTCATGTGAAACTGAGTCAGTGATGCTATCCAACCATCTCATTCTCTTTTACTTTCAGTGATATGTTGCTATTAATAATGAAATAATTACAAAGTTATAGAGTTTTGAGTATTTATTACCTCCGCTTTAACTCTAATTGTAACTTTGCCTAAATTAGTTTTTAATAATGGCTGTATTCAGTGACTGGATTTCAAAAATTCTGAAAAGTTTATAGTTGCTGTCGCAAGTGCTCACAGCCTGGCTACAGCACATTCCTGCAGCTTTTTCCTCTGCACTCACATGACATTCCTTACATTGCTAAATGATAAATGATTGCTTTTATCAACTTTATCTTAATTATCCATTTACCCTTCTGTCTTCTACACTGGACAGTGATCTCCTCAAGGCAAAGTGTCTTGTCCCATTGTGGAAGGCTTTAGTGCTTGACATGGTACTTGAAACACAGAATAAGTCAGTAAATACTAGTTGAGATAATGAATACATGAAAACATGTTTTTCATGAAGTAAGCAAATCAGTGGTTGCTTTTTTTTCACTGACCCTTATTTGCAGGGCCCAAGTCATTTCATTTTATTAAGAAAGAGTCACTCCACACATTGCTTTTACGTTAAGCGCTCCCTGCCTGCAAATCCTCAACTGTTGAAAAGAAATATCTTCGAGCCTGGATTTGCTCCTTGGGTGAGTGCCAGTTTCTTTTGAAAATATCTCAAGGTGAATGTGTGTTCAAGACCTGGACTGTAGCTTTAGAGAATTCTCTTGTTCTTTTTGGAGTTTTAGTATTAATTTTCCTATGTAAATAATCTATATATAATCATTTCAATTTTATTTTGGTCTCCCAAAGGAGATGTTATTCAAAACAGCAGTTCTGTATTATGCCTGTATTATGCTCTATTCATATCCTTTTAACCTTCACATTATTGGTCATATCAGAGTGACTAAAACTATTTAAGATTTGACTGTTTCTATACCAGGTAAAATAAATCTAATATTACTTTCTGAAGCCCCTTATTTATCTTCTATAGTTTCCATGTAATGAGTTAGTTATATCTTTATTATAGGAATGCCATTGCATTCTACTTTGGGTTTAGTAGGTGAAAATCTCATTGCACTGTGATTTTGTTTGTGCCTTGATTCACTCAGTATCTTGACACTGACTTAAAGTCGTCTTCCCTGCAAGCGCAGCAGACCATTGCAGCTAAGAGCAAGAGTGCACAGCATGACAAATTGCAGATACTTGCTCTAGCTAGATTATTAGACTGCTTATCTAAATTGTTTACATGTCAAGTTTCTTTGATAGCCCAGAATAATTTGGATAAATGAACCTCCCAGTCAGTAATTGCATTTCCCTAACAGTATTTTAGCGAATGTACATAAAAGGTAATAATTGCTTCCACCAGCTCTCTGTCCTGCAGCATGTCACAGCCCCAGGTTCTGATAGTGTCTGACACTTATTGTTTAAGTCATATATTTCTAAAGCAGAGGCCTCTGCAAGGTCTTCTCCCAAATGCTACTGTCTCAAGCTTCAAGGAGTCAAAAACCAGATTATGTCTGCAACTTTCCATGGATGTCATACACATTTATGGGAAAGTCCAGATGTTTGGCCTCAGGAATGATCAAATGGACAGTATGAAATAGAATCTCTAGACCCTGCAGGGTGGGGAGGGGAGGGAGCTTTCAACCTCGCCCTTCCTCTCAAGACGGCCACACCTGCCGAGAGGCTGTCCTTCCCTTTCCCGGGTGAGAGCCCTGTTCTCCTGAGTGCTTGCTGAAATCCATGGGTATTCATGAGCAGGTGTTGTCTGAGGCAGACGGGGACAGGAAGGGAAGATAGTGTGCTGTAGTTCTTTATCAAAAGAATAAAAAGAAAAATCATTGTCTTACAGGTTTGTAAAAATTTATAAAAATTGACCTTATTATTCCCCATCAGCAGGCATTAGTTTCAGATTCCTGCCATGTAAAATTCAGCTGCATTATAAGTTAAAACCTGTAGTTGTGTCTCCAAAGATGCCCCAACAGAATGATTCCATGTGCCGGGGTATGTATGTGTGTGGCAGGGATTGGGATGGAGGGTGGAGGGAGTGTTTATATTAATAGGTTTGTGAAATTCTGTATATTATTTAACCCTTTTAAAAAGTTGGTAACACACATTAATATACTTTAGAGTCTCTGAGAAATCCTCCAGGAAAAATTGTATGTTTATTCAATCTATTACTTCCCAAACAGGGTCCACTCAGGGAACAAAAATTACCCAGTAATTCACACTAAGGATTTGATTATTCATGATAGCAAGACTGGAGTAAAAATCAGGCTGGCTTCTAAAAAGTAAGGAAAGCTCCAAAGCCCGTGTGCATTGCAGATATAAGGAACTGCTGTGGCCCTGGGGATAAAAGTATTCACAATAAGCTTCATCCTCCTCCTCAAGGCTGAGATCCAGATTGCACTGGGGGTTTGTGGAGCTGTTGAAAATTAACCATTTTCTATGAAAACATATTATCTTAATATCGATATAGTTTTTTTTCTATTTTTGGTTAAATGAAATCACATAGAAATAGAAGAGCAATGTGTTGGAATAGACTATTTTTAAGTTCATTTCTCCTGTTGACTATCATATGATATGAATCCTGGTAATACTAAGTCAGAGCAGACAGCGGTAGATGGACTATAACTTTTCAACACTGATGTCCTGCTTCTCTTGATGCCACCTTAAGAGGTGAATATATTGAGGCAACAGTGTTGCAAGGGAACAAGGGGAGTAGGGGAAGGTACTTGTTTTTTGGGATGAACTCTGGGAGGCGCCATTGAATGGCAGGATATTGCCAAGCTCTGAATTTAGTTGCAGATCTGGGCTAACTCTTGCCTGCTATGAAATAGGTATATTGACTTTGGGTAAGTCAATATTGTACAAGATTTGGGCAAGATTAAATATTGTACAGCTACTGCGAGGGATAAATTTTAAAAAGCAGACCTTCAGAGTAGCCAGAAAGAACGCAATAGGTAATAATCAATATTGTTTCTCTTCCTTCTTACTTCTCTGGAAATGAGTTTAGTAATTAAGGAAAGACAAAACAGTTACTTAGTATGTTTTGAACTATGCTTAAAAATATGAAGCTATTATTTGAATAAGTTTCATAGTATTTTCCCTGTTGTACATCATTTCATCCTAGAATGTGGCACTGGAAAGGTCTTCAAGTGTAATTTAGTATCATTATTAAATGGAGTTCAATTGAAGTAGATTATTTATCTTTCCCTCATATACTATATGCATTTTGCATATACCACAAAACAGAAAACCAAGAAGTAATTGACAAGCTTATGTTGCAATTAAGAACTAAGCCAGGTTTATAAAACCAAGGTTATTCAATTAAATTATGTGTGTATGTATATATATATATGTACACATATAAGTGTGAGTGTATAACACATATATATATATAATTGGAATTATTGGAATACTGTTGACCTGAACAACATGGGTTTGAACTGTGTATGTCCACTTATATGTGATTTTGTTTTTAATATAAATACTACAGTATTGTAGAGTCCAAGATTGTTTGGATCTTCAGATGTGGAACTGGATACAGGGGAACTGCAGATACGGAGGGCTGACTATAAATTATATGTGGACTTTTGATTGCATGGAACCTCACACCACTAACCCCTACATTGTTCAAGGGTCAACTCTCTATATAAGAAATAAAGAATACTAGTTAACTCTTGATTCTCGAGTTTCTCATTAAGTGCTGGGGGTCTGTCCTGCCTCTGAAGTGTGTCAATACAGGGCTGTCTTATCTTTCTGGTTTTTGTGTTAATGTTTTGACAAAATAAAATGATAATGTGATCGTATTGTGTCACATAATAAAGTTAATCATGATTTATGCCCTGGATATCAGAAGACTGTGCAAAGCATTGCTAGTTAGAGACTTGTTCCCATAAAGACCTGATAGTTGTTTACATCTTTGAATATTAACTATAAGTAAATGTATACATTTTTTAACATTTAGGATGTCATGGATGAAGGACTGGTATGGTGACAAAAATGTTGTGGTTCAAGAATAACAGAGATGAGAATGAACATGGTATTTGTGGCACATTATTTTTGCCCTAAATCCTTTGAACTTTCTAGCCTACCTAAAATGCAATGTGGTTAAAAATAAACTATTCTTCATATCTATGTTTTACATCCAACTCTTTTCCCTTCCCTTCCTCTGCTGCTTCCCTCATCCTCCATGATGCTGAAAGTATATTTATATGTCTAAACATACAGACAGAGATCTGTTACTTCTCTTATAAATAGTAGCTCTGTGTGTGGTGTGTGCCTTCTCTTAACATGTGCAGGAGGCTACCTTATACTAGAAAGATTTATAACAAATAATACTGCCTCACAGTAAGACAGGCTGTCCAAGCAATAATGGGGGGTTCAATCACGAGTTTGTCTGACATCAGGATATATTTCTAAACTGAGTAGGAAAAAGGCCCAGGTGACATATGTGATTCCTTCCACTTACAAGGTTGTGATTCTGAACAGATGCTAATTTCAAAGAAATTAGAATCAAAACACAATTTCAGTGCGCAGGTAACTAGACAAAGTTCTCCAGCTGTTCTATAAATCTCTTTCCCCATAGGGTTAGTTATCCTAATATTTTAATTTTTTATATTTTCTTTCATGCAAAAACTTATTTTCTTTGAGGCATCTTAATGCTTTCTCTGTGCTATTAAGTGGTTCTAGGGGAGTAGTTTCCGCACAAGGAAGAAGCTCGTTAAAGATGCCAGTTCACGGGCCCCACACCAGAACTGCAGACTCACAGTTTCTTCCTTGCGTGCTGGAATGCTTTGTATGCATGTTAAAGTTTCAGGGGCAAGATTTGAAGATGTGCTTTTCACTCTAGGCTTGCCAGAGAGACGACACAGTGAGCCTCAAGTACTACTATCACCTGTGACCTCTTTCACACATTCTGTGTGTTGGTCTGGATATGTAGTTGAAAATGGATAATGAACAAAGACCTGTTGTATAGCACACGGAACTCCACTCGGTTATGTGCCAGCCCAGATGGGCTGGAGGTCTGGGGGAGAATGGATACATGTATATATTTGGCCGAGTATGTATATGTATAGCTATTGCAACATTGTTAATCGGCTATATCCCAATACAAAATAACAGAGAAGGCAGTGGCACCTACTCCAGTACTCTCGCCTGGAAAATCCCAAACAGAGGAGCCTGGTGGGCTGCAGTCCATGGGGTCACTAAGAGTCGGACATGACTGAGCAACTTCACTTTCACTTTTCACTTTCACCCATTGGAGAAGGAAATGGCAACCCACTCCAGTGTTCTTGCCTAGAGAATCCCAGGGACGGGGGAGCCTGGTGGGCTGCGGTCTATGGGGTCACACAGAGTCGGACACGACTGAAGCGACTTAGCAATATTTCCAAGACTCGCAGCCTTCCTTGCAAAGACTGTAGACGTTATTAGTCAGTATCCTATCTTGTCACTGGTGTGTTAGGGCTCTGCCTGAACCAGTCTAAAAAAGATACTTGTTGTTGTTTAGTCACTAAGTCTTGTTTGACCTTTTAACCCATGGACTGTAGGCAGCCAGGGTCCTCTGTCCATGAAAGAGATTTTCCAGGCAAGAACATTGGAGTGGATTGCCATTTCCTTCTCCAGGGCAGGGTCTTCCCAGCCTAGGGATTGGACTTGGATCCTCCTGCATTGCAGATGGATTCTTTACTATTTGAGCCACCTGGGAGGCACCTGAGCCCTCAGGGCATGTCAGCTGTGTGCCAGCACTGTGCTGCAGTGGCCATAAAGATAAACGCAAGACAGGATTCTTTCCTTTAAGAAGTTCACTGTCAGAGAAAAAGATTTTAAGTGGGCAGATGATAATACTAAGTAGCAAATGCCAACGAAGAGTTAAAAGGTCAATGTGGTTAAGAGCTAGGACTTAGATTTGAATCCACTTCCTCAATTTAATAACTGAGTGATCTTCAGTAAGGCATCTCTTTTTTCATTTTGAATTAATCTTATGTCCATATTGTAAGACTGGGTATTTTTGGCATTTGCTTCCAGTAAAGATGGAGTAACAGGGACCATATTTACCTCCCAACTGAAACGTGATAAACAAGCTAGACCATAAAATAACTGTTTGAGAAGGCATCAGACTATAGAGGGAAGTGATCCTGGGAGATGGGAAGTAAACTAGCAATGTCTGACTCATGCTGGGTTTTCTGAAACAATTTCATCAGCAAACCTTACATTGTATCTAATTTATGATTTATTAAACTTTAATACATTAAATACTTTTCAAAGAGCATTTAACTTTTAGAATATACCACTATTATGCATAGATGTTTATGTATTAGCAGTGTATTGTATTCAAATGGAAGTAGAAAATTTTAGTGTGTGAAATACATGTATTGCAGAATGGTAGCCTACACAAAAACCACATCCTGAACATTTATTTTATTTTATAATGAAATAAAACACGTTTATTTTATAAATAAAACTGCTGCTGCTGCTGCTGAGAAGTTGCTCCAGTCGTGTCCGACTCTGTGTGACCCAATAGACGGCAGCCCACTAGGTTCCCCCGTCCTGGGATTCTCCAGGCAAGAGCACTGGAGTGGGTTGCCATTTCCTTCTCCAATGCATGAAAGTGAAAAGTGAAAGTGAAGTGGCTCAGCTGTGTCCGACTCTTCCCAACCCCGTGGACTGCACTCTACCAGGTTCCTCCATCCATGGGATTTTCCAGGCAAGAGTACTGGAGTGGGGTGCCATTGCCTTCTCTGATAAAACTACTGCCATATAAATATTTTCTTGGTTAAGTTCAAAGTTTGAAAAGCCTTCTAATATCTCTTATCCTTCCAGGAAATTTTTGGTGGAATGAGCCTTAAAAATCTCTCCAATATTTATCTTTATTTGCAGCAGTATTAATGTTTATTTAATCCATTCATTTATTAAAATCAGTTCAGTCGCGCAGTCGTGTCTGACTCTTTGCGACCCCATGAATCGCAGTACACCAGGCCTCCCTGTCCATCACCAACTCCCGGAATTCACTCAGACTCACGTCCATTGAGTCCATGATGCCATCCAGCCATCTCATCATCAGTCGTCCCTTGCTCCTCCTGCCCCCAATCCCTCCCAGCATCAGGGTCTTTTCCAATGAGTCAACCCTTCGCATGAGGTGGCCAAAGTACTGGAGTTTCAGCTTTAGCATCATTCCTTCCAAAGAAATCCCAGGGTTGATCTCCCTCAGAAGGGACTGGTTGGATCTCCTTGCAGTCCAAGGGACTCTCAAGAGTCTTCTCCAACACCACACTTCAAAAGCATCAATTCTTTGGTGCTCAGCCTTCTTCACAGTCCAACTCTCAGATCCATACATGACCACAGGAAAAACCATAGCCTTGACTAGACGGACCTTAGTTGGCAAAGTAATGTCTCTGCTTTTGAATATACTATCTAGGTTGGTCATAACTTTTCTTCTGAGGAGTAAGGGTCTTTTAATTTCATGGCTGCAGTCACCATCTGCAGTGATTTTGGAACCCAAAAAAACAAAGTCTGACACTGTTTCTACTGTTTCCCCATCTATTTCCCATGAAGTGATGGGGCCAGATGCCATGATCTTCGTTTTCTGAATGTTGAGCTTCAAGCCAACTTTTCCACTCTCCTCTTTCACTTTCAACAAGAGGCTTTTTAGCTCCTCCTCACTTTCTGCCATAAGGGTGGTGTCATCTGCATATCTGAGGTTATTGATATTTCTCCCAGCAATCTTGATTCCAGCTTGTGTTTCTTCCAGTCCAGCATTTCTCATGATGTACTCTGCATATAAGTTAAATAAGCAGGGTTTAAAGTCTGACACTGTTTCTACTGTTTCCCCATCTATTTCCCATGAAGTGATGGGACTGGATGCCATGATCTTCATTTTCTGAATGTTGAGCTTTAAGCCAACTTTTTCACTTTCCTCTTTCACTTTCATCAAGAGGCTTTTTAGCTCCTCTTCACTTTCTGCCATAAGGGTGGTGTCATTAGGGTAGTGTCATCTGCATACCTGAGGTTATTGATATTTCTCCTGGTAATCCTGATTCCAGCCTTAGCTTCATCCAGTCCAGCATTTCACACGATATACTCTGCATAGTTATATAAGCAGGATGACAATACATAGCCCTGACATATTCCTTTCCCAAATTGGAACCAGTCTGTTCCATGTCCGGTTCTGTTGTTTCTTGACCTGCCTATAGGTTTCTCCGGAGGAAGGTAAGGTGTATTCCTCTCTCTTTAAGAATTTTCCACAGTTTGTTGTGATCCGCACAGTCAAAGGCTTTGGTGTAGTCAATAAAGCAGAAGTAGATGTTTTTCTGGAACTCTTCTGCTTTTTCAATGATCCAACAGATGTTGGCAATTTGATCTCCACTTCTTCTGTCTTATCTAAATCCAGCTTGTACATCTGGAAGTTCTCAGTTCACATACTGTTCAAGCCTAGCTTGAAGGATTTTGAGTATTACCTGGCTAGCATGTGAAATGAGCACAGTTGTGCAGTAGTTGGAACATTCTTTGGCATTGCCCTTCTTTGGGATTGGAATGAAAACTGACCTTTTCCAGTCCTGTGGCCACTGCTGAGTTTTCCAAATTTCCTGGCATACTGAGTGCAACACTTTAATGGCATCATCTTTTAAGATTTGAAATAACTCAGCTGGAATTCCATCGCCTACACTTCCTTTGTTCGTAGTAATGCTTCCTAAGGCCCACTTGACTTCACACTTTCCTGTGGCCACTGCTGAGTTTTCCAAATTTCCTGGCATACTGAGTGCAACACTTTAATGGCATCATCTTTTAAGATTTGAAATAACTCAGCTGGAATTCCATCGCCTACACTTCCTTTGTTCGTAGTAATGCTTCCTAAGGCCCACTTGACTTCACACTCCAGAATGTTTGGCTGTAGGTGAGTAATCACACCACTGTGGTTATCCAGATCATTAAGATCTTTTTTGTATAGTTTCCATTTGACTTTTCATCTATTTACCATATTAATATACTTGACAGTTTTGCCTAAAAGTAGTGCCAAAAGCATAGTGTCTAAAAAACAAAAGTAACATAGAAAAGCCAACAGCTCTCTAGGAGGACTACAAGTAAGCGGACAGATCTGAATTTACATATTAACCTTGCATTCAGGTGAAAAAGTTTAACTTCTCAACAAACTGTTTACAAGTGTGATTAACATTATCCTATGGAGATACAACATTTTAGCTGCCAGGACAGAAACCTAAACATGTCATTGAATGTACTAGCTACAGTCACTCTGGGAAATGAAATGTGATTCAATTAACTAGGTAAATTAAGAGATATCCTTAATTTAATAATAATGACAACATATTTTGGAGCCTGGTGGTGATAATAATTAGTATTTATTGAGAACCTTCTCTCTGAAGGTACTCTTCGAAGCACTTCACATGTATTAATGTATTTAATCCCACTGTTTTTCTATATTTACAGAAGTTAAGGATTAGTAAAATCTAGGAACTTATGGGAAACTGACCTTTGGTTCAGCTAGTCTCACAGTAAATATTTGCCATAGCATAATACTTCTGAAAACCTTTGTATTCAGCAAAACCACACATGTGAAAATAACAGCAGTCAGGAGAAAAGTTAAGTGTTACAAATCAGAGTATTTAAAAACTGATGCAACTATGTAACTAGACAACTAACCAAAAATAATACTTGGTGCCTCAAGATAAGCTAAACAGCTCAAGTATGTCTTGAGGTTGTCTCCAATATCACAAAATCCATAGCCAACAGAACAGAAATGTTGGCTTGAGGATGCCAAGACTACAAAGTGGAAGGTGAGCTCCTGGCCAAAGAAGCCAAGGTTAAAACAGGTGGGGAAAGGAGTACAACTTGCCTTCAGCCACCAGTCTGTCTAATGCTGGGGGTCAGGGAGGGAGCCTTGGTACAGGTTCTCATTCTAAATTTTCTTAAAATAGAGCTGAAAGGGCAGGTGCCTACCTACTAGCAAAGCTCTCCCCTTTCCAAAGTCTATACTATTCTTTTACCATGTGGGAAAAAAAAATCACATGAAAACAATGTAACTACAATGTTAATCTAATTATTCCCTTACTTTCCAATTGCATTTGACTTAAGAAAATTAGAGATACCAAGGGAACATTTCATGCAAAGATGGGCTCGATAAAGGACAGAAATGGTCTGGACCTAACAGAAGCAGAAGATATTAAGAAGAGGTGGCAAGAATACAAGGAAGAACTGTACAAAAAAGATCTTCATGACCCAGATAATCATGATGATGTGTTGACTAATCTAGAGCCAGACATCTTGGAACGTGAAGTCAAGTGGGCCTTAGAAAGCATCACTACGAACAANCCGGGAGTTGGTGATGGACAGGGAGGCCTGGCGTGCTGCGATTCATGGGGTTGCAAAGAGTCAGACACGACTGAGCGACTGAACTGAACTGAACTGAAGGTGGCTCAGTGGTAAAAAAAAATCCACCTGACAATGCAGGGGCTATGGGTTAGATCCCTGGTCCAGGAAGGTCCCACATGCCACAAAGCAACTGAGCCCATGCATCACAACTATTAACCCTGTACTCTAGAGCCTGGGAGCCACAACTGCTGAAGCCCTCATGCCCTAGCGCCCCCCCTCCTCTGCAACAAGAGAAGCCACCATATTGAGAAGCCTGGGCACCACAGTTAGAGAGTAGTCACTACTCTCCATCACTAGAGAAAAAGTCTGTGCAACAACGAAGACCCAGTGCAGTCAAATAAATAAATAAATAAAACATTTAAAAAAATGAAATAATGCCATTTACAGCATCATAGATAAACCTAGAGACTGTCATACTGACTGAAGTAGTCAGATACAGAAGGAGAAATATGATATCCTTTATATGTACAATCTAAAAAGAAATGATACAAATGAGCTTATTTACAAAACAGAAATGCACAGACTTTGAGAAGGAACTTATGGTTGCAGTGGGCTGGGTGGGAAGGATGTAAGGAAGGGATAGTTAGGGAGTTTGGGACGTACATGTACACATTGCTGTATTAAAATGGATAACCAGCAAGGTCCTATGCTGTATAGCAAAGGGAACTCTGCTCAATGTTATGTGGCAGCATGGATGGGAGGGCAGTTCAAGGAGAAAGGATACATGTGTATGTACGGCTGAGTACCTTTGCTGTCCACCTGAAACTATCACAACATTGTTAGCTGGCTATTATTGTTGTTTAGTCACTAGGGACTGTAGCCTGCTAGGTTCCTCTGTCCCCGGGATTTCCCAGGCAAGAGTACTTGAGTGGGTTGCCATTGCCTTCTGCAGAGGATCTTCCCAACCTAGGGATCAAACCAATGTCTCCTGCATTGACAGGCAGATTCTTTACACTGGGCCACAGAGGAAGCCCTGTCAATTGGCTATACTCCAATATAAAAAGTTAAAAAGAAGAGGAGTGCTCAGTTTAAACAACATTTGGGTCAGCTGGTGTTCAGCTCTCTCAAGCTGGCACTGCCCCAACCCTCCAGCTCTCCAGAACCAGGCTCTCCTTTGCAGAATTTGGCTTGGAGCATGAGCTACTACACCATATTGTTCTAATGCATGTGTGTGTCATGTTTTTAAATCCTCCCAGAGCAAAAATTACGTCTTTTTTCCCCCAGCTATAGACAAATGTTTGTGTTCCTCCCAAATTCATATGTTGAAATCCTAACCCCCAAAGTGAAGGTATTACCATCAAGGAGGTGGGGCCTTGGGGAGATAATTAAGTCATGAGGGTGGGGTCCTCTGGATGGGATTAGTGCCTTTATTTTAAACAACATTTGGGTCAGCTGGTGTTCAGCTCTCTCAAGCTGGCACTGCCCCAACCCTCCAGCTCTCCAGAACCAGGCTCTCCTTTGCAGAATTTGGCTTGGAGCATGAGCTACTACACCATATTGTTCTAATGCATGTGTGTGTCATGTTTTTAAATCCTCCCAGAGCAAAAATTACGTCTTTTTTCCCCCAGCTATAGACAAATGTTTGTGTTCCTCCCAAATTCATATGTTGAAATCCTAACCCCCAAAGTGAAGGTATTACCATCAAGGAGGTGGGGCCTTGGGGAGATAATTAAGTCATGAGGGTGGGGTCCTCTGGATGGGATTAGTGCCTTTATAAAAAAGACCCCAGAGAAATTCCTTGCTCTTTCCTCCACATGAGGACACAGCAAGAAGACAGCCACCTATTAACCAGAAGTGAGCTCTCATCAGACAGAATGTGCCAGCACCTTGAATTCAAACTACCTAGCTTCCAGGATGCTGAGAAATTAATGGGTTTTTTTTTTGTTTTTTTTTTTTTGCTCCTTACTTTGGGTTTAATTTGTTCTTTTCTTCTTCTTTTTTGAATAACAGAACCACGTTTATTTAAGAATGTTTCCAGTATCAAGTGGCAAAGTTCAACAATGCAAAACCGAAATTACTTTTGCACCAACCTAATAGTTTGACACATCGTAAAGCATATGTTTCAGTGCTACTCTCTCAGGTCTTCTCACCTTCTCCTTCCCTGCCTGTCCCCCTCAGCCTGCCATAATGCTTGTTTTTTAAACCGTCTGGTCTGTGCTAGTTTGTCATGGCAGCCTGAACAGACTAAAGACGCCAGGGCTTACTATGTTGTCCTGCACTCACTAAGCACTCATATGCAAGTTAAGCACTTCCTGAGGCTGTTGATGGCAATAACTGACTGCTTCTGTTAAGAAAGGATTAAATTAAGGCATGAGAGGAGCCCATATTTCACCAGGAGCTCTTGCTGGTACAGTTCTGCAGTCTGCATTGCTGTAACGCTCCCTCTTTCCACCAAACTAGATCCCCAGATGGTCCCCTTTCTGCTGTATCATTGCCGTGATGGGAATTCAGATTTCTCAGTGGAGCCATGACAGACAAGGGGAAGAAGACATAGGTCCTGATGACCATCCTTTTTCATCACAGTGCTGTCTTACAACAGTCATGGATAAGGGTGAACCTCCTCTAACTCTTGAACTCCATCACAGGGGACATCTTCCCTAAAGGGCTAAATGGAGGAGTTTCTGACCACATGAACATCTAATCTCAATTCTCATGTTCATGAACTTAAAGCCTAATAGTCTGTACTGTCTAAAACATGAACCCAGAACAGAATGGAAACATAACAGGGGAACCACCAGTCCAGGTAATAAAATGAATTGAAGACATAGAAAGACTTAGAGGAATTTGGGAAGAATGGACTGCAGCTGGTTCCTTGGGAAATGATGTAATCCCATGGGTATAGAACCCAGCGATGGTGTGGGAGAATCAGAGGAAAGCTCCCAAGAGGATGCTGGTGGGGGATGGATAGTTAGATAGATTGGGTAGAAAGCTCAATTGAGAACAAAATTTGGGTAATGGCTGGAATAACCTTCTGAGAGGGGATGCAGAGATGTTCATAAACACAGGTCCAGTATTTGCCTTTTATTTTGAATACTTGGATAAACCAAGAAATTGAGAGAAGCCTATGAGAATTTTTATAAGAATACTATTTTATAGGGACTTCCCTGGCAGTCCAGTGATTAAGACTTTGCCTTCCAATGCAGGGGGTGCAGGTTTGATCCCTGGTCAGGCAGCTAAGATCCCAGATGCCTCATGGCCAAAAAATCAAAACATGAAACAGAAGAGCATTGTAACAAATTCAGTGAAGACTTTGAAAATGGTCCACATTGGAAAAACCTTAAAAAAAAAGTAACAATTTATGTAACGAGGTTTTAATTTTGTAATATTGAAGTTAAGAACAAGCATTTGTTCTACAATCAGATATTATCCATCAGGTATTCAGACATGGCACTTACTGGAGTGGACGATTTTAGCATGCAGTTGTCAGATGCATAAGCTTTGTGTCAATGAGGAGGTTTTGAAGCCTAAGAGTGGTTCAAACAGAACTCCTCTTGTCTTAGTTAACTAGGGCTGCCATAACAAATAACATAGGCCAGTGGTTTACACAACCGACATTCATTTGTCACAGTTGTAGTGCCTGGGAAGTCCAAGATCAAAGTGTAGGCAGGACGTCCTTGGTGGCCCAGTGGTTAAGAATTTCACTGCCAACGCAGGGGACACCAGTTATACCTGGCCTGGGAAGATTCCACATGCTACGGAGCAGTGAAGCTCGTACACCACAACTACTGAGCCCATGGTCTAGAGCCCACAATCTGCAGCTGCTGAGCCTGCACGTCCTTAAAGTCCACGCTCTGCAGTGCACGGAGAAGCCACATGCCTCAGCTAGAGAAAGACCTCGTGCAGCAACAAAGACCCAGGGCAGCCAGAAAAAAAGCACAGGCAGATTTGGTTGTTGGTGAGGGCTCTGTTGTTGGCTTCAGAGGGCCCTGTCTCCTTGTCCCCACTTAGCAGAGATCTCTGTCTTTCTCTTTCTGTGTCTCTCTCCTCTTTTCCTATATGGTCACCAATCCCATCAGAGAGCCCCATCCTCATGACCTAATTAGCTCCCTAGAGCCCCACCATCCAGATGCCATCACACTGGGGGTTAGAGCTTCATGCATACATTTTGGAAGGGACACAATTCAGTCCATAGCGCATCCTGTGCCAGGTGACCTCTGCAGGGCACTGGAGAACACATTCTGTCCCAAAAGAGGGAGCAGCCCCAGCAGAACATCTACCAGAAGGCCAGGCTAGCTCTGGTTTACTCTGAACCATAAATCTCCCATCACCTTGGTATTTAAACGGAGCATCCCTGGAGGTCTCCAATCAGGGCAATTAGAAGAAACTTCCTACCTAAGCTCAGGCAGAGCCCCTTTGAAGAACCGCAGGCTTATCCATCACATTCCTAAGTCCCCTCTCCAAGGGAGAGGCAGGTAGTCATTTATTGGCTGTTGTTGTTGTTTAGTTGTTGTGTCCAACTCTTTTGCGACCCCGTGGACTGTCCATGGAATTTCCCAGGCAAGAGGTTGCCATTTTTTTCTCCAGGGGATCTTCCCCACCCAGGCATCGAACATGAGTCTCCTGCTTGGCAGGCAAATTCTTTACCACTGAGTCACCTGGGAAACCCATCCAGAGGTCCACATGATTTTCCAGACAAGAACCTGGGGAGGGGACAGTGGTCAGGCTACAGAGCCAAGAGATAAATCTGCTTCATCAGACTGGTTCCAATCCACCCCCTAAATCTTCATCCCCCACAGGCAATCTGGTACTCATGAACTTCGGGTTCAAAGGTAATTATGATGATCAAAGTCCTCCCCAGGTTTTCACATGGAATAACTAAGGAAGCAAGGCAACCTTTCCATGTGATTAGGAAACCATGTGCCACCTTCCTTTTTGAAACTTCCAGAATGGTCATCGTAAATCCCATTCAACTTCCAAGCTAGGAGAAAAAAAAAAAACAAAAAACTCTCTGTGTTGAGCCAGGTAGCCCATCTGGTTAGAAACCCTCCTCTGTTTTGAATGGGAATTTGTCTCACTACAAAATCCACCCATTCACTTACTCTACCCTCTGAGACCACACAGAACTATGCCCACCCTTTCCCACCTGGCAGCCTGTCAGACACCAGAAGGGAATCTTCGTTCCCTGGCAACCCTTCTCTGCCCAAGAGATGATGCCCTTCCAGGCCTCCCAGGCCTTCCAGGGACCTGCCTCAGGGTCCCCACCAGCCTGGCTCTCACCTCTAGACCCTCTTCCATCACCTAAAAATTCTCACTCAGCCGAGTAGTTGTAACACCATAGCTCAGCTTTCCTGCTGCGCTGAAACACTTTCCAAAAATTCTGGAAATTTGTTATGGTCATGGCTGCCAAGCCCACAAAACCCAAATCCCAATCTCTCACTGAGCAGCTCAAGAACATGTGCAAAAAAAAAAAAAAGAAAGAAAGAAAGAAAAGCCTTTGGCTGGACATCATCTCTTGGTTCCTGGGATGAATCATAAGTTTCTTTCTTTGTTGCTCTTGGCTGCTCCCCTCAGGTCAAAGTTGATGGTTGATGAGACAGATACCACCCCTAGTGATACCCTCTGCTCTGAGTGTGGAAATCTGAGGGCAAAGGCAGCACTGAATATCCCAGCACAGGGTCCAAGTGATTAGATTCATTGACAGAAGGTGACACAAGACCTGAGGGGTCATCTGCAAGAGTTTAGTCTCCCTTTTCTTGCGTTTCCCTCCCAGAGTTAAGGGCAGGAATTAAGATTTAAGTCAAGGACTCCACTCGGCACTCCAAGTCAGCTCTGTGTTGCAGGAGACTTTCTTTGACTAACCCCCCTACAATCCCCACCAGCATCTCCACGCAGCACCCTCATTTCCTCTGTCTGCATCTCCACTGGATCACCACAGCACTTGTGTGCCAACTTCACAGGCACCATGATAGTCCCTGTTGCATTCTGCCATGAGACAGGACTCTGCCTCTGTGCTCCTGCCTTGTCCCCTAGACTGGGACCTCCTGGAGGGGAGCTCCTGGGGCTTATTCATCAGTGTCTCCGATCCTAGCATGGAATCTGACACAAAGTAGGCACTCACGTAGATGAATGATGCCGAAATGGGCTGATGCCTTGGCCTCACTTTGTCAAGCCTTTCATATCTCCATAGAGATAGGTGGGAATTGAGCATCCCTCCCTCTGGGTGGGAGTCAGGAGAGACCACCATGGCATCCATGCCTGTGTTCCACCATCTCCATCCCAGTGGGATGACCTGTGTGTGAACTGGGCTGCTCAAAGTATGGGATCCTCCACCTGATCCCTTCCTGAGTCCATTAGCTCTGCTTCTTCCTGATTAGAGAATGTGGTCCAAAATCCAGACCATCACCAGCCTATTCTATAAGCAGAAACTGGGGAGAAGAGCTCGGCTGACCTGGAGCAAATTCATCCCACCCCCAGGGATCACAGAGGCGCAGCAGGTTGACCACAACCCTGATTAACCTCAGCAGTGAAGTGTCTTGTAACTATTTCCATCATATCCCAGGACAGGGGAACCAGCCTGCTCAGTACAAACCACAGCACAGAGCTCTGGGGAGCCCCAGTGTAATGCACAGTGTCAACACGATGAGTCAGGACAAGGCGGAAGCCTCCTAAGTGTGGCTAGGTCTCTGCTCCAGGACTTGGAGATTTCCCACCCTCACATAGCCCCTACCAACTCATCCAACATGACATGAGCAATGCTGTTCAGGATCATACCTGGTCAGAAAGACCAGCCAGCTTCCCCCTTTGTGGTTTCCATGGTAACAGGGGCGGTGTTTGGACTCCTGACTGTGGGAATGAACAGCAGAGGCTCCCCTTCCCCATTTCCCATCTGCTCTCACCTCCTGCTCACTTCCTTAAAGGTCAGGGTGGCAAAGGATGCTCTTACCTGCTAAGATGAAGATGCCCACGAGAATCAGGAAGACCAGCAGGTAGAGCCCGAGGACTGCATGCTTCAGGGCCGACAGGGAGCCCAGCTGGGTACAGCAGCCACCTGCTCGTCCTTTGTGGCATGGACCTAACAATACGAGTAGGAAGAAGAGGGGAAAAGACATTTGAAAATTCCCAAAGCCGCTTTGCTCTTTTGGCTCATCTCTCCCTGATGCACGTGGATGTTCATGTGGCAACGCTCCCCACCACCACCTCCACCATACACACCTTCCACACATCTGTAATGCATGTGGAATGGTAGGGAGCATCTCAGAACTGTGATAAGCTTTTCAGCTTCTCTCTCTCCTCCTAACCTCTGCCCATGAATGAGCCAGAAGGCATCCCAACAGCTCACATGGCCACACAAACCCACCCTGCTAGAGCCAGTGCAAGTAGCAGAGAAAGCCAGGATAGGCTGCCCTTTACCAGTGTTATTGTCCCACGTGATCAGGAGAAGATGGAGAGCATTTTAAAAAGAGGTTGCGAACTCCAGCTTCTAACAGTGGCAGGAAAGGGAGGTGGGCCAGGTGGGCCTGGGGAACCCAAGAGTGCATGCCCATCTGGAAGCGGTTGCTATGTCAGAATGAGGGCCAGGTGTTGACGGGTCCAAAAATTTTAAGACAAGCCAGAAATGATTTAAAGAAATCTCCCTTTTTTATGTGTTGACAACTAATTGGGGTGGGGGGAGAGACAAAGGAAAGAAAAAACTGCTAGGGAGTGTAAACAAAATAAAACACATTTATACGGCAGGGCCTTGGGTTTAGATTTACAGGAAAACATAGTACAGAACTTCATCCTGTGAAACTATTCAAGGCTCATCAGGTTCTGGTCAAAATGGAACAGCAAAATACCAGAGTTCTAATGGACCTTGGGACTTCCCAGGTGGCATTAGTGGTAAAGAAGACACCTGCCAACTCAGGAGATGCAAAAGACACGGGTTCGATCCTTGGGTTGGGAAGATCCCCAGGGAGGAAATGGCACCCCACTCCGGTATTCTTGCCTGAAATATCCCATGGCCAGAGGAGTCTGGCTGGCTACAGTCCATGGAGCTTCAAAGAGTCAGTCACGACTGAGTGTCTGAGCACAGTGGACCCCATGGATTGTCTGTTAATAGATAAAGGTTGTCAAATGTAAGGGACAGACCCTGGGGTGAGGACGCCAGGTCCTGATTCCGGGTTATTTTCCAAGAGAATTCTTCTTCAAGCCTCCTCCAGACGACTGCTACAGAGGCCAACAAGCTCACCCATCTCCACCTACTCGACTGACTGACAGTGGAGAGGAAGAGATGCCATCCTGCCCTGACTCCCACCATGGCAGATAAGAAATGATAGAGGGCCTTTTTTTTTTTCATAACGTGCCCGTATTATGTTCAATCTCTACCCCCTGCAAGGGAGAGTATTGCCAACTGGAGAACTGTTCATTGCACAGGGACGCAGATATGGGAGCCAGAAAAGGTTGACAACAGATGTTGAAATAATTGATATTCAAAAGACATTTGTAGAGATGCTGTGACAGGACTTCCTAGTGGTCCAGTGGTAAAGACTCCATGCTTCCAAGGCAGGGGACACAGGTTCAGTCCCTGATCAGGGAAACAGGATCCCACATGCCATGAGGCACAGCCAAAAGATATCCAATTTTTTTTAATTAAAAGATGCTGAGATGTTTGTGATCTTTGGTACCTTGGGGTTCACCAGGGAGGTGCATCAGGGGCTCCTTATTATCTTTCAGGTAGCATTGTCTTATGCGAAGAGTTGACTCATTGGAAAAGACCCTAATGCTGGGAGGGATTGGGGGCAGGAGGAGAAGGGGACGACCGAGGATGAGATGGCTGGATGGCATCACAGACTCAATGGACGTGAGTCTGAGTGAACTCTGGGAGTTGGTGATGGACAGGGAGGCCTGGCGTGCTGCGATTCAGGGGGTCGCAGAGAGTCAGACACAACTGAGCAACTGAACTGAACTGAGCATTGCCATAGCTCACCAGAGATACTGTTCAGTGAGGAACATTTCCCACTCATTTATTCTATTTTATTGAAAATACTGTTGCTAAAACAGCTAAGTAGAACTCTTACATAACATTTCCATAAAACATCGGGTACAACTTGGAACAAGTTGTTGAGAAATACAAATTCAATTACCATTCTCGTCAACCCTCAAATGTTAGCAAATTTTGAAGAGTTAACCTGATTTTCCACCAAGTCTGCGCAAAGTCCATCTTTCTAATGTACCCTAAATCTTCTTTTCCAGAATGTTCTATCTCTTCCCACACAGTGTGATCTATAGCCTGTTTTGCTCCTAAATATGCAAGCTTCTTGTAGCATTTTGTCGTTTTTGTTTGTTTCTCATGAGAACAGCTGGCTGGCCAGTTGCAACTCAGCAGAGAAAAGTTTATTTCCCTCAGGAACCTGAGTTTATTTCCCTCAGGAACATAGGCATAGCATCGTGTATTGCACAACTGTTCTTCAAAAAAATTTAAAGCCTTTATTGAATTTGTGGCAATATTGTTTCTGTTGTTTATGTTTTGGTTTCTTGGTCCCAAGGCATGTGGGATCTTAGCTCCATGACCAGGAATCAAACCCACAGCCCTTGCATTGGAAGGCTCAGTCTTAACCACTGAACCACCAGGGAAGTCCCTAAATATTAGTATCAGCTCTCCTGGTCTAAGCCCTGCTTCCTCCTGAGATGATGATAAGGATGGCAGCCTAGCTATTGCGAGGGACCAGAAGATACCCAGGCTGAAACGCCATTATCCTTACATTTATCCCAAATTCATCTTGGGCTTCTCCATTCGTTGGCTTTGTCTGACCCCTTCCTATTTCTCTTGAAGGTTTAATTAAGTTTAACCATATGCTGTTAACGGTTCCAGTTGCATTGGACAATTATATGTTCATTATAAAAAGAATCTGTTCTCTCAAAAAGATATTGGTATAATTTTTTTTGCACATAACTTTTTTTTACTAAGGCACAACACTACATTATACCTTGCCTGAGCTTGCTGCTAAGTCACTTCAGTCGTGTCCGACTCTGTGCGACTCCATAGACGGCAGCCCTCCAGGCTCCCTCATCCCTGGGATTCTCCAGGCAAGAACACTGGAGTGGGTTGCCATTTCCTTCTCCAATGCATGAAAGTGAAAAGTGAAAGTGAAGTCGCTCAGTTGTGTCCAACTCTCAGTGACCCCATGGACTGCGGCCTACCAGGCTCCTCCGTCCATGGGATTTTCCAGCAAGAGTACTGGAGTGGGGTGCCATTGCCTTCTCCTGCCTGAGCTTGAGGAAGTCCATTGAGTAAGTTGAGCATTAATACAGTAAAGGATTAAGTGCAAACAATAGAGAGTCATGGATTGACTAGTGAGGCTACTTCATGATTTATAGAGGCATGCGTTAGTGCTAATTGCCATTCCTTTTGAAATTTTTCAGCTTGAGAAGGAAAACAAAATAATCGGGACCTCTTCCTTCCTCTAGGGATGAAAACATTTTCCTAAACCAATGAGTTACGAAGGCAAAGCTTCTTTTCTTTTACTCCCACTAATTAGAACATCATCCCTTGATTGTCAAGTCTGTGCTGACTTTCAATGTTGGCAAAATAAGGGGAGGAAAATCACAGAGTCAAGAAGACTATGGACTTGCATCTTGTTTTGTTGCTGCATGTTTGTTTCTAGCTCATTGTAAGAGTGGGTCAAACTGCAATGAGGCAGTTCTAATTTTTTCCCATCAAAAAAAGAGTGGAGAGAATTCACTGTTGGTGCAGTGGTTAAGATCCCACACTTAAACACTGCACGGGCACAAGTTTGATGTCTGCTCAGGGAATTAAGATCCCGCATGGTGCATAGCCTGGTCAAAAAACTTTTTTCAATTAAAAAAACAAAAAGAGTAGCTCCCTTCTCCTCTACCCAAGGCTTCTGTCTAATAAGTGCCACTGGTGACAGGTCCCTTAGTCCACAAACACACACGACACAGAACTTCTTCTGAGAGAGCTCAGTTCTTTTAACAAACTGTTACTTTGTACATTACACAAAATCTGTTCTAAACAGAACAAGGGTTTCAAACAGAGATTTTCCACCAATGATTAGACAAGCAGAACTCCACTGAATGATTCTGGCAAGATGGCTAGTGAATATGATTGTAAGGGAAAGAAAGAAGACAATATAGGGTAAAGACAAGTTACTAGTCTGCCCAAAATATGTTTATTAATTTTTCAATGTAGTATGGCAGCAGCATGTTAACTGAGTAAACCATGCAAATTATTAAGTTTAGTGGAAGATTGAAAACGCTCTGAACCATGCAATCAGTAATATATTCATTTATTTACTTTTTAAAAAAGTAAAAGAAATGAGCCATCAAGCCAGGAAAAGATATGGAGGAAACCTAAGTACCTATTAGTAAATGTGTGCATGCGTGCAAAGCCATTTCAGTCATGTCCAACTCTCTGCAACCACGTGGACTGTAGCCCACCAGCTCCTCCGTCCATGCAATTCTCCAGGCAAGAAAACTGGAGTGGGTTGCCATGCTCTCCTCTAAGGGATCTTTCTGACCCAGGGATCAACCCCCGCATATCTTATGTCTCCTGCACTGGCAGGCTGCTTCTTTGCTGATAGCACCATCTGGAAAGCCCATATTAGTAAGTAAAAGATGCCGATCTGAAAAGGCTACTTACTGTATCATTCCAACTGTATTACATTCTGGAAAAGGCAAAACTATGAGGACAATAATAAGATCAGTGAATGCCAAAGGTAGGGAGTGGAGAGGGATGAATAGCTAGAGCACAGAGGACTTCTAGGGCAGTAAAACCACTCTGTATGATCCTATAATGATGGATGTGTATCACTGCATGTTTGTCTAAAACATTGCACATTTGTCTAAACCCACAGAATGCAGAGCAGCAAGAGGGAATCCTAATGTAAGCCATGGACTTTGGATGATAATGATGTCAATGTAGGTTCTTCAGTTGTGACAGGTATACCTCCCTAGTTGGGGATGTTGATTGTAAGGGGGGCTGTGCATGTGTGGGGCAGGGGGCATGTGGGAACTCTCTGTAGTTTCCACTTAATTTTACTGTAAACCTAAAACTGCTCTAAAAATTAGTCTACTAAAAAAGGAAAGGTTTTGACTTATGGATCGCTGAGATAAAAGCTCTGTTGCTGCTCAGTCACTAAGTTGTGTCCAACTCTGCGATGCCAAGGACTGCAGCATGCCAGGCTTCCCTGTCCTTCACTATCTCCCAGAAAAAGAGAAGTGAACATTGCTCAGTTGTGTCTGTCTCCTTACGACCCATGGAGTATAGTCCATGGAATTCTCCAGGCCAGGATACTGGAATGGGTGTAGCCTATCCCTTCTCCAGCAGATCTTCCCGACCCAGGAGTCAAACCAGGGTCTCCTGCATTGCAGGTGGATTCTTTACCAACTGAGCTAGTTTGCTCAAATTCATGTCCACTGACTCAGTGATACCATCCAGCCATGTCATCCTCCATTGCTCCCTTTTCCTCCTGCCCTCAATCTTTCCCAGCATCAGGGTCTTTTCCAATGAGTCAGCTCTTTGCATCTGACAAAACGTGGTTCACTGGAGGAAGGGATGGCAAACCACTCCAGTATTCTTGCCTCGAGAAAACCCATGAACTGTAAAAGCTCTAACAGACTTTTATTAAGCATCCACTGTCCTGCTGTGGCTGCCATCTTTCAGGATGGCTCCAGAGGACCCCACCCCCTTGCATAGTCTCTTTCTGCACTCTACAGGGATTGGTTTGTGTGACCAAAAGAATATGGCACAAGTGGTAGCATGTCACTTCTGAGATGAGACTAAAGACACTGCTGTTCCCTCCTTGCTTGCTGTTTATCTCTCTTGGAATATTCATTTGGGGGGAAGCCAGCCTCTGTGTCATGAATACACTATGGAGAGGCTACATGCTAAGGAACTGAGGCCTTCAGCCAACAGCCACGTGAGTGAGCCTGGAAGTAGTTTTTCTAGCCAAATCAAGACATCAGATGACTACACTCTGGCTGAGATCTCAACAGCAGTCTCATGAGAGACTCAGAGCCAGGACAACCCAGCTAAGTTGCTCCCAGGCTACTGCCAAATAGGATTATACATATATAAATTAAATATATGAGATTATAGATATGTATATACACGTATTTCTAAGCAACATTTTGGATCTGAAAAAAAGAATCTTAGGTGTCCTTTCACCCCCATGGCTTTCTCAGAAACAGGGTGAGACAAGAAATTTTTGTTGCTTTAAGCTGCTAAGGTTTGGGGTAATTTGTTCCACAGCAGTAGATAATTAATACACTATAATGGCAGTGGGAAACACAAAGACAGCAAGCTGCTTGAGGGAAAGATTTTTGTCCGCATCATTTATGTCCAACTTTTCAGCTCCTAAACCAGTGCCGGCATATAGTAGGCATTCAGAAAACGTGTTGAATGAGAGATGAAGATACAATCACTGCCTTTCAGATGCTCACATCAGAGGGGAAGAAGATGTATAAACAGATAACTATTACAGAGGTGGAATAAAGTAGTATAGTGGGGTGATAAGGCACAAGCCAGGTGTGGTACTGCAGAGGCAATGATTCTTTGTGTCAGCAGCTCATCCCAGGGTCTGCCTGGAGGAAGCAGTAACTCAAGGCTTTGAAGCCCAGGCCTTCATAGATGGGCTGAAATTTACTCGTTTTCTCTAGCTTGATCATCTTATTTGTAAATTTGAAAAGTATGACTTTAAGATGTAAGGTTATAGCAGACAAGAATAGGGGCTCCCCAGGTGGTTCAGTGGCAAAGAATCTACCTGCCAAGGCAGGTGACACAGGTGAAGAGAGTTCGATCCCTGGGTCAGAAGATCCCCTGGAGCAGGAAATGACAACCCACTCCAGTATTCTTGCCTGGAGAATCTCATGGACAGTGGAGCCTTGTGGGCTATGGTCCATGGAGTCACAAAGAGTTGGACATGACTGAGTGACTAAGCATATGACTTTAAGAAGAAAACTTTCTTCCTCCATATGAGAACAGTTCTGAGGAACGTACCAGACAAAGCTGTTAGTTATTAAACATAGTTGTTTGGTTACACACAACACCAGATCTAGAGAGAGAAGGGTGCCACCGAAACAAAGCAAAAGCTCTTCCAAGGTCTAGGAGAATCAAGGGAAAGGTTTTTCACCGCTTTATGGCCTCCAGAAAGGAGGCGGTCATCTCAGGAGATCAAGAAGCCAAGAGAAGGAGGCTCAAGAGCCTCAGAGAAGACCACGGCTTCAAAAGAGCAAAGAGCAACTCAAAAATAAGTACCAAGTGATGTGCAGAATGGGTTCTGCATGGCAGGCTGGGAGAGTTGTTTATCTCAGTGGGGAGTCATGCTTCCTGATGAATGCCTGGAAGTAGTCAGTGGATGGTTTCTCAGACTCTACACATCACATCCACATGAAGCCTGCACAATTTTGCCAGAGCTGAGTATTCCTGGGATTATTTTCTTCCTATATTGTATGTGTGTGTTAGTCACTTAGTCATGTCTGACTCTTTGGGATCCCATGCACTGTAGCCCACCAGGCTCCTCTGTCCATGGGGTTTCCCTACTGGAGTGGGTTGCATTCCCTTCTTCAGGGGATCTTCCCAGCGCAGGGATCAAACTTAAGTCTCCCGAATTACAGGCAGATTCTTTACCATCTGAGCCACCAGGGAAGCCCCATTTTTAAACATTTATATATTGGCTGTGGTGAGTCTCTGTTGCTACACGAGGGCTTTCTCCAGTTGCAGCGTCTGGGAGCTACTCTGCTGTAGTCTGAGGGATTCTCACTGCAGTGGCTTCTCTTGTTTTGGAGCATAGGCTTCAGTAGCTGTGACTTGTGGGCTTAGCTGCTCTGGGGCATGTGGGATCTTTCTGATCAGGGGTCGAACCAGTGACCTTTGCATCACAAGATGGATTCTTAACCACTGGACCACCAGGGAAGCCCTCCACTTTTTTAAAACATTTCAGTTACATAAACTTCATTATGTAAGAAGGGAATTTTCTATCATCTTCATAAGTGGAAAAATTAATGTCTTCCTATTATACTGTTACTAATGGAAAAATATCAATAACCTCAGATATGCAGATGACACCATCCTTATGGCAGAAAGTGAAGAAGAACTAGAGCCTCTTGATGAAAGTGAAAGAGGAGAGTGAAAAAGTTGGCTTAAAGCTCAACATTCAGAAAACGAAGATCATGGCATCTGGTCCCATCATTTCATGGAAAATAGATGAGGAAACAGTGCAAACAGTGTCAGACTTTATTTTGGGGGGCTCCAAAATCACTGCAGATGGTGATTGCAGCCATGAAATTAAAAGATGCTTACTCCTTGGAAGGAAAGTTATGCCAATCTAGAGAGCATATTCAAAAGCAGAGACATTACTTTGCCAACTAAGATCCGTCTAATCAAGGCTATGGTTTTTCCAGTGGTCATGTATGGATGTCAGAGTTGGACTGTGAAGAAAGCTGAGCGCCGAAGAATTGATGCTTTTGAACTGTGGTGTTGGAGAAGACTCTTGAGAGTCCCTTGGACTGCAAGGAGATCCAACCAGTCCATCCTAAAGGAGATCAGTCTTGGGTGTTCATTGGAAGGACTGATGTTGAAGCTGAAACTCCAATACTTTGGCCACCTGATGGGAAGAGCTGATTCATCTGAAAAGACCCTGATGCTAGGAAAGATTGAGGGCAGGACGAGAAGGGGACAAAAGAGGATGAGATGGTTGGATGGCATCACCACCTCGATGGACATGGGTTTGGGTGGACTACTCTGGGAGTTATGACGGACAGGGAGGCCTGGCATGCTGCGGTTCATGGGGTCGCAAAGAGTCGGATATGACTGAGTGACTGAACTGAACTGAATTGACTAATAATGGAATAAGTAAATGATATTTATTCCATTAAAATAAATATCTAATTATTAAAACAGCAAATTCACACCCATAGATCACTTTGAATACTGCTGTCTTGCATATAGTCACATTCTGAGAATCACTGATGTTAGTAAAAGTAATTAAATCACAGTTCAGTGAAAGTTGCGGGGAAAAAATGTTGATGCACTTCACAGAAGACTTCTCTTATTGAGAAGCAAAACAAAACTTTTTTTATGTTCAAGATAATAATCCAGAAGGTAGAATGCTGAAGAGTAAGTGCCACTGAAATAACCATGTCAGAACCTTGCCCTTATCTTTGGTACTAATCTCATTACTCACAATTGTTGATTTCCATCTCTGTCTTCCAAAGGTCTCCTGAGACTCACACATCTCCCTATCCATCAACCAGCACACAGCAGAACCATCCCAATAAGTTTCTTTGCAAGAACAAAGACATGTGTAATCCATTTATTTTTAGTGCAAAGACTGGTTCTCAAATTACTGTACGCAAATAGTTGACACATTTCTGTTGGCTGCAAAACATATTTTTTGAGCAAAATTTTGGTCCCAAAAAATAAAATCTTGGCTTTCCTTATTCACCCATGATTTGGAATTGCTACTTAGTGCTTATAGAGGTGAATTGTGGGAGAAATTCGTTGGAACTGAATTGATGTTTAATCCTGGCTGAGTAGCATCATCAGGCATGGCTCTTCTTAGACATCTAGAAGCCTGAGCTGTTCCCCTGGATGTCCTAATTCCAATTCAATGATGAAATCACATATCTATGGCAATGGGTACCCAGTTCTGGAGTAAGGCATTTGTCATTATCAAAACAACATGAAGACATATTTTTGGAAAATCAATGAAGTCTCACTATTATCGGAGCTTCATTTTAAAACTTTGATTTCTCTTTAACAGGACACACACAAAAGGGAGTTGCCTAAAACTATTTATTATTCCCTGAGATTAAAATTGTGAAGCATTCCTTTTAATCATGGGAATAAGAGGACACCCTAAAGAGCTTTTGCTAAAATACTGCCTGCTGAGGGCAAGAGGTGGCAAGAATACACAGAAGAACTGTACAAAAAAGATCTTCACGACCCAGATAATCATGATGGTGTGATCACTCATCTAGAGCCATATACCCTGGAATGTGAAGTCAAGTGGGCCTTAGAAAGCATCACTATGAACAAAGCTAGTGGAGGTGATGGAATTCCAGTTGAGCTGTTTCAAATCCTGAAAGAGGATGCTGTGAAAGTGCTGCACTCAATATGCCAGCAAATTTGGAAAACTCAGCAGTGGCCACAGGACTGGAAAAGGTCAGTTTTCATTCTAATCCCAAAGAAAGGCAATGGCAAAGAATGTTCAAACTACCGCACAATTGCACTCATCTCACATGCTAGTAAAGTAATGCTCAAAATTCTCCAAGCCAGGCTTCAGCAATATGTGAACCGTGAACTTCCTGATGTTCAAGCTGGTTTTAGAAAAGGCAGAGGAACCAGAGATCAAATTGCCAACATCTGCTGGATCATGGGAAAAGCAAGAGAGTTCCAGAAAAACATCTATTTCTGCTTTATTGACTATGCCAAAGCCTTTGACTGTGTGGATCACAATAAACTGTGGAAAATTCTGAAAGAGATGGGAATACCAGACCACCTGACCTGCCTCTTGAGAAATCTGTATGCAGGTCAGGAAGCAACAGTTAGAACTGGACATGGAACAACAGACTGGTTCCAAATAGGAAAAGGAGTACGTCAAGGCTGTATATTGTCACCCTGCTTATTTAACTTCTATGCAGAGTAGATCATGAGAAACGCTGGACTGGAAGAAACACAAGCTGGAATCAAGATTGCTGGGAGAAATATCAATAACCTCAGATATGCAGATGACACCACCCTTATGGCAGAAAGTGAAGAGGAGCTAAAAAGCCTCTTGATGAAAGTGAAAGAGGAGAGTGAAAGAGTTGGCTTAAAGCTCAACATTCAGAAAACGAAGATCATGGCATCCAGTCCCATCACTTCATGGCAAATAGATGGGGAAACAGTAGAAACAGTTTTTATTTTGGGGGGCTCCAAAATCCCTGCAGATAGTGATTGCAGCCATGAAATTAAAAGACGCTTACTCCTTGGAAGAAAAGTTATGACCAACCTAGATAGCATATTCAAAAGCAGAGACATTACTTTTCTGACTAAGGTCTGTCTAGTCAAGGCTATGGTTTTTCCTGTGGTCATGTATGGATGTGAGAGTTGGACTGTGAAGAAAGCTGAGCACTGAAGAATTGATGCTTTTGAACTATGGTGTTGGAGAAGACTCTTGAGAGTCCCTTGGACTGCAAGGAGATCCAACCAGTCCATTCTGAAGGAGATCAGCCCTGGGATTTCTTTGGAGGGAATGATGCTGAAGCTGAAACTCCAGTACTTTGGCCACCTCATGTGAAGAGTTGACTCATTGGAAAAGACTCTGATGCTGGGAGGGATTGGGGGCAGGAGGAGAAGGGGACGACCAAGGATGAGATGGCTGGATGGCATCACTGACTCAATGGGCGTGAGTCTGAGTGAACTCCAGGAGTTGGTGATGGACAGGGAGGCCTGGCATGCTGTGATTGATGAGGTCGCAAAGAGTCGGACACGACTGAGCGAATGAACTGAACTGAACTGAGGGCAGGGAAGTGATTAGGAGCAAAGATTAAAGGACAGAAAAGGAAAATTTATCTGAAAACTACTCAGCCCCAAACAGTTGAGCTGAGGAAGAGTCTGGAGATGGTCCCCTGATGTCAGTGGGAGCCCCGGAACCACAGGGCCTTTGTTTCCTGGAGGACGTATTGTATTAGGCAGCTCAGGGTTCCTGACACTCTCAGGGATACAGACATGGGTATGGGGCTCTGCGCAGGCTGATTCAAGCATGCCTCTGTTTCATACTGGCTGGGAGATCCTGAGAAATCATTCTGAGGCAGCCCCTGCATCACTTTAGCCTTTCTTTGCAAAACTGATTTTTCAGTTTCTTTTTTTTTCTTGTAAGATTTTGTTTGATGTGGACCATTTTTTTAAGTCTTGATTGGATTTCTTAACAATATTGTTTCTGTTTTAAGTTTTGGTTTTTTGGCCATGGGTTAACCCAATCATGGATTGAACACATGCCTCCTGCATTAAAAGGCAAAGTCTTAACCACTGGACCATAAGGGAAGTCCCTGATTTTTCAATTTCTTAACTTACATTAGTAAGGCATTTGGGGAGTTATTTTGAATTTATTTGCTTCCCATTTGAAAAAATACTCACAAATCGCATTTGACCAAAAATGGGTATTATTTGCATTATTATAATGGCAGAAACCAACATAACATTTTAAATTTTTTAAATATATATTTAAATTTTAAAAATAAACAGAAAAAAATGGGTATTAACTTCTTCCCAAAGAACCTGAGTCTAAATAATATTTTTAAAAAATAGAAAGAAATGATTCAATTGACACCTACTTGAGTTTCAGCAACAACAAACAGATGGCTCAGTGGGTAAAGAACCTGCCTGCAATGCAGGAGATACAGGGTGGATCCCTGGATCAGGAAGATTCCCTGGAGGAGGGCACAAGAGCCCACTCCAGTATTCTTGCCTGGAAAGTCCCATAGACAGAGAAGCCTGGCGGGCTACCGTCCATAGGTCGCAGAGTCAGCCCCGACTAAAGCGGCAGAGCACACGCACACACAACACACAGCCTTTTTCTTTTTTGTTCTCTGTGGTCCCACAGCTCCTACACAGCAGGTGGAGACAAGGTTTTTATGGCTGGGAGGGACCTTGGCACTCGTTTCATCGAAGGATCTTGTTAAAACCACCCAAGGCTGATTTCATCATCCTCACTCTGGTTACTCATCACCCACATTGTTCATCGTAATATAGAGAGCCCCAAATGACCTCTGTCTTTGAAACACCACAGCTTTCTGGCTTTCACAGGGACCTCTGTTTACTTTCCCTCAATAAAGGGAGGAGGAGGGTGTGAGGCAAGGGCATGGCAGAGCAGTTTCATCTGACCTGAGTCTGGGAGGGTCCCACACCACCAGTGGGGTCCGGGTGAGCACCCAGCACCAACTGGCCCACTGGCCCACACACCTGAGTCTTCGAGGCAGACAGCCCTGTGAGGGCGAGAGAGGAAGGAAACTACAGTATTCCATGTGATCAGATGGGATCCCATTTCTAAAAAAGGGAGGGGGAGAGATGGTGGAGCTAATTCAATTTAGACGTTATGATGACCTAGGACAGTTTCTCCAAGTACTCCTAGAGATATTTTGTAACTTCCTTGCAATGTTTGTTATTTTTCTCTGGCCCTATCTGTTTCTCACGTTACTCTGCATGAACATTTTTGAAAACAATCAGGGGCTTGTGTGCTTATTTTGCAGCAGTGGGAAGAGACTCTGGCTGATGTGCATATAATTTTGCAACCGGGGCTGAGGGACTGAGAGAGAAAGCCAGGTGGGAGGAGACAGAGGGCAGTCAAGGTAAGCTGGCTGGTCACTGCAACCCAGGAGGAGAGGAGGGGCCCAGAAAAGAATGAGGTCCTGGGGCTCAGGAGAGATGCCTGTACTCTTATCCAATATGGGCAATATGTGGATTGGAAGGAAGGCTGTGTCAATGCAGAGAGACTCAAAACAAAGAGAGTGAAGGTGAGGGCTGGGGTTCCCTGGTGGCTCAGTGGTAAAGAATCCACCAGCTAATGCGGAGACATGGGTTCAGTCCACAGTCCGGGAAGATCCCACAGCCACAGAGCAACTAAGCCTGTGCACCACAGCTGCTGAGCCTGTGCTGTAGAGCCTGGGAGCTGTAACTACTGAAGCCCAAGCACCTGGAGTCCATGCTCTGCAACAAGAGAAGCCACTGCAATGAGAAGCCCCCACTCTCAGCAACTAGAGAAAAGCCCTTGAAGCAAAGGCTCAGCACAGCCAAAAGTAAATAATAAAATGATATTTACATACACACACACACACACACACACGTATATAACAACAGCAGTCTCAGGGTTAGGTCACTCCTCCAATGGAGTGACCCTGGAATCCCTCTCAAAAAGATTCCCAATTCCTCTCCTGGAACCTCATCTGAGGAAAAAATCATCTGACAATGTATTTGCAACGTGGAGGCCAGGGCTCAGCTATTTCCACATTTAAATCATTACTCTTTCCTGGCTGCTAGAGCAACATCCAGCCCATGCCCTGATCTGCCTTGGTCTGAAGAGTAGGTGAGTCCTCAGGACAGGAATGGATACCTTTAATATCCCACCCCTACCCATCTCACTCCCCCAAATCTTGCCACCAATTGAGTTGGAAGGGCCATTTAAGTATCTGGTGGAGGTGGGGAGGGGGGTGTTCTGTTTTCAACTGGAGGACAACTTCTTTACAATGTTGTGTTAGTTTCAGCTGTATATATACATATGTCCCCTCCCTCTTGAACCTCCCTCCCACCCCAAGGTCATCACAGAGCACTGAGTTGAGCTCCCTGTATTATATAGCAACTTCCCACTAGCTATCTGTTTTACATATGGTAATACATTCATTTTAATGCCACTCTCTCGGTTCATCCCACCCTCTCCTTCCCCACTGTGTCCACAAGCGTGTTCTCTGCCTCTGTGCTTCCATTCCTTCCCTGCAAATAGGTTCATCAGTACCATTTTTCTGCATTCCATACATATGTGTTAATATACAATGCTTGTTTTTGTGTTTCTGACTTCACTCTATATAACAGGTTCTAGGTTCATCCCTCTCATTAGAACTGACTCAGACGTGTTAATTTTTATGGCTGAGTAATATTCAGAAAACTAAGATCATGGCATCTGGTCCCATCACTTCATGGGAAATAGATGGGGAAACAGTGCAAACAGTGTCAGACTATTTTTGAGGGCTCCAAATCACTGCAGATGGTGATTGCAGCCATGAAATTAAAAGACACTTACTCCTTGGAAGGAAAGTTATGACCAACCTAGATGCATATTCAAAAGCAGAGACATTACTTTGCCAACAAAGGTCTGTCTAGTCAAGGCTATGGTTTTTCCAGTAGTCATGTATGGATATGAGAGTTGGACTGTGAAGAAAGCTGAGTGCCGAAGAATTGATGTTTTTGAACTGTGGTGTTGGAGAAGACTCTTGAGAGTCCCTTGGACTGCAAGCAGATCCAACCAGTCTATTCTGAGGGAGATCAGTCCTGGGTGTTCATTGGAAGGACTGATGTTGAAGCTGAAACTCCAATACTTTGGCCACCTCGTGCGAAGAGTTGACTGATTGGAAAAGACCCTGATGGTGGGAGGGATTGGGGGCAGGAGGAGAAGGGGACAATAGAGGATGAGATGGCTGGATGGCATCACCGACTCGATGGACATGAGTTTGGGTGAACTCCGGGAGTTGGTGATGGACAGGGAGGCCTGGCGTGCTGCAATTCATAGAGTCACAAAGAGTCAGACATGACTGAGCGACTGAAATGAACTGAATATTCCATTATGTACATGTTCCACAGCTTCTTTATCCATCCCTCTGTCGATGGACATCTAGGGTGCTTGGGGATCTGGTTTTGAAGACAGGAAGCCTAAGGCCACAGCCCATATCACCCATATGGAATTGAACTGGAACCATCTCTGAGGCCTCCAGGCTCAGAAGCACCTCTGCTCTGGCCTCTGCATGGGAAGCCGTAGAGGCTGGGCCACTGAAGGAAGTTCAGTGGGTCTGAGCAAAGATGACGGTCCTCAGACCCACTGAAGCTTTGCCCCCTGGTAAGGGCTGGAACCAACAGTTGTCATGTATAGAGCTTCACTGGCAGATGGCCAATGATCAGATAGCTAATAATGGGAACAGAATCACACTCATCAATCAATGAACGAAAATACAGATTTGTCCTAAGTCAGCTCCCAGAGGGCAGAGTCTATATCTGTGATTCATCTCTGGATCCCCCAGGTCCTGGCATGTAGCAGATACTCAATCAGCATCTGTTGGCTATGTGTAGATAAGAGAGTCTAGAAACAAACACAAATACCCTGGGCCCTCCAAGCCATTGTTTAGGCTTTTGCAATAACCATGTACTCAGGGACTTCCCTGGTGGTCAGGTGCTTAAGACTTCACCTTCCAATGCAGGGATGTGGGTTCGATCCCTGGTAAGGGAACTAACAGTTCACATGTGAAGGGGCAAGTAATCCTGAGTGCCACAACTAAGACCCAACACAGCCAAATCAAAAACAAATAAAAATTAAATTTAAAGTGTGTATTCCCATTTCTGTATTTGATACTTCGACATCTTGGGGCCTTGGGATAAGAAACAGCTTCCTCTCGCACACAATTCATCTTTGTATCCAGGTATTGTTTTGTTTCTTTTATGTTTCACTGTATTTTTAATTGTTGTTGTTTAGTCACTCAGCTGTGTCCAACTCTTCTGCGACCCCATGGACTGTAGCCTGACAGGCTCCTCTGTCCATAGAATTTTCCAGATAAGAATTCCAGAATGGGTTGCCATTCCCTTCTCCAGGGGATCTTCCCAAACCAGGGATTGAACCTAGGTCTCCTGCATTGCAGGCAGATACTTTACCATCTGAAACACCAAGGAAGCCCCCTAGGGTCTAAACTATCCAGAAACAACTTTGGGCTTTGAAAACTTAACCACAACAACCATTTTTATATTTCTGATCACAAAACAAAATGCCTTTAGCAGGAAGGCCATTCACAGAGGGCAGGGAAAGGACATAGCCCATAAGCTGAGGCTCCTGGAAGGCTGGTTTTTCTTCCTCCCCCTGGCAAGGCAGTGTCCTTTTCACCTTTAGTCTGTCAGCATCCTTCAGAGACCCCCATCTCCAGCCCCATAAATGCTTAGAATACTTAAGATGTCACGTTTACATTTTAATAGCCGCCCTTAGGGTTGGGACATCATCTTTCATCCAGGTTTAGACATCAGGAAGGACTTCATCCTTTCAGCTCCAGAAGGAAGGAGTGAATTCGTACATTTGGCAGAGTACACGGAGGTCAGAAAAGGGCCAGAGAACTAAGATGCCAGATAGAACTTGCCTGGCAAAGGGACAAGATCAAGCTCACTGTTACTTGTAGACAAACTATAAGATCATTTTCAGAGACGCTGTTAACAGTGAATAGTGCTCCAGGGAACTCTGCTCAATGTGATGTGGCAGCCTGGATGGGAGGGGAGTTTAGGGGAGAATGGATATGTTCTTCCTTGTTCATTTGAAACTGTCACAACATTGTTTGTTAAAAACTGACTATTTCATGCTCAATCATTCAGTTGTGTCCGACTCTGCAATCCCATGGTCTGTAGCCCACCAGGCTCCTCTGTCCATGGAATTTTCCAGGCAAGAATACTGGAGTGGGTTGCCATGCCCTCCTCCAAGGGATCGAACCGACATCTTCTGCATTGTCAGGCAGATGTTTCATCACTGAGCCACTCACTATACCCCAATGCAAAATAAAAAGTTTGAAAAATTAAAAAAGTGAATAGTGCTGAATGAATCAACATACAGGGAGAGCAGGGCAAGCAGAAACCAAAGGATTCCTGCAAGCTGCAGACAGGAGGCTTGCCCGGTCTCCCCTTACACTCAGTATCCTCTTCAGTCTGCACCTCACGACCTGAATGCTGCCCTCTGCCCTCTGTCCCTGGCACTGTCTCTCTTCCAACTCCCTCCTCCACTGGTTGGATTCCCTGTGCTCCCCAAGGTGACCATGGATGACAGAAACTAACCTGCACTGTGTCCCAGGAGAGGAGACCAGAGCTGATGTAGGAAATAGATGGGCTCCAGGTTAGACATTTACAGCTGGCCTCCTGTTTGCATTTCATGGGGAAGGAAGAAGTGATCTTCAGGCTGGATACTTAAAACTGTCAGCATTTCTTGAGATAGGTGGGCTCCAGTTAAGGCCTCCTGTTTGCCCTCCAAAATGGAAGTAACAACCAAAACAGGGTAAGTAGCCAGGCTTTGTCTCTTATAAACACCTTAAGATGATAGTCATGGCAAAAGTCAAGGCAATAGTCATGGCAGGGACAAAGAGGGGCAAAACCCTGAATGAGTAAGGACTAAAGGATTTTTTGCTCCCTCCGCTTTTGAGAGAAGGGAGACATTATACTTGTACAGAAAGGCTCCTTGTGGGTCCAAAGTCAAGGGATAACACCAGACCATAAGGAGTCACTTCAGAGATGCATGTTGCCTGAGGGGGTATGTGTGCACCCAGGGAGTGTCCCAGGGTAGGTCAGATGTGGAAAAAGAAGCCAGATAATTGGCCTGAAGGAAGACAAAGACTCGGAAGCACTGCCCCGTGTAAATGCCTTAACTGCTTCTTTACTGGGCTCCTTCTCACCAGGGGGACCCCCAAGCCTTTCTCTCTCCATGTGCATCTTGGCCTTGCTTCTGCCTCTTAACTAAACAAGCCTTTTCCCTATGCTCTCTCCCACTTGCTGGTGTGCTGTGTCTCTAATAATAAACTTCATACCTGCATTTAGAGTTTCTAGAGCTTCTCAGGTGGCGCCAGCGGTAAAGAACCTGCCTGCCAATGCAGGCGATGTAAGAGAGGTGGGTTTGATCCCTGGGTCGGGAAGACCCCCTCGAGGAGGACATGGCAACCCACTCCAGTATTCTTGCCTGGAGAATCCCATGGACAAAGGAGCCTGGTGGGCCACAGTCCATGGGGTCGCAAAGAGTCAGACATGACTGAAGCAACTTAGCAGGCAGGCAGGTTACAGTTTCTGCCTCCATGATAAATGCATTTTTCACTGGTGGCAAAGATCCAGGGGAAAACAGCTTCTAGGCTCTAGTCTTCGCTAATCTGACGGCTAGAATTCCTGGTTTCCATCCAGGCTATCCAGGTTCAATTCCCAGGCAGAAAAATTAAGATCTTGCTTCACACCACCACTCACTGTTGTGTCCCCGAGATTAGAGCCAGCCCCATCCCTGCAGCTGCTTCTCTCTCTCTTTTATTTTTAATTGGAATACAGTTGCTTTACAATGTTGGGTTTGTTTCTGCTGTACAACGAATGAAGTGAATCAGTTATATGTATACATACATATATCCCCTCCCTTTTGAGTCTCCCTCCCACCCATCTAGGTCACCACTGAGCAACAGGCTGAGCTTCCGGTGCTATGCAGCAGGTCCCCACTAGCTGTTTTACACGTGGTAACGTATACATGTCAACGCTGCTCTCTTCATTTGTCCGACCCTCTCTTTCCACTGCTGTGTCCACAAGTCTGTTCTCTCAAGAATTGAAAAACATCCCTTGGAATTAAAGTAAAGGTAGTTTGGATTGCAAACTAGTATCTGGTCTGTGGCTCAGAGAACTGTTGATGTCCTTGCTAGGGTGCCTCTGTCTTGAGGGCTATAGAGATNCATCAGAGCATCGAGCTGAGCTCCCTCTGCTATACAGCAGGTTGCCACTATCTATCTATTTTACACTTGATAGCATATGTGTTAGGGGCTTCCCTGGTGGCTCAGACAGTAAAAAATTTGTCTGCAGTATGGGAGACCTAGGTTTGATTTCTGGGTCACGAAGATCCCCTGGAGAACGGAACGGCAACCCACTCCAGCATTCTTGCCTGGAGAATTCCAAGTGTTATATTAATGTCAATGCTACTTTCTCAATTTCTCCCACCCTCTCCTTCCCCTGTTGGGTCCACAAGTCCATTCTCTATGTCTGTGTCTCTATTCTTGCCCTGCAAATAAATTTAACTTTACCGTTTTTCTGGATTTCACATATATGGGTTAATATACAATATTTATCTTTCTGATTTATTTCACTCTGTGTGACAGACTCTTTTAACAAGATTTCCTAAAGACAGGGCTTCCTCTACGTGCTGTGAACATCTTGGTTATCCTGACTTGAACTCAACCTCAAGCCAGATAACTGAAAGTGGGAAGGCATCGGGGAGCAGGTGGGCTTCAGGACGCCATGCAGAAGGCTGGGGCCATCACGGGTCCCCACCAGCTCTGTGGCTGGATCTTAGGTTAGCCAGCATATGTGTCTGCAGGGCAGGGTCCCCGCCAACCCTACCTCTGGGCCCCTTCTTCATGAGTGTACTTATGTCCTCCCAATCCTCCTGCTGAACTCTGTATGGGCAGGTTGGACTCCAGAAGCCCCAGGAGATGGTGGAGTGAAGGGGGAGGGAGGGGCATTTTTCTGACCTGTCCCAGGCTTCCCGCCAAAGCCACTTAAGACTCCGTCCTTATGCTCTTGTCCAAACCTATTTGAGTTTATATCTATTTCCTGCCAGCAGCACCTTTTAGAATAATTCATTCCATCTGTCTCCTGCATCACAGCCATTTATTCCCACGGCCCTGCCCTAGCTATGTCATAACCCAGGACAGCTCCACCTCTGAAACTCCCAAGAGTCCGCTGAGAACCCTTCACCACGAGCAGCCTGGTTCTTGAATGCACAGGGTCTCTGAGTCCTGGAACTGCAGTGAACCAGGTGAGCTGTGCTGAGGGGCAGGATTTTAAGGATCAGGCAGCTGTGGACTGGAATCCAGGCTCTGCCTCTGACTAGCTGGGTGACTTGGGGCAATTAACTTCATCTAAGACTTAATCTTTTCATTGACAAACTGGGACTAATAATACAACCTGAGCTTTAAGGCAGACATGTATTGAAGCCCCAGGTACAGTGCCTGCCTGTGCCACGAGCTCCATCAAGGGGAGCCATTGCACTGAGATAATTTGTATATACCACACTGTATCATCACTTCTATTAGACCCCTGCTATCCTCCCATCACCTGCCCTGGCCTCCCCCGATCTCCCTGCCTCCACAAAAGCCAAATGATCTCCAGGGCTCCCGGTGCTCCAGGACAAGACCCCTCCCTCCTTGGCCCACACACCAGGGAGGGGGTGCTGGAGTTCTAGGACTCTGTGCATTCCTGCCCAGACCCCCATCACCAACATTCAGCTCTGCCAGCAGCTCTGCCCCAAGACCAGCATCGGTCCTGGCTTCTACCAGCTGCACGAAGCCCCAGGGATCCCCATCACCCACTGTAATCCTCAGGCAGCCCTGTTTATCCTCCTTAACATCTCCCTCCCAGTCTGCTGAAAACTTCCCACTGTGGTCCCAGACCTTCCAGCCAGTCATCTGAAAAATTCCTGATTCCCCCAACCTCTGCTTGGAAGATTTCTTCTTTCTTTTTTTTTTTTTTTTTCTTGTTTTAACTGAAACCTGCTTCCCTTAAGTGTAGATTTCTTTTTCCTCTGCTCATGCAACCAGCCTAAAGGGGCAGGGGGTATTTTTCTTTGCTCATTGTTACTTCCAGAACCTTTTCTCTCTTCTTCCTAAAAGCCCCACTCTCACATCACACAACTGTACACTTTTTCCTCATTGCTAAAGGACCCTGCTCCCCTACCCCTCTCTGCAATCACTGTTGCTGTCTCTCAGTCTCCACTTCTGACTCTTTCTCTTCTGATGTCACATCTTTTCTGACCCACTTGAAATGTGGCCAAAGATAAGATAGGCTCAGAATGCAAAAACGCACACTGGATTTTGAAGGCTCAGCCTGAGTAGGAATATATAAATATCTCCATCACTTTTACAGTGATTACAAATCAAATTGATAATATTTTGAATGTGTGCTGTGTGCTAAGTTGCTTCAGTCATGTCTGAACTCTTTGCAGTCCTTGGACCTAACCCACCAGGCTCCTCTGTCCATGGGATTCTCCAGGCAAGAATACTGGATTGGGTTGCCATGTCCTCCAGGGGATCTTCCTGACCTGGGGATTGAACCCATGTCTCTTACATGTCCTGCATTGGCAGGCGGGTTCTTTACCACTAACACCACTTGAGAAGCCCAACCAACTATTTTGAATATATTAGATTAAATTAAATATGTTCCTGTATTTAAATTTTTTCAGATGTATCTCTTTATCTTTTTGTGTGGCTACTAGATAATTTAGAGTTGCTCACGTGGCTCACACTACACTCTGATTGGCTCTACCAACGAGCGAGGCCCTTTCTTAATTCTGACTTCACACATCCCAGGAGAGAGCTGCCCCTCCCGTCTTCCTGGTGCTCTCCATCCCCTCTGGCTTTCCCGATCTCACCAGGACCCACTAACCGTGAACCCCACTGCCTTTCCAAAACTGCTCCTGTCCACACTTCCACACTCCTATGTCACAGGAGAACTTCCTCTCTCCCCCAGGTAGACAGCGAAATTCTCCCCTCTAACTGCACTTCCATTAGAGAATGAATCACACCATAAGGCAGGGTCTGTCAGCAGTCAGTGTGTCTCCCGTCCTGGCGGGTGAATTCTTCTGGGGACTTTGGGCCCCTTGAAGGCAGGACCCAAGACCTCTCACTTCTGTTTGCATCCGAAGCACTTAAAACTCTGTCCTCTCTGGACGATTTAAGTCCCAGTTCCTTATGGGAGCTTCCCTGGTGGCTCAGATGGTAAAGCGTCTGCCAGCAATGCGGGAGACCCAGGTTCAATTCCTGGGTCGGGAAGATCCCCTGGAGAAGGAAATGACAATCCACTCCAGCACTCTTGTCTGGAAAATCCCATGGACGGAGGAGCCTGATAGGCTACAGTCCATGGGGTCACAAAGAGTTGGATATGACGGAGCGACTTCACTTTCACTTTCCTTATGTCTTAAACTCAACTCTCTCAGGTTCAGGTTCAGTCACTCAGTCGTGTTTGACTCTTTCGACCCCATGAATCGCAGCACGCCAGGCCTTCCTGTCCATCACCAACTCCCGGAGTTCACTCAGACTCACGTCCATTGAGTCCGTGATGCCATCCAGCCATCTCATCCTCTGTCGTCCCCTTCTCCTCCTGCCCTCAATCCCTCCCAGCATCAGAGTCTTTTCCAATGAGTCAACTCTTTGCATGAGGTGGCCAAAGTACTGGAGTTTCAGCTTTAGCATCATTCCTTCCAAAGAAATCCCACAGAATGGACTGGTTGGATCTCCTTGAAGTCCAAGGGACTCTCAAGAGTCTTCTCCAACACCACAGTTCAAAAGCATCAATTCTTCAGCGCTCAGCTTTCTTCACAGTCCAACTCTCACATCCATACATGACCAGTGGAAAAACCATAGCCTTGACTAGACGGACCTTAGTCGGCAAAGTAATGTTTCTGCTTTTGAATATGCTATCTAGGTTGGTCATAACTTTTCTTCCAAGGAGTAAGCGTCTTTTAATTTCATGGCTGCAATCACCATCTGCAGTGATTTTGGAGCCCAAAAAAATAAAGTCTGACACTGTTTCTCTCAGCGCTCCTTTATCCTGGTGCTTCTGCGCTTAGTGAACAAGGATGTGGTTGGCCATTCAGCAAGTAAAGATACCTCCTATGGGCAAGACACAGCGATGGGTACTGGGACATTTGGATGAGTCCCTCCATGCAGTGAAAGCCAGAGGGAACTTAGGACACACAGTTCAGCATGACTGTGGATGGACAGGCTGACAGGGGCCAGGGCGGCCAGGTCGATGGCCCGGGAAAGACATGGAGAAAAGCCAGGAGGCATCCATCACACTGCTTGTTATCTGACACCAGGAATCAACCCCAGATAAACCTAGAACGAGGAAGGGAGGAAGCTCTCTGTCCTGAAGACTGAAAACAGAGCATGAGGAGGAACTGGAGCGCCTTGAGTGGGCCCCAGGGTGGACCCAGGCAGACAAAGTCTGCGACCACACGCAACCTAAGATCTAATGGTTAGGAGCGCTCAGCACCACCAGGCACTGCAAGGACTAAATGTGGAATAACTCGTGTCGCTTGGCAAGAACCCTGAGTCTTGAGCCAGTATTATTCCATTTTCCAGAGGAGAGGGAGCTAAGAACCCAAACGGTTGCATGCTGCACGCTCAGTCGTGTCCAACTCTTCGCAACCCCATGGACTGCAGCCCACCAGGCTCCTCTGTCTATGGAATCCTCCAGGCAAGAACACTGCAGTGAGTTGCCATGCCCTCCTCCAGGGGATCTTCCTGTCCTCGGGATCGAACCCACGTCTCCTGCATCTCCCGCCTTGGGAGGCAAATTCTTTACTCCTGAGATACATGGGAAGCCCCCAGTCAGGATTACACAGGCTGCAAGCGTCAGAGCTTGACATGGAGCCCAGTCCATGGGACTCCAGGGCCAGTGCTTCTTGCCCTCCTGCAGGGCCCTCATCGCTGTAATGCATGAGGCAGACTGCTGTGGGTGCTAGAGACGTTACACGTGCCCCCGGGTGCCCAGGGTGGGCAAGGCCGCGGGTCTGAAGCAGAGCCAGCTTCCACCCAGTGGCCATGAAACACACCCCTAGCTCTTCCAGTAGGCAACCTCAGGGACCTAGTGACTTTGACGGAGGTGGGGAGTGGATAGACACGGACTTGCCACAGAACCAGGTGCCCTGGGGACCCAGAATATTCCTTACAGAGTCTACTATTTGGAGAATAGGACTAAAAGAAATTGCTTGGTTTCCTTGAGTATCTAGGCTTCAGGGGGAAACCCACTAACCCAAACGCCGCTTTCTTTAAGGAAAGGGAGGAACCAACCTTAAAACACTGTTTGGGCCGGGGGTCTCTGAGAAGTGGCATGGGTGCTTCCTGGGAGACCCTGGGTGACAGCCGCTGCTCCTGACCTCTCTGTCTCCCCTGTCCTTCTCCATTTCCCCAAGGTGTTCAGGGGACTCCCCAAAGGGCAGGGAGGTGAAATATCTGTGTACTGAGGGTGTATGAGGTCCGAAGTTCTTCACTCAGGTTATATCACCTGAGTCCCCAAGGTCCCAAGAGCTGAGTAACATTATTCCTATTTTGCAGATGGGAACATTGAGGATGAGGGCGTCAGGACCCCAGTGAGGCAGACAGCCCGCTCAAATCAGAGACTGTCACAGGATTTAAAAAAGGGAATATGTGCAAAGGTGTAGCCAAAGGTGTGAGACGCCCACAAGTGCCAGAGTGGGGTCCTCAGGCTTATGTCTTGGGCTCTCGGAGCCCACCAGGGCAGCACTTACTGGAGCCTGGAAGCAGAAAACCACGTGGAGAGCGTGGTTACAAGGAGCTGTGAACTCAGGCGGAAGGACACAGCAGCCCAAGGTGTCCCCATAGGGCAGGATCTGGTAAATAAACACGCCCATCTCCCATCTTCCACGCTGCGGTGGCTCCCCACCAGGCAGATAGCTGAGTGGCAGGGGGTGGACGTGGAGGGGCAACGGAAGACACCCTGCACAGATCCTAGGCTGGGCGAAGTGCACTCTCCAGGCTCCTGGCACCTTCCCTGGCTGCCCCTCCCTCTTGTGGAAAGAATGGGGCCAGAGACACCCAGGATCGCAGCTGCCCACCAGCCCCAGTGAGCACAGCTGGAGTCGGCGCGCACGGAGCTGAGCATACCGCGGCACCGCAGGAGTTAACATCTCTGCTCTCTGGCCTGGGTGCCTGATTCTGCAACCTGTGGAGGGGGCGGGACCAAGATAGCTGGGGGCCTCCCTGGAAATCCACTCCCATCCTTGGGCGGCTGCCCACCAGCCCTCAGCTACACCGAATGAACTGAGGAGGTTTGATGGCTGAGAAAGGAGACATGAGGGTTCCCCGAGGAGAATAATTTAATTTTATGGGGCAGGGACGCGGGAACAGGGAGTTCGGACCCTGCACTCAGCAAGCTGCCTGGCTGCAGGCGTCGCATGTGTAACTCATTACCTCCGCGGGCCGCCCATTTGCAGCCGGTGGATGATGCTCAGAGCGTGGTGGAGGGCCCGAGGCCGCGGGGTGAGCATGACTGCAATATTTTTCTGACACTAACACTCTCGCTGGCCCTTGGAGAGGGCCAGGCCCTGCCAAACATCACCCACGCCCAGCCCTCCGCCTGCTGGCGCCAGACGGGAGAGGCTTCAGCTGTTCAGGCGGGAAGAGAAAGGCTGGATCACGGAGGTAAGCGAGTGAAGGGGCAGGCACAGAGGGAGCTGGGGGAGGAGGGGTCGAGGCCCAGACAGCCTCTCTTTGGGTTTCTCCTCCGTGGGAGGCGTCAATGGGCACCAAGGTCAGAGAGGGTTTGGCTGGAAGACCTTGGAGGTCACGTTCTGCCATGAGCCTGCCCATGAATTCCAACCACACGGGTGAAACCCATGGGGTTCCCCACTGGAGACCCAGAGGTGAGGAGGCGCCTGCCCTGGGCGCCTTCCTGTCCACAGTGGGGCTCAGACAGGGAGGAGGCAGGTGGGGTCCTAAGAGGGGCTTGGCCAAGGGGTGCAGAGGATGGAGAGGTCCCAAAGGTGTCACCACGGAGCGGAGGGTGCAAGGGAGAGAGCCTGGAAGGATGTGGGAGGCACCACGCCAGAGAGGGTCAAGGTGGGGATGCGGAGCCTGAATAGCCCCTCAGCTTCCTACCTGGTCCAGGAACAGAAGGGAAGGAATGGAGGCAGGGTAGGAGGAAAAGACAGATGGAGAGGAAAGTAAAGGAGGAGAGGGGGGAGGGGTTGCCAGTGCCTGAAAATAAGGCATGCATAGCCTAACACCTTCAAGTCCCTCCTGTGTTAAAGCCTGAGTCCTACCTGGGTTCAATACCTGGGTTGGGAAGATCTCCTGGAGGAGGGCATGGCAACCCACTCCAGTATTCTTGCCTGGAGCATCCCCATGGACAGGGGAGCCTGGCGGGCTACAGTCCATGGGGTCGCAAAGAGACACACACGCATACCTCAGTATCTAGGCTGCAGTTTTTCAGCTTGTTTCCACTGATCCTAAGCTCCCTGGAGCCCAGGGGAGGCACCGCCTCTCTTCCCACCTCCCGGCTTTCAAGGGGAAAATACTGGGAGGGACTTGGAGCCCCGCGACTCTGCTTTTCATTTACTCAAAGCCTGGGGGGCGGGCTGGTCCCCACCTCTGTCCACCTCTGCTCTCCCATCCACCTCTCTCTGCCCCTGCCAGCTCCACCTCTTCCTCCCTCTCCAGAGATGAGGGTTAAAGAAGCCAAGTACTGGGGAAACAGACCAAATCTGGCTTGAATTTCCCCACGTCAGAGCTCACCATCTCCCTCTTAGAAATGACAGAGAAGGGGGAAATCCAAGAAACCCAGGAGCTTTTAGGTGGCTGTTTCGTCCCAATACTCCGGTCTTTCCAGCGTCCTCAGGCCCCCACCCCATGTCTGGCATCCAAGAATGAGTGTGGAGGAGACCCAGACAATGTGCAAATCAGGTTTAAAATTGATTTGTTCTGCCTCCTTTAGAGTTCAAGGATCCCTGTCTTTGTTCATCCATGTGCTCAGTCGCTCAGTCGTGTCCAGCTCTTCGCAACCCCATGGACTGTAGCCCCCCAGGCTCCTCTGTCCATGGAATTTTCCAGGCAACGGGAGCCGGTTGCCATTTCCTTCTCCAGGGGATCTTCCCAATCCAGCAATTGAACCCGGGTCTCCCACGCTGCAGGCAGATTCTTTACCATCTGAGGTATCAAGGAAGCCCCAAATGGCCTTTTAAATCCCAGGTTCAGTAAAGGGGGGGTTATGATGAGGTCAAGAGAAAGAGAAATGATGACCCAACAATAGCCCCCAGGCCTCTTCCCACCCCAGGGTCTCCTGCCGTGACTTTTCCCGTTGGTACCCAATACTGGTCCTCATGGTCCTACAGTTACCCCTCTGAGCTGTACCCCAGTTCTTTCTTGCCAAACCAGGCCTGTTTATTGATGGGCTGGTGGGGAGAGAGGGTAGTTGAAGGCTATAAAAGCCACCTTGACCTTTGTGGATGTGATGATAGGAACAGCTGAGCACTGACTAGTGGATCAACACCCCGGGGTCCTTCATCTCTTCCCAGGTGTCATTAACTTGACAGAAACACTGGCCCATCTCAGTGCAGCTCACTGGTAATATTTTCCCATCTACCTCTTCTCTTACAAAATGGTATTCGGTCTTGAAGGCCTTTACCAGAAAGTGTTCATCCTTCTTGACTTTAATAATCACATATTTTTACCTCCTTTACATGGTGGGTAACTGTCTCAGTGCCAGTCCCTTCCACTGGGATCAGAAGCCCTTGGAAGGCAAGAATGGTTTATTTTCTCTCTGGAGCATCTCTGGCATCTAACCCATAGCTTGACACGTTGTGGGTCCTCAAAATGTGTCTGTTAACTGGAATCCAGAGAAACAGTTCTGATGGTGGGAAGTTTACTAGGGCAGGTGTGTGTGTGCTAAGTCGCTTCAGTTGTGCCCAACTCTTTGAGACCCCGTGGACTGCAGCCAGCCAGGCTCCTCTGTCCATGGGATTCTCCAGGCAAGAATACAGGGGTGGGTTGCCATGCCCTCCTCCAGGGGATCTTCCTGACCAAAGGATCAAACCAGAGTGTCTTACGTCTCCTGCACTGGCAGACGGATTCTTTACCACTAGCACCACCTGGAAAGAAGCCCAGATCTCCGTCCTCTCCCTGCTGAGACAATCCCCAATCCCTCCCTGCTCTCAGCACCTGGTGGGAGCAAAGATGGGGCTGAATGAGGACTCATTTCTAATTTTGAGGAATTTCAAGACGAAGGCAGCTGGCAAAGTGGAGCACAGTGAAACATAGTGCTTGAGAGAAAGTTTGAATAAAGGCATCTGGAATGGTTGATTTTATGTCAACTGGGTTGGCCGTGGGGTGTCCAGATTAAACATTCTGGGTGTCTCTGAGGGTGTTTCTGGATGAGATTAGCTTTTGAATTGGTGGAATCAGAGCAGACTGTTCCTCCCAATGGGGCGGGAGGGTCTGAATACAACAGAGGATGGCGGGATGGGCTTTTTACTTCCCGTCTGCTTGCTGGAGCTGGGACATAGCATCTCATCCTCTCTGGCCCTCAGACTGTGACTGACACCATTGGTTTCTCGGATTTTCAGGCCTTCTGACTCAGACTAAACACACCACTGGCTTTCCTGGGTCTCCAGCCTACAGAGGGAAGGTCATGGGACTTCCCAGCCTCCATAGCCAGGTGAGTCAACTCCTCATAATCAGCCTCTTCATAAGTGTAGACATCATACTGATTCTGTTTCCTGGAGAAGCCTAACTGAGATAGCCAGTCTCCAGCTCACTGATCACAAAGCTTCACAGAACTCTCATGTGAGTTTCCTTCAGTTCATCTTTGAAGTGGGGATGAAGCTCTCCTCTCCTACACTAACTGCAAAGAGGAGAGTGTTCATTCAGGCAACAAGCATTTACTAAGCACCTACTCAGCGTGCAGCCCTGTGTTGGATGCAGAGGAGTTAGCTGTTGGCAAGATGCTCTGAACTCCTCAGGAGGAAACGGCACCCATTTGCTCCAGGGTTTTAGCCCCCGAGACGCAGTGCAGTGCACTGAGAGGGGGCCCTTTCCTCCACGACCTGGGGCCTTCCTCCCGGGGGAGGACGAGCACCCTGCAGAGGCGCATCCCTCCTTGCAAAAGCCCTGGGAGGCGGATTGAAGATCTGTCGCCTGAAGGGGGCTGGGCTTCTTGGTTCAGTTGCCTTTTGCGTGACCTCAGGCTCACTGAAGAGGCGAGGATGGCAGAGAGGCAAAAGCACTGGGCCAGGGGTGAGGAGACTCAGTGTGGGGGCTGCTCTGTGGCCGACGGGCTGCGTGATTGTTGTCATTGAGTTGCTCAGTCACGTCAGACTCTTTGTGACCCCGTGGACCGTAGCCCACCAGGCTCCTCTGACCACGGGACTCTCCAGGCAAGAATACTGGAGTGAGTTGCCAGTCCTTTCTCCAGGGGATCTTCCTGGCCCAGGGATCAAACTCAGGTCTCCCACACTGGTAGGACTTTAGCTCTGGGCCACCAGGGAAGCCCGCGCTGTGTGATGCCTAATGCTTTTCTCAGAGTCCACCAGCTCATCTGTGAAATGAGCCTCATTTTGTGGTCACATAGGTGTGTTGAGATGCATGAATGAGAAAAGACCTTTCCAAGCACAAA